>CM037865.1:5467288-6067288 GCA_021292105.1 Anadara kagoshimensis
AGGACTGGGACAGACTACCAACTGAGCTACATGTTTCATAGTTTTACATAAATTTATAAAAGAGACATGTGCAAGACTAGCTGCATAAAACATATATTCAGTTTTTCCAATAGAAATCACAATCTGAGGTATCCAGACTGACTACATTCCTTCCTTCTATTTTTCTTCTAATTCAATCGCTTTGAACTGAATCAACACCAGATTTAACCTCTGGACTGGTGCATAAGTCACCACAACTCGGGGTTTACAAACATACCAAATGTAATAGGAAAATAAAAAATTAGGACCAGGCAGGGGATTGAACTTGGACCTGTAAGATTATTTGAGATCTTTACCAACCAGGGTTTTCACGGACGCAAGTTTTCTGCATATCTGACGCAAGGTTTTCTTTATGGACCCCCAGAAATATTTCTGTGCGCCCCATGGGATGCAAAAATGAAATCCATGCTGGGCTATAAATATTTTTTTAGTCTATATCGGCAGTAATATTTGAATGCTATTTATCCTGTACTTATTTATCTTGGTGATCATAATAGTAATCTGACATAAAATAACAAGCATTGTATGATATACTTTATTTACATTGATAATGGTTACATATTTCCTGTTATAGAGTAGCGAACACACAAAACTGTAGTATTGGAAAATGACGGATATAAATGGGACTTCCAAATCTTGGCCAAGGACCCCTGCAAAGCTAAACTTGGAGTCCTAATGACTCCCAAAGAAAGGATGCAAGGGAAAACCCTGACCAACTGAGCTACCCAGACTGGAATTCCTCTCATATATATTTTCAGTTTAACAACTTTGAATGAAAACAATATCAGGTTCAATCCCTAAACCAATGCTTAGGCCAATCACTTCTGAGGGTTTGCATGCTTGCCAAATATAACAGGAAAGAAAAATAACAAAGCGGAAGTGGCGGTTAAAACCAGAAACCTCACACACTATCAGTGAGTGTTGTTCTAATTGAGCTACCCAGACCACTTATTATATAGCTAAATGTTTTACTTAACTGTCAAATGCTCTTTTCTTGTCTGCAATGGAGATTATTTTTGATCTTGATTTCTTATTATTTTTTTTTACAGAAAACCTAAAACACAGAAAGGTAAAAGGTTTTTAGAAAAGCGAGAACCAAAAATAACAGAAAATACAAAAACAGCCTTATTTCTTAAGGGAGGTAACACAAGTTTAAAAGTGACACAGGGATTAAAGGAACTGGTATGTATAATGGAATGTAAAGTTTTATGAATGCATCTAAATCTTTATACACCTTCAGAATGCATCTAAATCTTTATACACCTCCAGACGTTCTGGATGAACTAAAATACTTCATTCTATCAACATGCTTAATGAAAGGATAAAATAGAGTTAAAAAAATGTATTTTATATGCATCATTGTATGTTGTTTTAAACATGACTGTCTGTCATTCTGCCCATCCAAATTTTCAAGTAGAAGAACTTAATCGTAAAGTAGGCAGCAAGTATGGAGTAATATGTAATGTATTGCAAAATATATTCAGAAATTGTAAATTTAATTGTTTGCTTACTTTTTGAATATACATAAGTATAAATCACAAAAATATCTACTGGTGGTAGATTCTTATTCACCAAATTTGCTTGTTCACATTTAACATATAATTTAATCTTAAAGTATTTGAATTTATCAATGCTTAATTTTCTTTTGTTAATTATTTTGAAACCATTCATAATAAATCTTGAAATAACATGTGCTTATAATTTCTGATAATTTAAATTTCCAGTACATGCTGAAAAAACACAATGCTGTTATGTATAAAAGGTGAGTCAAGTTTGGTTAATTTTCTTTGTTGATGTAGCACATTCAGCTTAATAATGGCTGACATTTGCTGCTGTATAACTCATAGGTGAAAATCACTTGACTATGTAGTTTCTGCAAATTGATAATGTTAGAGCAACAATTTTCAGAATTCTAATACAAATTTCAAAACGCATATAGATCTATGTATGTAACAATAAGCAAAGTACCTTCTTTAAGACTTCCATATGAGCGATTTCACATTGTGTTTTGGTAGTTCACACACACACACACACACACACACACACACACACACACACACACACACACAGAGTTTTTATGTCTATTTTCAACATAGACTTGATCTTTTAATTTAAAAAGTTTTGCAGTATATTATGTTTATAAAAGTAAATACAGAGTTTGTAAGAACAGTATTACATGTATTGTATTTTCTATTCTTTGAAGTTAAATATGAATTTTGCAACACATAATTGTTTAGCTCACCTGAGCTGAAATCTTCTAGAAGAACTACTGGAAATTATTCTTGTTTTAATGAGCAATGTTATCTTTTCTTTAGAAAGAATATTCTGAGACCATTTGAGGATGAAACACCTTTGGTAAGTAATAAAGCATTAGTCTTATTGATGGAAATTTTTGTGTTTAAACACATATATTTACATTACATTCAAACCTGTCTATAAAGGCCACCCAAGAAAACCAGGAAAAGTGGCCTAGGATATCCCTAATTCTTACAATTCATTTTTGACAGACATGTTTATAAATTGGCAATGAGATACATTATCCAATCAAAATGTAACTTTTTTTGATGAATTGTACTGTCAGTAATGCATGCAAAAGATTCTTTATAAATTGAAAAAATAGTTTTTTTTTGAGATAAATAGTTTTTTTTAGAGATATCATTAATATAGACATGAAATACAGAAGATCCAGCTTGGACAGTCATGTTCCATGTTGAAAAAATGACTTCTAACATAGTAGTTTTAAAGTTGTATCTCTGTTTTGTACAACAAAGCAGGCTGCTTGCAAATAAATTGTTGACTCAGGGATATTGCAAGCCTAGGCTTATCAAGGCCCTCGAAAAGTTTTATGGCCATCATCACAGTATGTTGATAGGTTTGATGTCTCTGTGTCCAGGATTGCCCTAGATATATTTGATGTCCCATAGTTCCATGTTCTTTTCACACAATTTTGATTACACATGTGACGGGTGTAGCTAGCTAAACAGGAGGTGCTCAATTACCCTTCCGGAGCACCTGGTTTGCATCCCTGGTGAAAATTCACATGTCTAACCCGACTTATCATTTTCCAAGTTTTTACTTTGCTTCTGGATTGTGATTCGGACATGGTCTGTTTGGTTTTTTATTACATTTGTTAATTGTAGGAATTTTTCTCGAAGAAAAGTGATGCTTCTTTATTTATGTTTGGATCTCACTCTAAGAAGAGACCAGATAATCTAGTACTGGGTAAGTGTGTGTGTGTGTGTGTGTTATTGTTGTTGTAATTTTGTTTTACGTTGCATCAGCAACCTTTCAGCTATTAAAGAGATCAAGTTAATAACTCTGTAATTATGAATCTATGAACAGGTTTGTTTGTGTATGCCTGAGATGTGCATGCATGTTTTATGGTCTGCCTTGTACTAGCCTGCACTGGCGTCCACATTTTGTTTTATACCTTATGTCTTAAAATTTTAAAATATATTGTCATGAAGACGCCAGAAATATTCTAGTGAAACTAGTCAATGATTAAAAATTAAAAATATATTGGTAACTAGTGTTGAGATCTAATTTATTTCTTACATGTTCTTATTATAATATTAGAACACGACTGAATACAGCTTGGTTTCCACTTTTTGACAGCACCATACACCAATATTCACGGGTGTTGGTTTCCTGTATTTAGTAGTAGCTGGCACTCAGAACAACCTTATGGTGCTAGTTTACAGAGTAACTACATCAAAGACAGGTATACCACTCCCCAATTCACATTATACTGGCACTGGATGAACTAGTCAATACTCTGTCCTCTAAATACCAACTACCAGGCAAGGAAACAGTATTCCAATTTTGAAGTCTGATGGATGTCCCAGCCAGGGTTCAAGCCAATGACCTCCTGCTTTCTTGATAGGCATTGTTTTACCTCTGAGCCACCAAGGCATGTGTGTGTGTGTGTGTTTGTGTGGGTGTTACCTGGGTAGGAAGATTGCTCTGTAGTTCTTACTGGTTACATTCTCTACCCTAAATTCTAGAGGTTTGAATTGTACACAGTCATTGTGTGATCAGCATTGGATTTCACATGTCACAAGTATTAATTTGCACATAATTATCAGTAACATTTGACTTTTGTCCTCAATTGTCAACTTCTGGGGAACACTTTCATACACACATACGAAAGATTTCAATTAACATGGCATTTGGCTTCAGGCCATTATGACACACCTTGGCCAAATTATGGGACCAATATAAAAATGCCCAACTTATAATACGAAGATCACTCATGGAATCTAAGTATTATGGTCTTGATAGATAGCTGATCTTCTTATAAATTGATTTATAATTCAATAAAATTATAGAAATAGTAAATTGTTTTGGATTTTATTTTGAAGTATTTATTAATTTATTTATTTATTATATTTTGATTTTAGGAAGAATGTTTGACTTTCATGTGTCTGATATGATAGAACTAGGAATAGAGAAGTTTAAATCCATGCTGGAATTCTCTGTAAGTTATCACCACAGTTCTATAAATATATGTAGTACTATAAATCTATATAACAATATTTTTCAGCAATAAACTTTATTTTGTGATATAAGCTCAGAGTGTGTGATTAAATTTTCAAACATATGTATGGACTAGTTTTACTGTTCTCCCAGTCTTGTCACTTGGAGACCTTGGTAGCAAATTAGTCAAAATTACTGTCCTCATAGGTGGGTTTGAATCTTAGTTTGACATATATGAGTATGAGAAAGTGTCAGTTTGGTTGCCATAAGATGAAGGTTTTGTCTGGGCATGTCAATTTCTTCCAAAATTTTAGAAAGGACTGCATGAAAGGAAGGATATAATCTTGACGACTGGATTAAAAAAAAAAACATTCCACCACTGGCCCATCCCACCAGTCTTGTCTAACAGGCCTCGATGACAAAGTTGGCTGAGTGGTTCTGGTATGAAGCCCACACTTACGGATCACAGTACCTCTTCACACTGTCTGCTCGAACCCCAATCAGGACAGATTCTAGAGTAGGCAAGTTTGTCAATTTGCTTATCAAAGGTCGGTGGTCTTCTCTGATAGGTGGACAATTGCCATAAACATGTCTAACAGCTCATCTATACTTTATTTTGATTTTCTTCAAATCTTTACCATCTTTGTTTTACATGTAAAATACATGTATTTTATAATAAATCAAATTTGTAAAATATTGTACATTATTTATTTTAGGGTGCTAAATGTGCTGTTGGAACAAAACCCTGTATTTTGTTTGCTGGTGAACCATTTGATCAGGAGCTGGAGTATAAAAGATTAAAAAATTTATTTATTGGTATGAATCAGTTCCATCTTGCTTGTATCCACATAGATATAGCATTAATATCTGCCCATCCTTATGTCATAGTGTCACACTTATTGTCAGCACCATTTCTCCAAAATTATGCATCAAATATTCATAAAACTTTACAGGAATGACCACTGGAAAGAGTAGTTATATGTTAAATGATTTTTCTAGAAGTTATGGCCCTTTGATTTTTTTTAGTGTTTACTAATGCCTCTCGGCAACAGATCTTGATTTTACTGAAACCCCTTGTTTTAGATCAGTAATCATACAAGTATGTATTCATATTTGTTGCATAACCTTCTTCAGATTATCACTTAACAAGTGTATATTTTTTTGCTGGAAACTTGTTCAGGTGTTATTGGACAGAACTATTTGCCTTAACAATGGTAAGTTACTTGTTGTTAACTTACTATTGAGAAGTCAGATAGTTGAACCCAAGGTTTAGTAGCCTGGTATGACTCGAGAGTTCAAGACTACCACTCATATCGGATGTAATTTCATTGCCAGGTTAAGTCCTACATGGCAATTCTGTTGTTTCTCAGTCATTTATCAGTTTGGTACCCCACGACAACATAAAATTTGTTGTTCTCAAGGAGATTGCATAAAACTTAATTTATAATTTTTTTTAACAGATTTTTTCCGAGGTCCAGTAGTAGAACAGATCAGACTAGCAGGGATGGAACATGTAATCATGATAACAGCACAAGATGGAAAAATATACCTTAGAAATTACAAGTAGGAATATATATATATATATATATATATATATATATATATATATATATATATATATTAGTTCTAACTTATAATATGGATTTTGCTTACTAATGGCTTTATAACAAATTATTATTTGGCCAAGGACTGTTCCCTTTTCTAATTCACTGAGAATTAGTTTGGTAAGCCTGAATAAAGTGATATGTCCACAACTCAAAAAACATGCGTAATGTTGAAGAATTGTATAAGTAACTTCCCTCTAATCCATGTGAGAGAATTTTCAATTGTTAAGTTATTTTAACAACCAAATTGCAATTTCCTATCAATATGGAATGGATAAAAGTGACAGTTTCGCTATATTTAATTTCTTGTAATTTAATTGTGTTGTTGTATTTGAATTAATTTTTTTACTTGATATTTCTTTACATGATAGAATCCTGTTGAAGAAGTCAGGAAGTAGAACACCGAGGGTAGAACTGGAGGAGATGGGACCATCATTAGACCTTGTGATTAGGCGTACGAAATTAGCCTCTGAAGACTTGTATAAACAATCACTTAAGGTTCCTAAAGCTGCAAAGGTATTGCTTAAAATAAACATTTATTGGAAAGGTGAAAAGATATTAGGTGAAGATAGCTGCCTTATCTCTGTGTTTAATGTCTCTTTTAGTCCAGGTAGAATGCTCACTCTGTATGTGGGAGGTTGTGGGTTTGAACCCTGGCCAGGTCTGACCAACACTTGAAAATAGACAGTACAGTGACTGTTCTTTTGCCAAGCACTTAGCATTAAGAAATGAAAGTCATAAGGTCCTTCGGAAGAGACCTAATAACAGGTGCCCTGTGACAAAGCAGACATAAAACATAAAAGAACCCTCCCTGTTCATTGTCTCAAGAGCATTGCAAAGGTAAAAATTTCTGCCACTTCACCGATAGTTGGTGACATCTTGATATAAGTGAAATATTTTTGACTGGGACATAAATCCAATTCAATCAATGAATCAATCTTTTAGCCAAACCAGTTCAAGTTAGATATAAGCTTTAATAACCACATGGACGCTATGCAAATTTTCACTAATTCACAATTTACACAATGTGTACAGCATCCATGCAGGTAATATCCTAACGGGACATATGAAAATTGAATGCTTAAGTGATTCCAAAATTGAAAACATTTAACTACTTAACACAAGAACAGTCAATAGACTAGCAACCATTGTGATCCTAGTACTATATATTTCATTGCAGTTTTTCTAGTAAAAGTAGAAATTTTGTTCAGTCAGAAATTGCTTTTAAAAGTGTCATGGAGAAATTATGTTTTTTATGTCCCAGTCAAGTTTCTTTCATTGATATTGAGGTAGTCAGTTCGGGGATGGTGGGGGAAAACAGAGTATCCAGAGAAAACCACTGACCATCACCCAAACAACTAAACAATTTTGTCACACTAGCATCTGTCTGGAATGGGATTTGAACCTAGGCAGTTGGAGTGGCTGTGCATAAGGGTGTACTGTAGACCACTTGGCCTCCAATGTTCTGAATTGCATCTAAGCAGGCCTCTACGATTGCAATTTTTTTCACTAGCTTCCTGGCTAGTAAACCCGAGATGTTTACTAGCCCGAGCAAAAATCTTACTCGCACACATATTTCTTTTATAAATATCAATTTAATTTGGATTCGATTACACTGGAAACATTTCTAATTACTGCTTAATTTTAAAGATGCAGACAAAGCAGTTGGACCCAACAGTTTTTTATTCAATTTACTTTTATTGTAGTATCAAACACAAAAATTGCGGCGCATGTCTAAAAGCAAAGAAAAAACTTTAAAAACCGTCAAATTAAGTTCAAACACATATACTTAAATCAGAAGTGCGAGACGAGTTGCTCCAGAAATATCTCCTGTGTATCTAGATACACCTACCACATGTAAAATTTAAGATATATCTTTTAAAGTTTTTTCCCCGGTTTAAAAAACTCTTTTTTTCCAGGCAAACTTGGGAACCAGATTTCCTTCATCGTTATAAAGGATTGCGTTTGTTTTTCCATCAAGGTATCAAAGGAACTGAGTCAAATACGAGACCGTTTCTTCCTGATCATTTATTCTAATTTTTTATTCGTACTCATGCCTTGAAAAACAAATATATCTGCCGATTTTGTTTACAACTCAGAGCGATGAAGTCAGCACTTGAGAACGTGATCACAGAAACGCTTAACAAATTAACGGATTGCAGCTATATGAATTTAAGCGCTTTAAAGATGTTGCTTGATGAGAGTAATTTCATTGTCGAAAACGGAAAGGAAAAATCCGGATTTGACTTTCTACTTTCTACTCGCAAATGGGCGAGTGAATTTGACATATCCACTCGCATTTACAAATAATTACTCGCATATGCGAGTGTTTTACTCGCATTGTAGAGCCCTGCTAAGAACATTAAATTTAAATTATTTATAATTTTTCTGGTTTATTTCAGATTAAGAAGAAGAAAAATATATCTCGTGATCCATTTGGTTCAAAACTTGGTAGAATTCATATGCAAAAACAAGACTTGGGTAAATTACAGACACGTAAAGTGAGAGCATTGAAAGTGAGCAAGAGGGACAAGGCCAATATAGCTACAGGCCCAGTGAAACGTAAAAACAGTGACAGGTCAACTGGAAAATCTAAAAAATCTAAAACATCATAGTGATCCTATAACAATGTTTGTATGTTATGTTTAATTAAAATGTATATATAAAAAGTCTTTTTTTTTTAATGCAGATGTTAAATAATCAGTAGGCACCAGGGTGCAACTGCATATTCTATGTGATGTATGATTGACTCACAAAATTTTAATTCAATGAATTTATGAAATGAGTTTGGGTGGGCTGGATAAAAACTCGCATAGACTCACATACCAAATATTAGTTCAATATCTGCAAGCATTTAGAAAAAAAGTCTGGAAAACTGCTACATGGAGAAGTCCATGGCACATAATTTCATAAAAAATCACTAAAACGAAATGAAACTCAAGTTTGATCTAAACTCATGATAGTAAACTTGTTAAATGGTTTAATATCTGCAAGCATTTAGAAAAAAGTCTGGAAAAAGGCTATTTTAAAGGAAGTCCACTGTCCATAATTTTACCAAATATCATTTAATAGGAACAAAACTCAATGTTAATCTGTTACTTATGATGGTAGATTTACATACCAAATATAAATTCAATATCTACAGGCTGTAGGGAAAAATGTCCAGAAAACTATCAAGCCGGCTCCCTGAAAGCACACCTTTCCACCCGCTGAATTCACCAAATAATTAAGTCATCTTCTTGCAACTCAACAAATAGAAATATACAAATTTGATTCTAATATGGTCAGAGTCAGCTGGTGACTTTCTAACAATCGTTTTTTGAAAATTTTTGCTCAGACAGAAATAATGCCAAATAAGGAAAGAAACTTTGACTTTATTTTGACAAACTAGTTTTAAAAATAGTTAGTAAGGAATTTTAAGATCTTAGAACAGTCAAACACTTGAAACAGATTCCAATTGCTCACATGATAAATAATGCTTAGTATGGTGAAGCAGTATCTATGAATTATAACCAGCTATATGTGAGATGTATAGCTATGGGAGTGCACTGTGAAAATTCTCTTTCTTCCCACATCCACTGTGACTAAAGATGCAGATGTCTCTGGTAAGGCAAAGAGATCCTCAATAAAGCTTCTTATTCTTCTCGCACCTACTGTGACCAGGGTCATGAGTAAGAGATTCTCAGTGGAGACCACACATGTGAATAAGGGTGCCTCTAGTAAGGGAAAGAAGATTTAAGTAAAGGTTTTAAATCTTCTCACAATTACTGTAACTATGGTCTTGGGGTAAGATGATCCTTGTGAAGTTTCTTCTCACTTACCATGACTCGGATGGTCTGTGGCAAGGACCCCGGGGAAGATTCTTATACTTCCATTACTTACTGTGACTTGGGATGCCTTGGATAAATGGGCCTTTGTATTGATATTGTATATTAATATGCTTTTATTAATTAATATGCAAGGAAATGAAAACATTACTAAAACAATTACACACACACACACACACACACACACACAAAGACACACACATATATATTGTTTATTATCAAGTGGTGTAATAGAAATCGACCATTGTAAATGCCATGGGCTTGATAAAAAAGAAGTACCATTATTTGACAATTTATCTCTTTAAACAGCAGAAAACAATCCGTCAATAACCTGTATTTGCAAAGGCAACCTGCAAAAATAAGTGAAAATAAAATTTAAACTAGAAAAACTGTGAGCCACAAGCTCACGAAAAATATCCACCACTCCCCCACATAAAAAAAATCCATCAATCAAATTTTTAAATAGGAGGTGCACATCTACATTCTATCACAAAGATTGTGTGAAAGTTTCATGAAAATACATTGAAGGGTTTAGGAGGAGTTGCGGATAAGAAATAGGTGCCCTAAGATGTAATGGAAGGATGGACACACAGACAGACACCCCTATCACTATATAACCCCCACTTTTTAAGGGGGGGGGGAGGGGGATATAAAAACACATACACAAACAACATCTTGTTCATGAACATTGAAATTGATGGACTTTTTATAATTATTGGCCTTTGGCTGAGTGGTTCATAAATGTGCAAAATAAACTGTATTCTACTTAACTAACAATCATGACAATCACCTGTTGTCCATATACACTTTAGGATATGTATACAATTTTATTTTTATTATAGAAAAATATGATTATATACAGCTTAACTCTTCATAAGCAATACATAATACAAGAACACAACAGATAATCAAAGATAGATTCATTATACACATGATTTAGTGAAACTTTTTTGTAAAAACATGAGTGTGTTTTATGTAGAACCCTTTTCGGTAGAAACGGAGTATCAACGGTTATTTCATGTACTGTAAACGTATTTTATTTTCGCTGATTTTGCTGTAATTTGTTTTGCGCGAAAACTTTAAGTCCAATCACCAATGGGGTTCACAAGTTTACCAATAGGTACCCCATACAGATACAGTCTTTGCAGAACGTGTCAAGATTTGATGTTGATTTTATTGTGAATCGAAATAAATGTTCCACGCAAATCTGGTAAGATACCACTTCTCGAAACAGTCTTTTTAATTCTATTTTTTATCTGGGTTTCAAGTCACAAGTTTCAAGTAAACACCGACAGAAAAATTTGCTCTGCTTGGTACTTTTATCCTTTTCAAGTTTTTGTAGAACTGATTTTCCTTGCTGTAAATGTGATGATTTTTGTCCAAGTGACTATCCATTAGGTGCTGAAGGGTATACATTGTTATGGTCCCTTGGAATTGCCCATCTTCCATTGCTACCGGTGGTGAAGAAGATTCCATTATCATGTCTGTCACGTGACCTGTCCTGATTGTTAGTACCAGATGGAATGACTGTTGAACTAAAAGCATAACATTGCGGATTTATATAATTTTGTACTGATACTTAGGTTTAAAGATTAAGAATAAGAAAATATTGGATACGACTTTGTTGCACGGTGTTCACGTCAGTGAAAGCGTACATTGCTATTTTGCTTTCATGCAAAAATGCGCTGTATAAACAAAAGGTTTATCTTTAGTGCAAAAAACTTTTGTAACTTATAAAGGCCACCAGTAAAAGTGACTTCTGTTTGGATTTGGCCCTTATTTAGATTCATTCAAGGACCGAAAGTTCTTAAGTGTGTGCTTTGCAGGATCACCACGCCTTTCAGGAGCATTTCCCAATGTGTGAACACAATCCTAGGGTTGACAGCCTAGATTAAAGTGAAGAATCTTTACATTGGCATCAAATTATACCTCATTACTCCATCCATGCACGTTAAACCCCATCAACACCATCCATGGATGTCAAACTTGATGTTTCTCCACTCATTTTCTTACCTCGTTCTTTTCTTCCACATATAACCAAAACCAGCTAACACAGCGACCAGCACAACGACAATACTTGTAATGATTACAGTGTAGTAACCCTTCCACTCTCCTTTAACTGCCGGTAAATAATATAAAAAGGTTTCTTAAATTGTGTTTTTTAGAATTGGCATAAAAAATATTGACTGAAATCTTCATCATCCGCAGTTCGGTAAAAGATTTTACATTATCAGTGGTTTTGAGCTTTTTTAAACTGATTCTCAACAAAAAGGTGGCTTGAAACTATTTTCCCATTTACAACAAAGACCTTCAAAAATGTCATTATAGCATAATTAATCGCTGCGAATTTGATAATATGGACCAAGGTGATAGACTGATTACTTGGATATGCATGTATGGAAAATGACTTTACTGAGAACAGTTTCCATCACGGGTTGCGTTTCATTTATACAAATTATTTTATTAAACAATCTATAACTTTAAGATTTGACGGTTTTCAACAGTGTTATCAATACGGTAAAATTATAAAAATTGATAAATTAGGTTAAAATACTAAAAACAATTTATTACCATGTTGACATGCCTCTCCTGAGTAGCCATCTTGACATTTACATCCGGGTACTCCACCAGATTCTACGCAAGATCCACCATTTTGACAAAGATGAGGACACAGTGCTAAAGAAAAACAGTTATATACGTTTTAATGTTTGGAGAAAAAACACTTGCTCTTGTGCAGAGAATTAATTGTGCTTACCTGAAGGTAGTTCACGTGTTTTACCTCATTTTTGGACAGTAAAATAAATGATCCGACAAAAGTTGTTGAAATATAAAGTCGGACTCAAATTAATAGTACTGGGTCTATTCTAGACAAGGAGCATGTTACTTTACATTGTTGCTGACATATCCCGTGTCATGATGATACAAGTTAGAGCAGTTAACTGGTTGATATGCCTTCCTCTAATTAGACAACTGTACTTACCAACAGCCACAAACATTGTGGTATTCTGTTGGTAAAAGACTGGAATTAAATGTATTTAAAACTACTTAATTACTCCAAGATATCCATCATACTTCACTTTTATAGTTCCACTCTCCTTTCGTTAGCAATTTTTCACACAATTTCACACCCTGCTTGTGTGGCTTTTGGGTCCGAGTACTGAAGGTCAAGACCACAGGTTGAGTTGAAAGGTAAAAAATGCAAGAACTTTTTTATTTTACATATTCGATATGGATTTACAAAAAGTAATAACGTTTATCATATAGAACGGGTTTTTTGGGTCGCTTTTCATTTTTTTTGCAGATTTGAGTAATGTTTCTTTGTATCTGGTTTCTGGTATCTTGTGTTTAATTTTCTTGTAGGTGCAACATGTCCAACAGTTTTTGACTGATTGTTTTGAAACTTGGCATGTGTTATAGGGTCATATGAAGATGCCTATCTTGTAAATTGAAGATGCTGCATGCAATTTTTCAGGAGTTATGGTCCAAATGAGTGCCGAAAAAGGACTTAATGTAAAGAATACAATTACTTATATATTTTTCATTTAATTCCTTTCTTTGGTATGGTTCCACAAGAAACATTAATGTTCAACGTATAAAACAGGTTTTTGTGTCGTATTTCAACTTTCCGCAGTTCTTTGCATTCATTTACTCGTATGTTGTGTTTAATTTTCTTGTGGGTGTAACTAGTTACAAAGTTTTCAATTGATAGCTATTTGAGTTGGCATGTGTAGTGGGGGTCATATGAAGATGTGCATATCCTAAAATGAATGTTCTGCATGGAATTTTACCCCCTCTTGCTATTCCTTGTTTACATTATAGACATTGACGGGGGTATATTGGCCTGCCCAGCGGTGCTCTTGTTTTGTGTTTGGGTTTTGATATTGTGGCTTGAACATGGACCGCTATGTGTTTTGTGTTTGGTATTTGATGTTGTAATTTGAACGTGGGCCGTCATGTTTGTGTTTGGCTTTTGGTATTGTGATTTGAACATGGACCGTTATGTTTTTGTGTTTGGCTTCTTGGATTGTAATTTGGATTTTGACCGGTATGTTTGTGTTTTCATCGATTGTCAATTTTTAATGACTCTTAAGTCAATTTAAATATAAAATGCAAGTCACGTGAAAACAAATATAGATATATACACAATTATTCCTATTTTGTTTCACATGATCAATGTAATGAAACTAGAAGATACATTAAACGGTTAACTTACGGATTGAACAAGAACCAGCGCCATCTTGTGTCCATCCCGGACAACACTCTTCTACTTGTTTGTATCTAGTGGCGTATTTTGTTTGTGGTGTATAGCAGGTCTGTACTCTGAAAGAGGTATGGCGGGTTTGATGGGATTTTGTCCTAAATGGACCATTTTGATTTTTGAAAAAAAAATTGTTTCAAACAATAAAATATATATCAGTGAGCGATAGACTTTTATCTGTATTTTCAGATTTTGGGTCACAAAAGTATTCAGTGTAATGTATTTTTCAGATACAAGACCGTTTTTAGGCTCTCATATGCCATTTTTTTCAAAATACATGGGATTTCCCAGTCTTATTCTCCGTTTTTCAAACTGTTCTCCTCAGAAGACCATTTTTATGTTAATTGTTTCTTATTGAACATTTAAAATTCAATCTTTACAATATTTTAAAAAAATGGTCCTCTTAGGAGAAAATATGAAAAAATTGAAAAAAAGGGAAATTGAGATTTGTTTCTTGGTATCCAATACTTATTATACAATATAAAACGACTAATAGTGAACTGGAATTTAGCTCAGTCGGTAACACACATAGCTTTCAACTTCAAAGGCATGGGTTCGCACCCCATTAGTTGGTTATTTTTTTCGTTTTAGTTATGGAGTTTTTAGCATTAATATATTTTCATCACAATGGTTACACTAATTAAATGCATCTGAATTTTTAAATATATATTTTTAATCGATTTTCCGGGTTATAACTGAAATAAAACGAAAACTCATTACCAATGTTTATCACCCGTGTTTTATTGAGTGCGGAACTTCGATGCCACTAACAGTGCAGCACCATGAACATGCCAAATGAAAAGAAATTATAGTCATTATGTTAATATTTGATTATATTTTGATGATTTTATACGGGCGGTAACATTTTGCATTGCTTTTACAATAATAGAAATGTCCAATTCCGCAATTTGTGGCGTGTGTTCAGCACGGCTTAAGACAGGCCAAGGTAGAAAAATTAATAGTTTGATTGCCGAATTTTTTTCTAAAACACTATGTATGACAATTAATGTGGATAAATTAATATGCCTTAAATGTAGAAAGTTGTATTATGACAAAAACACAAACGTTAAGAAACCCAGTTCAAAGAAACAATCTTCAAAAAGCAATTCAAATGCTATAGTACTGCCATTTAAAAGTGTAGCTAAAAGTAGAGCTCATTGTGTCTTTTGTCATCATGTGGGAAAAGGTCTTACAAAAATACCATCTGATGCAAGACTACAAGTTTTTATATCCAATTGTGTAATTGTACCTTTGGGTCTTTTGTGTTGTAAATCTCACCTCTCAGGGATGAAATTGAAACCAAGTGTTATTGCACAAAATGCTATGTGTACCAGCGACGAAGCTATTGCAACAACCAATGAAGTGACAGAGCTACTGAATGGGCTAAAGAACATTGCAATGCAAAAGAACAAGATTGATTTCGACACAGACATGACCAGTGATGATATATACAATGTAACTGGGTTGAACAAGAACCAATTTGAAGATGTTTGTTCTTTTGCCATTTCTATGAAGAAATAAAAAAATCGCACAATCCGCCAAGGTGTAGGCATTCTGCTGACAAAACTCCGTACTGGTCTTTCAGACAGGTAATAATATTAACTCTATATGATGCGAATTCAGTGGTCACATATAGCTTAGGACGAAATGCTGATTACTTATCAAAAGAAGACATAAGTATCAACTTAACCTCTCACATGCTTCTACAAAAATCAGCAATCGGTCATAAGCTATATGTGAGCATAACAAAATACCCCAAGCATAAGGGTTTGTTTTCGAATAAGAGAGGGTCCTCAATCAACTATTCCTGGAGAACATGAAGTATTCGGTTTACAAATAAAATAAAGTATCACTAGCAGTACACTAAATAAATGTCTACCCTAGTAGTTTATTTTTATTGGGAATTATGTGTGACAACTCTCCTTTGACTGGTATTAATTATAATCTCATAGTATACATTCGCATTATTTACTTACTCGCTCAAATTAAAGTCATTGGTTTGAAAATCGTGTGAAGACAAAAATATACTAACAGCAAATAGGCTGACAATCTTTCTCACTCTACGATCTGGCTAAGCGAGATTTGAACCTAGGTGGCTTTGTACTCTAGTCCAACTATCAAATAATTGACAGTGAACGACAGATTGGAAGAGCTTTCAAAAGATTTGCGATAAGATTTGAAGTTGATTCTGCTTAATCGAACATCACTATCATCATCATCATCATCATCATCGTCGTCGTCGTCGTCGTCATCATCAGCGACCAGAGCGATATCAACCATCATCATCTTAATGACGTCATCATCATCATTATCTTCATCTGTGACCAGAGCGATATCAACCATCATCATCTTAATGACATCATCATCATCATTATCATCATCTTTGACCAGAGCGATATCAACAATCATCATCTTAATGACATCATCATCATCGATCGAGACGATATCAAACATTTTCATCATCATCATCATCCCAGTTGTAGTCATCATCATCATCATCGACAAGGGCGATATCAATCCATTGATATTTACAATTTTCGTGACACTTGAATAATTTTTTTATTATTTTCAGGGTACTAGGGACACTTTTTGGCATAGAAACGAGACGTAAAGTAGCTCATATAATCTCATCAGCAAAGTCTGCATTAGTTAAAGATTTTGTACCCTTAAATCTTGGGTTTGGCCATAAAAGTAGAGAAAGCATTCGCGAAGACCATACAACCGATCTTGCAGTTCAGCTTTTCTCTAATTTTCTATCAGATGCAGTTATTCTTGTGATGGACGGCACTTATATCTACATACAAAAGAGTTCGAAACATCAACTACAACGAAAATGTTATTCGATGCATAAATGCCGGCCTTTAATAAAACCGATGATGATTACCACTACCACAGGCTATATTGTTAGTGTTCTGGGGCCATATTTTTCTAATGGCAAAAATAATGATGCCTGTATAACAGAGCATATTTTTAAAACCAATGCCGACAATATTTCTCAGTGGATGAAGCAGGAAGACATCCTGATTCTTGATAGGGGTTTTTATGATGTCCTACCATTTTTGAATGACATCGGCATTCAAACACACTCACCGGCTTTTCTGAATAAAAATGAAAAGCAGTTGTCAACAGAAAAGGCAAACAATTCGCGTCTAGTTACCAAACTTCGTTGGGTGGTTGAAGGAGTAAATGGCCGCATTAAATCTTGGCAATACATTGACAAGGTCGTAAAGAATAGAGATCTTCCAAACATATGGGACTATATTTCTATCATTGCAGCACTTTGCAACAAATACAAACCACCTTTGCGCCAGTCTTTGGCATCTGATAGTATGACAGCTCACGAAATGCTAAAACTTTCAAGGGCCGAAAATGCAGTTAAGAAGCGCGTAATGATGTCTAAAAATCTGCAACGACGCGACAAGCATTGGGAAGGACTGCCTCTGATGTCACCTAATGTTGTTCCAGGGTTCCCCTCTTTATCCGAGAGTGACTTACATGACATAACTTTTGGTGTCTACCAAGTGAATCAGGCGCGTAATTATATTGACGAACACGTTTTGAATGGTAAATCTGACATCTTCATTCATACTGAGGAATCAGATTTGATACACGCACGTATTCAGTCCCGGCATACCTCGTCCAAGCAATACAGTCTATGGATACAGTACACCAAAAGTGATGTAACGGGATGGTATTGCGAGTGCAAAGCTGGTTCAAGAACAGTAGGTTGTTGTTCCCATGTAGCTACTATAATATGGTACTTGGGGTATGCTCGTCACATTGACTACCAGCCACATTCTGAAAACTACACAAAGCTTTTGTTTGATGCTTCAAATCTTTCAGATACCAGTGACGACAGTGATTGAACATTTTTTGTAAATAGTAATTCATTTCTATAATCTATTTATTGTTCAATTCAAAATAGATCGGGGTTTACATGTGAACAAATATGTGAACAATTTCTCATTCAATATAGAAAATATAGGTTGATACAATAGTCGCTATACAATATATGTATAAGATACATTAGTTTCTTTTGTACTGTTCAATCAAGTTTTGAATTAAGTGTTTGACAAAAATCATAAACGTCACAGCAAACTAGTCGAGTCATCGATGACATGTCACCATTTAGAGTAACGGTGTATTATCACTGCTAGGGTCTTTATTGCTATATAAGTCATTTTATGGTACTCATTATTTAAATAAAATGTATATATTGTACATTGTCGCAAATAATCAGTAACAAATATAACAATTACAATGGCCTAATCACTTATACTCGTATCTATTAATAGTGTATGGCATTCCATGATATGACGTCACGTTTATCGATCGGTAGCACAGGTAAAGGTTTAAGAA
Organism: Anadara kagoshimensis; assembly: GCA_021292105.1. Lineage (NCBI taxonomy): Eukaryota > Metazoa > Mollusca > Bivalvia > Arcoida > Arcidae > Anadara > Anadara kagoshimensis. The sequence continues at coordinate 5,485,852 of CM037865.1, forward strand.
ATACGCCTATCAAACCCGCCATACCTCTTTATAAATAGTGGTTCATTTATTTTTTATTGTCAAAAAAAAATATTCAAAGGAAGCAGATCTATACTCTAGAATTTACATAAAAGTATTTCATTTATTTATTTATTTATTTATTTTCATTGCCAAAAAATGAAAAAAGTACATACATAAAAAAATTAATTAAAAAGTCCATTCAATAAATTTTTCATTTTCCCTGTATTGAATATAAGGTTTCAGTTTATAACCAAGGATAACTTTTTATTGTTTCACAGTTTTATTTCACTTCAAAAGAGATGTCATGTGTTTTATATAATTTTTATGAAAACAACTCGTGAAACACAAATAACATGTGTGTTATATCTTTTTAAAAAGTATTTCAAGGTTACATGCAGTGTATTAAAATGCACTCTGTCACGTAATGACTGTCATTGACACAGTTGTAATATAAACAAGACTGATGTCATCGACTGCAAGGTGTTGTCGGATTGAATGTATTTATTTACTAATATTTATTGTTTTCTTTGATCCTTTTCTTTTATAAAACAAAATTTAATTATAAGCCAACAAATTAATTTTGCATTTGTAAATGGGGTATAAATTAAAACCTATTTTTCTCTCTTTCCTTAAATTAACATATGTGCAGTCTACAAAATTATTTCCAATAAATCTACACAAAATTAAATTTCAAATTTTGTAACGGAGGAATATGTACTTTGCAACAATCAAGACCACGGATGTACTTACCTGTTACTGTGTACCATATTGCAGAAAAAGTAAAAACTCAAACATTATATATTTAGGCTGGGGTCAGTTTCATAATTTATAAAATACCCATAGTGTATAAGAGTATACTAAGGTTATCGTTTTAAATCATAAATTGAAACTAGCCCCTGTGTACAAATCTATAATTCATGCATTTATATGAGCCGAGCTTTATTAGCTCACCTGAGCCGAAAGGCTCAGATGAGCTATTGCTATCTATCACCGTCCGTCGTCCGTCGTCCGTCGTGTGTCGTGCGTCGTGCGTCGTGCGTAAACTTTACATTTTAATCTTCTCCTCCAAAACTACTGAGCCAAATTTGATGAAACTTTGTGATTATTATGCCTGGGTAAAAGGCTTTAAAAATTGTGTTCGGGGTTTGACCACGCCCAACAATATGGCTGCTGTTACTATAAATAGCCAAAAGACAAAAAAATCTTCTTCTCTGAAACCAAAATGTGCAGGCAAATTTTGATTAGATTTTTGGATTCAGGATCCCTAGATACACTTAAATTGTGTTTTTCATGAAAATTCGACGAAAAATAGGTTACGCGTTTTTTGCGTAAAATTATGTAATTTTTAAAATGAGACATTTATTGTTATAACTTCATAATGGCTGAAGATAATGTATGGAGTTTTCACTGTTGATCTTGTCTTGCTATTTTCTTCCGATTGATGTCAAGGTCAAAGGTCAAGGTCATGTCCCAGTTTTTGACCTTTGATAAAAAATGCTATTTTTTAAACATTTCTGGTGATAATGATGTAGGATTTTTGGTTAATTGTAGGTATTGACATGACGATCATTTTGATATATCGATTAAGGTCATGGGTTCAAAGGTCAAGGTCACAGATGTACAAGTTTACCGAAATAGTTTATTATCTGCAAAACTATGAACTTTTTGTATAGGCATGTATATTAGAATATTGTAGGTAATGGCCCAATGGTAATTTTAATATATAAATAAAGGTCATGAGTTCAAAGGTCAAGGTCACAGATGTAAACAAGTACTGAAATGATTATTTTTCTCAAAAACTAGACTTTTTGTATAGGCATGTATATTAGAATATTGTAGGTAATGACCTAATGGTCATTTTGATATATGAATAAAGGTCATGAGTTCAAAGGTCAAGGTCACAGATGTAAACAAGTACTGAAATGATTATTTATCTCAAAAACTATAGACTTTTTGTATAGGCATGTATATTAGAATATTTTAGGTATTATCCTAACAATCATTTTGATATATGAATGAAGGTCATGGGTTCAAAGGTCAAGGTCACAGATGTGAATGAATACCTGAATGGTAAATTATCTTGAAAACTGTTAACTTTTTGTATATGCATATATATTAGAATATTGTAGGTATTAGCCTAACAACCATTTTGATATATGAATGAAGGTTATGGGTTCAAAGGTCAAGGTCACAGATGTGAACAAGTTCTGAAATGATTATTTATCTCAAAAACTATAAACCTTTTGTATAGGCATGTATATTAGAATATTATAGGCATTTGCACAACGATTATTTTGATATATGATTAAAGGTCATAGGTTCAAAGGTCAAGGTCATAGATGCAAACAAATACTTAAATGGTTAATTATCTCAAAAACTATAAACTATATATGGTTAATTATCTTGAAAACTGTAAACCTTTTGTATAGGCATGTATATTAGAATATTTAGGTATTATCTTAATGATCATTTTGATATATGCATGAAGGTCATGGGTTCAAAGGTCAAGGTCACAGATGCGAATGAATACCTAAATGGTTAATTATCTTGAAAACTATTAACTTTTTGTATAGGCATGTATATTAGAATATTGTTGGTACTGGCACAGTGGTCATTTTGATATATGAATGAAGAGCATGGGTTCAAATGTCAAGTTCTCAGATACAAACAAGTACTGAGATAATTATTTATCTCAAAAACTATAAACTTTTTGTATAGGGATGTATATTAGAATATTGGCCTATTAATCATTTTGATATTTGAATGAAGCTCATGGTTTCAAAGGTCACAGGTGAGCGTTAAGGCCCATGGGCCTCTTGTATATCATTCTATGCGACAAAATGAAATTTGGGGGTGCCCACACTGGTAACATTTTTAGCTCACCTGACCAAAGGTCATGTGAGCTTATGGTATGGTGCAGCGTGTGTATGTGCGTGCGTGCGTGCGTGCGTGTGTGCGTGCGTGCGTGCGTCGTTAACACACATTTTCGACTTCTCCTCTGAAAGTACTTGGCAGATTTCAACGAGACTTGGTCAGAAGCATGTCTGGGTCGGTGCAATTCAGATTTGTTCGTGGCATTGCCATGGCTACCATAACTAGGTCAAGGTGACCTAGGGGTGCAAAAATCTTAAAAAATCTTCTTCTCCGAAAGTATTGATTGGAGAAAAAATCTGATGTGATATTTGGCTTCTCTAGGGTCTTAAGCCTGTAGTTTGTTCATTTCGTGAAATTCGGTCGAAAAATGGGTTACGCGTTTTTGCGTTTAATTTTGAAAAAAATCGTAAAATAGCTTCAAATTGTTATAACTTCACTACTTGACCAGATAATGACATGGGGTTTTCAGTTTTGACATCTTCTTGTTAGTATCTTCAAAATGAGGTCAAGGTCAATTGTGACCTAATTTTTTTTACCTCTGATTATAATTATTATCTCGAAAACTATAAACTTTTTGTATAGTTGTAGGTATTGATACAACGATCATTTTGATGTATAGAAAAAGGTCATGGGTTCAAAGGTCAAGGTCACAGATGCGAAACAATACAGAAATGGTTAATTATCTCGAAAACTATAAACTTTTTATATAGGCATTTATATCAGAATGTTGTAGATATTGTTACAACGATCATTTTGATGTATAGAAAAAGGTCATGGGTTCAAAGGTCAAGGTCACAGATGCGAAACAATACCGAAATGGTTAATTATCTCGAAAACTATAAACTTTTTGTATAGGCATGTATATTAGAATGTTGTAGGTATTGATACAACAATCATTTTAATGTATAGAAAAAGGTCATGGGTTCAAAGGTCAAGGTCACAGATGCGAAACAACACCGAAATGGTTAATTATCTCGAAAACTATAAACTTTTTGTATAGGCATGTATATTAGAATGTTGTAGGTATTGATACGACGATCATTTTGATGTATAGAAAAAGGTCATGGGTTCAAAGGTCAAGGTCACAGATGCGAATCAATACGGAAATGGTTAATTATCTCGAAAACTATAAACTTTTTGTATAGGCATGTATACTAGAATGTTGTAGGTATTGATACAACGATCAGTTTGATGTATAGAAAAAGGTCATGGGTTCAAAGGTCAAGGTCACAGATGCGAAAACAATACCGAAATGGTTAATTATCTCGAAAACTATTAACTTTTTGTATAAGGATGTATATTAGAATGTTGTAGGTATCGATAAAACAATCATTTCGATGTATAGAAAAAGGTCATGGGTTGAAAGGTCAAGGTCACAGATGTAAAACAATACTGAAATGGTTAATTATCTTGAAAACTATATACTTTCTGTATAGGCATGTATATTAGAATGTTGTAGGTATTGATACAATGATCATTTTGATGTAAAGAAAAAGTCATTGGGGTTTAGTATTTACGTTTTCTTTAAATCTATCAGCTAGCCATTAGTTATCAGGTGAGCGTATAAGGCCCATGGGCCTCTTGTTTACTTAATTGCGGGATATGTTATGTGACATAACATATCCCGCAATTAAGTAAAAAATGTTGACCATTTACGTAGGTTAGTAAGGTTTATTAAAAAAAGTTGACCATTTACGTAGGTTAGTAAGGTTTTTTGGCGTAACTGGGATGACCTAAGTCGATTAGATAAACTAACAAAGTGAAATGCCTTTCGGTATTATAAAACTGAAAAATTTACTGTTATTATACCTTTAAACTCAATCCGACGTTTGAGCTACCATACATTGTAACCCTTACGCACTTACGTAAATAGTAAGTTATACCGTCATCTTTACGCTACACGAAAGGCATCGCCAAATTTTTACCATAATTACCAGATATCCAAATATAGTTACGTGTCCTAAAGGAGTTATAATGGATGACTTAGATTGAAACAAAGCTTTTTAGCAACGACTTGCCCCATGTAAGAAAATGAATCTAATTGAAAAACTGCAAACTATATGGGTGTTTGCTTTCTCTGAATTAGGATAAACAAACACTTACAATTAAAACCAGCAAGTACAAAAATAGATGACATATTTATACACTTATTACACTAATTTTAATTTGGATGGGCACTGATGTTTATTTAAAATGACGTGCTAATTATATTATTGGAGGGTTTATAACCATCCCAACTATTTTACAACTAGTGGTTCATAATTCATAAACTCATTTATTCATTGGTTAGCTATATCGTATTTATCATTTGGTTACTTGTATTTGTTCATTGGTTTTTTCATTGGTAAACTGTATCATAATTTTTCATTTGTTAACTGTATGGTATGTTTCCATTGATTATCTGTATCGCATGTTTTCATTGGTTAATTGTATCATATTTTTCATTGGTTACCCGTAACGTGCTTTTTCATTGAGTACCTGTAACGTGTTTTTTATTGGTCGTATTTGATTTACCTGTATCGTATTTGTTGACTACTTATCTGTATCGTATTTGTTCATTGGTTAATTTTATCGTATTTGTCATTGGGTACCTGCAACATGTTTTTTCATTGTATAACTTATATAATTTGTTCATTGGGTACCTGTATCGTATTACCTGTATCGTGTACATCGTCTCCAGTCAAGGTGACCACAGCTTGTTGTATAACGCTCCTGGCAAATAAATGCTTGATTGTAAGATAACATATAATTCTCGGCTCTTTCTCTGGTACACACATGCCTGAAATTAACCTTATAGTATGTAGGGTTGTAGGTTCTTCTCGAGTTGCGATTATATATGATATATTTTAAATAATATGTTTAATATAATGCAATTCTGGATTCAAATATATATATATTAATGACAATTGTCATCAGCGCGCAAGAGAGAATTGAAAAGAATGTAAAGATATGGTCATATGTACCGAAATTACGTATGGGAAAGGGCTAAGTCTATTTTTTATAATAATAAGTAATTATAAATAGAAAATTACAGAAAGAAACAAATAAATATGACGTCAACGAAAGGTTATATTTGTAGCTTTGTGACAAACAATATTTCTTCAATTTTTATTTTGTTAACTTTTTGTTTCTCTGCAGCATTGAACATGCGTCTTCTTCTCATGATGTATTTGTTTCACAGTTAATAAGATACGAGTCATAAAGCTTGTTTCTAGTGCGGAACATTATACCATGAAACAAGTTACATTGCAACCTTAGTCTTATTAAAACCCTTTAAAGTTTAATAGCCGTCATCACAATATTGTTGATATCTATTATGTCCCTGTATCAATAATTGTCATGTTCCTATCACTCTCCATTTTACTTTTGTGGGTTTTGCTTTTAATTTGCAAGTTTTCAATAATTGTACATTGCTTTTGGGATTGAGATTTGGACCATGCTGGTTCGATAAATATATGCTTGTGGTTGATTTTATCAATTTACCATTTATTGCATTTATCAAATACCTAAAATAATATGTTAATTATTGAACGATTCATTTCGATGATAATAATAAGTCAACTTCTTAAATTTCTTTAAATCAACATAAAAATGTACTTAAAGTTACATAAATATGTATGTACATCTAAATCACATTACGAATGGAATAAGATGGTTATTTTTATGCGTCAAAAATTAAAATAATTGAATGAAAATCAATCATACTAGTCCATTTTTAAGTCAAAAGAAAATGAATAAATAAAAATCAATAATAATAATAATAATAATAAATAATTATGAAAATTTAGTTCACTACGTGAACTTTTATCAGGAAAGTGAGTTCGGGTGCTCTGGAGGGAGCACCTGCTGTTTAGCCCTCGCCATGTATGTTATCATAATTCAAACGAAACCTAATATAAAACATTTGATAAAAATGATATTTCTGTTACAACATGTTGTATTCAGACAAAATACGCAAAAATTAGTTAATGCAAACAATTTGCAAAACCAAAAATTTATCTTACCCAGTCAGTGATTGTGAAGTTCCGAAAAAATGACACGAAATAAGACATATTGTTAAACTTTGAAATCGTCCTGCTGAAACCATTGTTAAATATGAATTAAAGTAAACAGTTTTGTTTACATTAAAGTAAGATTCTCATTATCGTATTGAGGGGTTCATGTAGTACCTCCAGATGTGTCTTTGATAGGAGAACTAGACATGTGATTATCTTTAACATTTGGATTAAATGGTAATGCTCATATAGCGATAAACCTCACTCAATGTCCCACTACCAATAAAAACTTGTAATTGAGCAATATGCGTTTGACAACAGATATCACAATCAAGAAGACACCCCCACACTGATATGTATCTGTAATACTGCGGTTGCAGGACATGTGATTTATGTCAGATTATATTTTTTCTGACTTTGAGATTAATGAACATATTTTTATCATGTTTCTGTATCCAAAATTAACCTGAATATACTTGATATCCAATACTTCCATGTTTCTTTCCCATGTGGTGGGTGTAGCTAGCTAAACAGGGAGGCTTACCCTTCCGGAGCACCTGTAAAAGTTCACGTGTTTAAACAAATTTGCAAGCTTCAAAGTTTTACTTTGCTTGGGTATTTTGGATTGAGCATGGATTGGTATGTTTGTTTTTGGTTTTATATTACTAGTATGCTGAGTGAAAGATCCCCAAAGATGTTTCAGTATTGAAAAATAAATGCGCAATAGGAAAAATAAGGAAGTAGATGATGCGTGCACACTTTGCCTAGTTCATCAACGATCTCGAGTCATATATTTTTATGATTTTAACAATCAGTAAGGTCAATATTCGTTTCTTAAATGTCTTGGTTTTTTAACTGTCAGACATGGATGTCCGTCCATCTCATTGCTTCTGTCAGTAGTGGACATTTTGATCGTGTCATAATTTCCTTCCGAAAGTTGCGCGATAGAGAAAACCCCTTTCTTTTTTAACACACGGAATAGGCTTAAGCTTTGTCTGAAGTAGTCTAAGTCAGTGGAGGTTACTCGGACGTTATCCGAATTTTTACATAAAAAGTTTCTTCAAAAGAGGGGGGGGATAAAAATGAAAACAAAAACAATATATGCTTTATATATAATTTTATGCAGTACAATAAAATGCGATGTTGTAATCACAAAACGTGTTGTATGTTATACACATAAATTATGCTATAAATGTTTATTACCCGACATTCAAAACTTGAATGTATATGACCTTTCGTAACTGGTCCCCGGGAATGTTTCATAAGACATTTTTTCGCTGCGGTAACAACAAATTCATAGAAACGATGGAGGTTACAGCATAAACACATTCGAAAAGTGTTAATTATTTTGCCAAGTTCAAAGTTGTTACTTTCCTTTTGGATTGTGGTTTAGACATGGATTGGTATGTTTGTTTTTGATTTTGTATTTTTTCCAAGTATGTCTGTTTAAAACATTAATACACGGTATTAAAAAAGGAAAAATATCAACACATCGAGATCCATCTACGCTTCACCTTGGTATCGTCCAGTCAGTAGACTGTAACGTTATCTTCAACGCAGTTTATGTAAAATGACTTGACATCCCCTTCCTTGTGTTTTTAAATGTATTGTAAGTATACAGATAACTAAACAGACGTCTCTATTGACAACATATAGTTGTGTAAATATAATAAACTAAAAAACAAACATAGCTGTTCATGTCCTAATCACAATCCAAATAATAGTCAAAGCAGAATGAATAAAATGAAACACGTGAACTTCCACCAGGGGAGTGAGGCTGGGTGCGCCGGAAAGGTAAGTATCTTTAGTATTGATCAGCTAGTGAGTGACAACATACAGTTGTATAATAAAGCTTGAACATATACATTTTATACGACAGATGTAATACATATTTTTTACAATATATAGCTACTTGTATTTAAATTTTTCATTAAAATAACTTCCTTGACAATATACGACAACATTCAATATATTTGATAATTTTGAGCTTCAATTTGTCATGGTGTAAAATTATCGCGTTAAACTTTTACTTAAATAGTTGAATACTAAAATCAATCGAGGAAAATGAAGATAGGTTTTACTATTTGTCTTCTACTAGATGTCTTTACTGCTTCCCATCGCAACAAAAATACCTGTGAAAGTAAGCAACACGTATGGCACAATAAAATATTGATATATTTATGACCAATCCGTGTTGAACACACGTCTTATTGGCGATCCGTCGCCATATTTTTGATGAAGAAGCAAAAGTTTACTTTTATAATCGTCGATGTTTACGTAACCTCCCTGTAATATATAAAAAATGAAAATAATATAAAATACCCACTGGTTTCAATTTGTAAAATTTGAAATTTAAATTGAAAGTAAAACCCATGAAAATTATGATACTCCTAGAAGAAACAGATACAGACAGAAAGATATATAACTGTGCTACTGTTTGTGAAATTTTAATTTTTTTTATAACATTTTAATTTGTAATTTTCAATATATGAATGACCTTTAAAGAACCCGTCCCTACTTCGGCGTTAACAAAACTGAAAATATACAAATACTATAGAATCTATGTAGACAAATAACATGTGTCGGTATTGTGATTTCTATTCACTTACCCGGAAATAATGCCTTTGGATACGTATTATATACGCGGAAATAATTTCAAAACAAATATCAGATATAGTTTGAAATAAAGGTTCAAGAAATAAGGTCATCAATTGAAGGTGACAGTATTTTACATCATTCAATTCTAAATCTACTCTGTAATGGAAGTGAAATTACATAACGATGTAGTTTAGTGTTAATTTTACATCACTAGACGACCGTTTCGGAATAGAAACACAATTAGTAATTAGTAGTGCTTGAACAAAAATTGTGAAAATCAAATTTTTAAGGTGTATAAAGTTATCCAAAAGGATATTAAATAATTTGGCAGCACACAAATCATTAAACTACTGATGCGACATTACATTACAACATATCAAATAAAAATCTGCTGAATCATGAAAGATGTCAAATAAATACAACATACTTGAATATGGCGCTCTCCGTGCATGTTTTCAAATGAATTTCTTCCATGACACATCCGTCGATTGTTGAAAGCAATTACATCTCCATTAACTAGTCGAATAGCCCTCTTAAGAAATTAGAATAGCAACAAAAATCATGTACTTGGTAACAACAAACTAAATGGCACAATAAAATTAAAAGAAAACAGCCAAATGAGAGCGAAGCACAGTATTAGATCTTTAGTATTACACACAATGTATCATATCTAAGATACAGGTACTAATCCATGTCCGAATCACAACCCAGAAGCAAAGAAAAAACTTTGAATATGACAAATTAGGCTGCGGAAGGGTAAGCATCTCCTGATTAGCTAGCCACCCCCGCCAAAATTAAGTGAATGGAACATGAATCTATGAGACGTCAATTATATCCATGGCAATCCTGGACACAGATGCATCAACAATACTGTGATGACAGCCATAAAACGTTTTGATACAATTGACATTAAATCTGACCCTGATGTGTAAAACGTTACAATAAACGTTTAGAATTTAAATTTTTGAATGTATTTCAATAAAGATATGACTTTCTCAATGGAAATATACGAATTCAAAAAAAAATTTAGATTAAAAGTTTCATACATACGAGCGTACGTAATATATTTTGAAACAAGTATAAAATGTACTCGTTAGAGAAATATACGAAATCTGAGTGGCAATTAATTTTAGACGAAATGAGAGAATTAAAACTTTACATGTATATGGTGAGTATATACCTTATACTTATAATTCTCTATAGCTTTTCCAAAAAGTACGTAAGCTCTGTAAAACGGTTCCATCAATTCCTAGAAATAAATAAGTACAAATTACCGTGAAACGTTACAAAAATAAACCCAAACATCCAAACCACAATCACAAAAGCAAAGTTAAAACTTTGAGAACCAGCAAGTTAAGCAAAACACGCGAATCAGTTGTTCCAGAAGGGTTAGCATGCCCCATCTATCTACACCCAAGATCAAAAATTGACAATGAAGGCAACATGGAACTATGCGGTGTCAAATATATTTTGGTAAAGAGGCATCATACTTATCAAAATACTTCAGCTGCAAAATGGCCCTTCCAATATGAATTTTAGGCTTGTTTTTCTTTAAAAAATGAAAAGTCACAAAGATTGCAAAGCATTTGCCATTTTCTAATAGAAACAGTGCACTAATCAAAACATGAAAAGACCGTTATGGAATGCTTTAAGACAAAAAGCCAAGATATTCGATAATGAAAAGATCATCTTTGGACACAAAAATCCGACATTGCTTCCAGTGGCTTGGCTTAAATTTCAAAATCTTTTTTCGGTTTATTACAGCATTACATAATTTATCCAAGCTTGTCTTGTATTTATGAAATATTCAATACAGTTAATCTCCTCTAAAATATATTTTTGATTACGAAACCGAAATCCTTGTGTGAACAAGAAATGAGCATTACTGGTCAGGCATGGGGCGAATTACATTGCAATGTAATGTATTACATTACAATAACTTTGACAAAAGTAGCATTATATTACAATTACAATTACATGTATTTTGGAAAGTAATGCATTACATTACAATTACTTTACCAAAGTAATGCATTATATTACACATTACATTTCATAAAGAATCCAAACATATAAATACGATTTGTTTCGGATTCAGAATTTGAAATTGAAATTTTGGGGTGTTTTTCTATAAAGTTCTTATGTTTTGATTTTCAACTGTTGAAAACAGGAGTATATATAGTCAATAAGTGCATGTATAGATTCTTTTTGCTTTGGGTCATTCAACTGATATTTCTGCTGTTTACCAGTAGGTTTTACAAAATTTGTCAAAGTTGGTTGTTCATCTATGTCAGGTTTTTTATTATCCAAATATACATTTCTGTTTTACTCTAAAAATTAAGAAGAAAAAAAACAGAGATGCTGTAAGGAATTTTTTCATATTATATGTTTTTATTTTTTATTTATTTTATTCACTGAATGTTTCTTAATTACCATTAAATCAAAACAGTAAAATAAGTTGATAGGTATACAAACTAATTAGTGGTATTGTCGGGTGTAATTTATACACCATACTTAACAAATAACTTCTTTAATCATTAAAGATAGGTTACCTTAATAGCATAAAAAAAGGATTACAAAAAAACCAATTTCTGGTAAAAATAAAATTGTTTCCATCACAGGTTATCAGTTAAAGCAAAATTACAAATTATTGTGACTGAAACTTATATTTAGATATGTTGCCAATTTTGATGTGATCTTTAGACTTCCTGATAGTACTAAAAACAGCATTTGCATTTTGCTTTAAAATGTATTTTTATCCTTTACATTTGTTGGAAATTCAAAATGATCTGAAGTATACTAACTTTTTAGCATTTTATATAGTTTTAGTATTAAGGTTGAATGAAATAAATCATTAGTTTGACAACAGTTCACAGTTACAATTTTTCTAGACATAGATTTTCATATTTTATATTAGGGAAAAAAGTAGCATGTAGGTAATTATTAGCCCTGAATTGTGATGGTAATAATATCTAACATTTAATACAGAGAAGTAATGCTATGTAATGCCATGTAATGCTTAAATTACATGCATTTTTGTCTATGTAATGCATTATATTACAATTACATGTAATGCAAAAATTACGGTATTACACATTACATGCATTACTTTAAGAAAATGTAATGCATTACAGGGCATTACAATTACAAATTAGCATTACCCCATGCCTGTTACTGGTGAAATTCAAAATTTACGGACCGCAGTTTTTCAACCTTGGCAGTTCCACTAGGTAAAGTAACTACTATAAACAAGGATCTCGGTTTTAAATCTCAACTAATATAACTTCTTACTTATTACAGTACTTACAAGGGGAGGATATGTACATCACTTTTTAGTTCAAGACAGTACTTACAAGGGGAGGATATGTACATCACTTTTTAGTTCAAGACAGTACTTACAAGGGGAGGATATGTACATCACTTTTTAGTTCAAGACAGTACTTACAAGGGGAATATATGTACATTACTTTTTAGTTCAAGACAGTACTTACAAGGGGAATATATTTACATCACTTTTTAGTTCAAGACAGTACTTACAAGGGGAATATATGTACATTACTTTTTAGTTCAAGACAGTACTTACAAGGGGAATATATGTACATTACTTTTTAGTTCAAGACAGTACTTACAAGGGGAATATATGTACATTACTTTCTGAATGTAAAGCAATTATAACCATGATATTTAAAAGCGTTCACTTGCAATAGAAATCAAGCATAAGTTACCTATTATATAATATGAAAATAGGCATTGCCTATCCCGGGAAATGTCCAAATTTATTATCGGGTCATTGTTCACACACACACACACACACACACACACACACACACACCCAAAAAAAAAGGATGGCACACATTGTTTTGTCTCACCAAATACTACTTAAAATTAAAGTCTGTCCCGAGCCATTAGGACCATCAGGCCGGAGCTTATCCCGGTTTCGGTGGCGTTAAGCGACTGAGAGTACAAGACTCTCCCCTGAAGGAGACGCCGGTCCATCACAGGGTTAACCCCCAGCATGTTGCTGGTACTCATTTATTTTTCAGCTGAGTGAACTGGAACAACGTGAAATTAAGTGTCTTGCTCAAGGACACAACACATCGCCCGGTCCAGGGATCGAACCCACGACCTTCGAATCATGAGTCCAACGCCTTAACCACTAGGCCACGCGCTTCCACACCAAATACTAGTGGGACTGACCATAGTTAACTACTGCCGAGTTCTTTCAATCATGTTCTGTCACACAGAACTGAGTTTTGGTATGATCTTTCCAGGGACACAAAAGGCTATTCAATTACCCAATATAGTGAATATACTAATCCATACCACAACAATATTCTTACGTTGTAATGTCTTCTCATCTTAAATCACATTTTACCATACCATGTGAATAATTTAATCTACTGATTTATGATTGCATAAATAACTACTCCTGTTTCTTAAAACATGATGTGTATCGTATCACAGTTCAAGATTGTCCCATTTAATTCAATTAATGAAGCAGTTATACCAATGAAAAACAAACATACTTATTCATGTCCAAATTACAATCCGGGAGTAAAGTAAAAAAAACTTTGAAACTGACAAGTTAGGTTAAACACGCGAACTTCCACCAGGGAAGTGAGACCGAGTTTTCTGGAAGGGTTAGCACCTTCTGTTAGCTAGCTACACCGGTATAGCATCCTCTTGGAGAGTGGAAGGTTTTTGGTTCCAACCTGACTTGTGTTATACATGACAATACTTCAAAATTTGAGTTACTGCTTCCTCATTTTGCAAGCCACATTTGGCTGAAAGGATAGATTATCGACTGGTTATAGAATTATATTAATTGGGAGTGGAATGCTTGTCTGTGACTCTGTTAGGCACCACCTTTAACCCACAACCCGATATTAATACAGTGGTATGAGGGTAAGCTCCTCTTGCACCTTCAACATTCACAGGCATATAGTACCATGATGAGAATTTTCTAAAGCACAGACCATTGCAAGTGACAAATGATATGATTAAAACTTGACAGGCTTGTACCGAAATAATTAATTTTAGCCCAGCCCCTTTTAAGTTTCACTGCATGAAGAGCCCCAGCCCCGGAGAGTTGAAAATGCTTTTTCACTTATATCGAGACGGTTAATTCTAGGATGGTGGGTTAAAGTTTTTTTACCCCAGTCAAGATTATTCATTATTCACCTAAATTGAAATGAAACATTCTGGGATGATATACTACATAGATGGTGCTTTAAGATTTATATTGAAATGGTCGCTTATGTGGATGAGTGGAAATTGGCATTTATTCACTTATACCAACTTTTTATCGAGAACCAAGTCTGGGATATTGAGAAGGTAATGTTGATTTTACCCTAGTTAAAATTTTTATATTCATTCTGAGAACTAAATTATTGGAATCCCCTGCCAGCATCGGTAGTCCAGTCGCCATCCCTGAAGGTTTTCAAGGATTCAATTCAGACCTTATCCAAGTGGATCACAACTACAGTCAGCTGCTAAACTCAACATGAATGTTTTATTATTGTTATTTTCATCACAACTTTTTGGGACAGCGGTCCATCTCATTGCACAACATGTACAGTTTTCCTCATCAGTTATGTCCAAGTTAGATTTTTGATGAGTGCAGTCATTGTAGTTGAAGTCAGTTCTAGTCAGCACCTGGTCCAGCCCGATCAGCTGATCGAGATATCTACGTCACATGTAAACAAACAAGAGGATTTGTCAATATTTACATTAAATTCGGAATAAATTTAATAAATTTTATCTGTATTTTCATAAAAATGATTATTGGGACGCACTGTTAATTAATTCTTTTGAAAAACGCATTTTATTATTTTTCTTAAAAATCGATCGTTTGTGAAAACGTTTTTCCCGTTCTGACGAACGCCATTTTTGTTTACGCTGCATTCAGCGAGGGTCACAGATGCACTCAAAATTTTGATTCAATTAGGTAATTATATGTGAAAAAGAGTTACCGTAGAAGTCGTATACTGTGGTTATGCTAACCTCGTAATAGTTTTGTGTCAGGTAACTTTGGTTATCGATTTATCTAACTTAAAATCGGCAAATTTTGTATCTTCCCGCATTGTGGTTATCGATCTGAATTGAACTTTGACCCGATCAAAAGAAATCACGTCATCGCGAATCTTGAAAACGCTACACTTGGAGATCAGCCAGAATGGCGAAAGAAACGTAAATATTTGGTATTCGATCAACCTATTTAAATTATTACTTGTTTCAATGAATTATTTTCACGATAATCGTTTCTTGGTTTCATTTCTGATGTACGAGACGGGCGAGATTTTCCCCCATATGGAGCTCACTTCCTGTCGATTTGACCCCTTCAATGGCCTTGAGAAAAGTTTAGAAAAGTGGTGCACGCGCGGCGTCAAATGATTTGGACGTACGGTCTATAGAATTTTTTCACAATTTTCTATGACGTCATAATACATACGTGTTACCTATAGACGGGAAATTCCCGGCGCTTCGCGCCGGGACATTTCCCGTATAATATGTCTATTGTTATAAATTATGAAATACATGTATGTTTAATCAAATGATGTTTTGTTTCGAAATTCCTACAGTAACATTCTATCATACCTCTTCAACAACTATAGGGCCATGGTAAGGTGGACTCCATTTGATGTTGATAATCTGAAATAAAAACCAACAACGCACTTAAAAAACCGTAGTTACATGTATAATAAATAGATGAAATAAGAAAATATTATGGAAATGAGATAAAATATATCGATCAAATATTCATCTCAAGTTTTGATCAACTTTGTTCATCCAGTCAGTCATAATGAAGTCTTAAAATAAACAGAGTTTCGAGAGGCGTTACCCGTACTTGCTGTATAACGGGTACTAGTATTTGCTATTGATTTCTTTGAGAAAAAATAATCTCCCTCTCCAACATATACATTATTAGTTTTGCCTTTATTGCTTCTTTGCAATATATCGAGACGTCGCCAGCTATAGACGAAGGTGCAGAAATTTTGCCTGAGCATTGCGCTGGTGGCATTATACAGTATGGTTCTTTATCGTGCCACGCCTACCCGCAACATGCGACGTTTATTTTAGGTTCCCATCCGAAAGAAACATGATTTTCAGTTCCGAGTGTTTTGCGACAGAACAGCCACTTTCAAGTCTTGGTCCAGACCCAGTCTGCGTTCGAACACACAACTTCCTACTTACGGAGCGAGCACTCTACCGAATGAGCTACCGCAGTGGTTCTTGTAATAGGTATTGCGACTTACCTCGTCCTGATTGTTCAGCAGAATTGCTGGACGTCTGTGTGACATATGTACTGCAATATCTCTGTCAACAGAAATATAAAACAGTTAATATTTAGTTCTAAGAGGTTACAGGAGACAAGCTGTAGGATAGTCAAATTAAATCTAGTGTACATGAACGTTTATTTAAATGATATGGTGTCAGAAACGTGAAGTGATCCACGATTGTACGTTCGACAAAGTAACAGCAATAGATTATGGATAGAAAGGGTATTAAATTATTTATAGTAGTTAAGGTCAAAATTAAGACAGCAAGGTGCCTACAGTTCTGGAACACCAGGTCTCGCCTCTCTGATGGAAGTTCAAGTGTATAACTTAATTTGCTCGTTTTCAAAGTTTTGACCTTGCTTTTTGGTTTGTGGGTTGGACATGTATGTTTGCGTTTGATGTTTTACTGACTACAACTATTGTCATACTAATACGCTAACCGTACTAATTGAATCTGTCACCTGTTTGTGACTGATACTGTGTGATCTCAGGCGAGGGTGATGTGATGTAACATATATCCCAATCGAGGCTATGCCGAGATTGGGATATGTTACATCACATCACCCGAGACTGAGATCAACTGGTATCGGTCACAAACAGGTGACAGATGACAGATTCCATTTCTCGTACCATTAAAATGTTTATAACTGTGATAAATACAAAACAAAACATGTACCCTCATGGGGCATCTTGCCGCGCATAATTCCTTTGGGAGATGTATGCATTGTACAAATCCGCCCTTTGAAAATAATCCGATCGACAACACTTCAAAATTTTAAAATATCAACAATTTGTATTCAATGCAAATATGAAACAACTCTGACAATAAATATTTTGAAGAAAAAATAAAATAAAACATATATTTTGAAAAGTTAATAAAGAAATCCTTTGTTTTGATGACGTCAAGCACAATGATCGGTTACGTCATCCTGATTGTTCAATTGTCGCGTGAGGCAGTACCAGACAAACTGGACAAGACAGAAAAATCTAGCCCTGGTGTGCGCGTGAGATTTTTCTGTCTGAGGTACGAGAAATTGTTTTATTGAATATATCCATCTTCTCGGCTATTATAAAATTATGAAATGCTCGATGAACTCTTTACCTGTCAGCATGAATTCTGTCATAAGGAGCCGGGACTGTTGCAAGCGTTCTAAATTCTTCCGGATACTCAACTCGGAACTCTTCGGCAATATGAATTAAATCTGCAAATGTTGTTTCGCCTCCTGTAACGGCATCATCAAACCTTTATATACAAGGTAAATTATGACGTTAATATTGCTCTGATCAAACCTTTATACGCAAGGTAAATTATGGCGTTAATATTGCTCTGATCAAACCTTTATATACAAGGTAAATTATGGCGTTAATATTGCTCTGATCAAACCTTTATATACAAGGTAAATTATGGCGTTAATATTGCTCTGATCAAACCTTTATATACAAGGTAAATTATGGCGTTAATATCGCTCTGATCAAACCTTAATACACAACGCATATTATGGCGTTAATATTGCTCTGATCAAACCTTTATATACAACGCAAATTATGGCGTTAATATTGCTCTGATCAAAACTTTATATACAAGGGAAATTATGGCATTTATATTGCTCTGATCAAACCTTTATATACAACGCAAATTATGGCGTTAATATTGCTCTGATCAAACCTTTATATACAACGCAAATTATGGCGTTAATATTGCTCTGATCAAACCTTTATATACAACGCAAATTATGGCGTTAATATTGATCTGACCAAACCTTTATACACAAGGTAAATTATGGCGTTAATATTGATCTGATCAAACCTTTATATACAACGCAAATTATGGCGTTAATATTGATCTGACCAAACCTTTATACACAAGGGAAATTATGGCGTTAATATTGCTCTGATCAAACCTTTATATACAAGGTAAATTATGGCGTTAATATTGCTCTGATCAAACCTTAATACACAACGCATATTATGGCGTTAATATTGCTCTGATCGAACCTTTATATACAACGCAAATTATGGCGTTAATATTGCTCTGATCAAACCTTTATATACAACGCAAATTATGGCGTTAATATTGCTCTGATCAAACCTTTATATACAAGGGAAATTATGGCGTTAATATTGCTCTGATCAAACCTTAATACACAACGCATATTATGGCGTTAATATTGCTCTGATCAAACCTTTATATACAACGCAAATTATGGCGTTAATATTGCTCTGATCAAACCTTTATATACAAGGGAAATTATGGCGTTAATATTGATCTGATCAAACCTTTATACACAAGGTAAATTATGGCGTTAATATTGCTTTGATCAAACCTTTATACACAAGGGAAATTATGGCGTTAATATTGCTCTGATCAAACCTTTATATACAACGCATATTATGACGTTAATATTGCTCTGATCAAACCTTTATATACAACGCATATTATGGCGTTAATATTGATCTGATCAAACCTTTATATACAACGCTAATTATGGCGTTAATATTGATCTGACCAAACCTTTATACACAAGGTAAATTATGGCGTTAATATTGCTCTGATCAAACCTTTATATACAACGTAAATTATGACGTTAATATTGATCTGACCAAACCTTTATACACAAGGTAAATTATGGCGTTAATATTGCTCTGATCAAACCTTTATATACAACGCATATTATGGCGTTAATATTGCTCTGATCAAACCTTTATACACAAGGGAAATTATGGCGTTAATATTGCTCTGATCAAACCTTTATATTCAAGGGAAATTATGGCGTTAATATTGCTCTGATCAAACCTTTATATACAAGGGATATTATGGCGTTAATATTGCTCTGATCAAACCTTTATATACAAAGCTAATTATGGCGTTAATATTGCTCTGATCAAACCTTTATATACAACGCAAATTATGGCGTTAATATTGCTCTGATCAAACCTTTATATACAACGCATATTATGGCGTTAATATTGCTCTGATCAAACCTTTATACACAAGGTAAATTATGGCGTTAATATTGCTTTGATCAAACCTTTATACACAAGGTAAATTATGGCGTTAATATTGATCTGATCAAACCTTTATACACAAGGTAAATTATGGCGTTAATATTGCTCTGATCAAACCTTTATATACAAGGGAAATTATGGCGTTAATATTGCTCTGATCAAACCTTTATATACAACGCAAATTATGGCGTTAATATTGCTCTGATCAAACCTTTATATACAAGGTAAATTATGGCGTTAATATTGATCTGATCAAACCTTTATATACAACGCAAATTATGGCGTTAATATTGATCTGACCAAACCTTTATACACAAGGTAAATTATGGCGTTAATATTGATCTGACCAAACCTTTATATACAACGCAAATTATGGCGTTAATATTGATCTGACCAAACCTTTATACACAAGGTAAATTATGGCGTTAATATTGATCTGATCAAACCTTTATACAACGCAAATTATGGCGTTAATATTGATCTGATCAAACCTTTATACACAACGTAAATTATGGCGTTAATATTGATCTGATCAAACCTTTATATACAAGGTAAATTATGGCGTTAATATGATCTGATCAAACTTTATATACAAGGTAAATTATGGCGTTAATATTGCTCTGATCAAACCTTTATATACAACGCAAATTATGGCGTTAATATTGCTCTGATCAAACCTTTATATACAACGCAAATTATGGCGTTAATATTGATCTGATCAAACCTTTATATACAACGTAAATTATGGCGTTAATATTGATCTGACCAAACCTTTATACACAAGGTAAATTATGGCGTTAATATTGATCTGATCAAACCTTTATATACAACGCAAATTATGGCGTTAATATTGCTCTGATCAAACCTTTATATACAACGCAAATTATGGCGTTAATATTGATCTGATCAAACCTTTTATATACAACGCAAATTATGGTGTTAATATTGCTCTGATCAAACCCTTATATACAACGCAAATTATAGCGTAATTAATGCTCTGGAAATATTTCATCCCCCCGAACCGAAAAAAAAATCATGTTTTTATAAAACTCCAATTCTCAATGCGCCAGGAAGTTAAACATATATATGCTATCCAAAAACGCATTGCAGACAATAATTATAAATCGTTAAAATAACCCCAAAAACATATCGAATAGGCCCTCTCAAATTGGATAAAAAATATAATGATTTTTTAGAATACATTCTCACGTCAAAGCGACTGCAATATTTCCAATAACATTTGAATGCGATAATTTAATACTGTGGATAGGTGTTTACAATTTCATAAACAAGTAGTAAAATAGAAATAAGTGTGTTGTTTATCCTTCTCTTGTTTGGTCTGTATATAAATTTTTCGTTTAGTCTTAAGCAGTCCAATATGGACATGCGAAGCATATAATATAAAGATGAAAGGTATCTAAAAATTAAAATTGACAATCTGAACAATAATTTTAATATACATGTATTGTCAACTTTAAAAAAAACGTCAATAGCTTTATACATGGTGTACTAATATTCGTTCATTTTGCTGTAAAAAATTGTATCACACGTAAAGTAATATATATTCTTGGTCTTATAGTCAGTTTCATTAATCCGCAAATACCCCGTGAAAAGGTCAGAACCGCAAAAATTTTAACCCGTGAAATTAAGTACATTTACGGTAGTACATACTTTAAACAATGAAGGAACTGTATCCCTGGTGGACATTCGTACATGGGTAGATCCGTGTGGAACTGTAGTGCTTTACTGCTGTAAGCCAGGTTAATTGGAACCTCCCTAACGTATAGTTCATATGTCTGTAATACAACTCAAATAAAAAACAAACATACCCATCCATGTCAAAATTACATTCCAAATGCAAAGAAAAATGTAAAAAAAACACCAATCCTTGTCCAGATTACCATCACAAAAACAAAGAAAAAAATCGAAATCCATGTCCAAGTTACATCCCTTGGGTGTCTTATGTATTTTCGGGAATTTTAGGGTCGTTGCCCCAACCATTTGTCCTTTCTTGCCTTATTTAGCTGTTTACTTGTGCTGGTTACGTTGGCTATTGACAAGTAAATACTTTCAAATGCTTTCTTTTTTCTTTATACAGCGTATTTCTAGCGACAACTATAGAACTGAAGTCTTTATTGTCACTACTGAGAGTACTCGAACTGTCAAGAATTTTTTCACACATACAAATACATGTAAGTATTTATAAATCTATTTTGAGAATCAGTTATGTTACTTTACCTCGCCGTAAATACTCTGTTCTACAGGACCGATGTGTCTTATTACCTGGCAATATACAACAAAATTATCGAATAATTAATCAATAATCAATTTTGATATTTTTTCTACAGTAACAACATGAAGAATAAATAAATTGTAAAGCAAAAATGGCGCCTCTGATCACTTTAAACCAACCATTCGTTTTTACAACTGCGGTAGTAAGCCCCCCCCTGCATTTTTTAAACCATAACAATAGCTTGATAAATTTGTACATTTATTCATGAAAAGAAAAAAAGAGGTTTTTGTTTTGTTTAAAATTCTTACCACGACGAATCACTTCAATTATAAAGTAATCAAAAGGACATACATGCTTAAAAATATCAATTGACACCATTTTGATGAATTCATTCAATGAAATTCAATGTTATCTAAATCAATTTTCTATAAAAAAGGTCAAAGAAAAATGAGGTTATATTTCAAAATATTTCACAGTGAATCAATAAATCATGTTTTTTAAGACTTACTTGGAGGACATTTCATTACGTAAAGATAATATTTTGAAAGCTCGCTGATGAAATAAACAATTTCAATAAAAAATAACAAGTTGAACAGTACAATGAATTTGGTGGATTTACAAGATGACGATTCATTATAAATCAAAATACTAGTTATACTTTATTTTGACACAAATCTATTCTTACCGTTTTTAGCATGTCATATTCTGTCGGTACATCTTTAAGCAGACATATTCCATATTCATTTATATTCTTTAGCCATCTACAAAATAATGAAGAATTAAGTAACATCTACCCGTGGTTTATGGTCGAATAATTTCACATGCGGAAGGATATATCACGAGGCGGTAATGCAAATGCTTCTTCTATTCTAGATCTAATATGACTTAAATCCAAGTCATTGGAATCTCCTTGGAAGTATATTGAATTATTTATTTACGAATTGGTGCATTGACACAATTCGGCTGTTTAAAAATATTTTTCAGTACAAATGATGTTACAATCATTGTTCACGACACATAACATGGTGTCACAAGCTGAGTAGGGGAGTTTATCAGTATAACGGAACAGCCACGATCATATCATTTGTTTTACCACGGCTGGTTCCCTTTATCTCCCTTCATATTTCATAGTCATATTTCATATTTCATGTTAGAATTATTAAATACAAAAGATGTTTATTAATAATCATTAGATGAAAAAGTTAGGAAAAACTCCTGACGGAACCAAAACCAAATTAAATCATCTTTGATTTTATTGGAATCGTTTATCTAGATGATTAATATGAACGGCATACCTGTAAAGTGCCTCGTCAGATTTCTGTACTTCTTTGTAAGAGAGTTCAGGGATGTATTTCTGTGAAAAGTTAAGAAATTGTTAATTTATGGTTTATAGGGTAAACAGATCCAAGTGTTGAATATTATCAAGTTGTATTGAAGATGGTTCACATGGATCGTCTCCAAATGAAACATTTTTTTCTTTTAGAGAAAATCAATCTTGTTTTTTCATTTCGGTAATGAATACCATAGTTTTATGCAATATTGAAATAACCAATTTCATGAACATTAAACAAGTGGAGAATGGCTAAAATGGAACATCACAAAGAACAAACATGCAATACAGATCTGTAAAAAGGGGAACAAAGAACAAAAAGGAGTCGAATCTCGGCTATTAAGCAAAAAGGAGTCGAATCTCGGCTATCATGCAAAAAGGAGTCGAATCTCGGCTATCATGCAAATGGGAGTCGATCTCGGCTATTAAACAAAAAGGAGTCGAATGTCGGCTGCCAAGCAAAAGGAGTCGATCTCGGGTATCAAACAAAAAGGAGTCGAATTTTGGTTGGCAAGCAAAAGGAGTCGATTCGCGGTTGGCAAGCAAAAAGGAGTCGAATCTCGGCTATCAAGCAAAAAGGAGTCAAATCTCGGCTATCAAGCAAAAGGGAGTCGAATCTCGGTTGGCAAACAAAAATGAGTCAAATTTCGGCTATCAAGCAAAAGGGAGTCGAATCTCGGTTGGCAAGCAAAAAGGAGTCGAATATCCACTATATATTGATAGTGGCCGAAAAGCTTCCCGGAGGTATATAACAGCTATCGAAAATCTGTCAAAATAAAGCCTACGACGGACGGAGATGAGCTTCAGATTCGGTATATGCCATTATTCGAGTAAAATACTGTAATATGGTGTAGTAAAAGTATCACTTTGTAATTTCGATATCGATTTTAAACGAAAAATGACGTCAATTTCTGATTTGAAATGTTCATTTAAGGTTTTCAGTGAAGCTTTGACGTGTACCATAGCACTACTAATTCTCTACATGACTGAGAAACTAACTCATTAAATACAACAACTGGCATCATGACGTTGAGTATGAGAATACGTTTATACTGACAAACATGTACGTGGTGACACGACACAACACACACCCATATGTCTAGTTCATTCAATTGCGTGTACATGTGTAATAAATCAAAAGGACAAGTAAGGAAAAACACGCGAACTTTCACAAGAGAAGTGAAGCCGGGTGCTCCGAAAGGGTAAGCACCTCCTGTTTAGCTAGCTACAGTCAATCCTGGACACAGATACATCAAACTTGTCAACAATACCGTGATGACGACCAAAAAACTTTTTGAGGGCCTTGATAAGCCTAGGTTTGCAATATTATGTTGTAAGACCTCTATAATTTGTTAACTGTACTCACATTGCAATAGAATACGGGTTTAAGTGACTGTCTTCTTTCTTTTAAGCTTTCTTTGGAATAACAATTTTCCTTCAACCAATCTCCATCAAAAGATGAACTATGATTTCCTTCAACATATTGTACAGTCAATGTGCCATCTTCTATAAAATTAAGTATAAAAAACAATAGTATAGTCACTTTCACAAGTCTTACATCTGAGAATCTAATCAATCTTCTAAATCTTAACTAGAAGTTATAGCGCCGTTAAAAATGTTCTAATAAATATTATAATACAGGTGTTGTCGCGTTTCACAAAGAGACGTTTGCAACCGAAACTACGATGCATATGACCGATAGCACGAGTTATTTTTTTTTATTTATTTCTGCAACACCACACAACAGTACAATGTATATCATAATATATATAACCCGTCCAAAGACTTTAATAATCAGTGTGTGTTCATAATTGGCGTAAATCTTGCTGTTTGTACATTTATTGTGGCTTGGTTTCCTTTTGGTTGCATCAGTTATTGAAAGTTCAGTTTTCTATTAAATTTCGTTTTCAAACGATATCTTTTGGAATATATGTCTTCACCACCCATTTTAGAAACTTAAACAGATTATTGTCAATTTTTCTGTTGTCACTTTCCTTTCTGAAACGACATGTCCAATCAAAAACAAACATACTAATCCATGTCCGAATCACAATCCAGAGGCAAAGTAAAAACTTTGGAACTGACAAGTTCGGTTAGACACGTGAACTTCCACCAGGGAAGTTAGGCCGGGTGCTCCGGAAGGGTAAACAACTCCTGTTTAGCTAGCTACACCGCCACGTGTGTAATCAAAACTGTGTGAAAGGAACATGGAACTATGAGACGTCAAAAATACCCAGGGCAATCCTTGACACAGAGACATCAAACTTATCAACAATTCTGTGATGACGGCCATAAAACTTTTTGAGGGCCTTGATAAGCCTAGACTTGCAATATCCCTGAGTCAACAATTTATTTCCATGCAGCCTACTTTGTTGTACAAAGTCCCCGTTGTGGGAACAAGCTCTACCATAGCGTCTTAATTGGGGAAAAAATACACCATAAGCAGGAGAAGCAGGTATATTGCTGCATAAAAAAGGAAAGTTGACAAGAGAAAAATTAGAGTCATCACGTTTGTCATAAAGTTTCAAATAATTTGTAAGAGCTTTGTAAAGGAATGTGAAAATAAGAAAAATTACAATTATGTCGTCAGCTATCTAAATATGGAAAGAATTAAATTGGAGAAATATTAAAACTGACAACAGAAATTTGACAATTACAAAGTGGAATGTGACAATGAGCTAATTGACAATTGACGTATCGCTGACCACGCCCACTATGTTCCGACAAAGGCCTGGCATGCTTGAATTACACGCAAAAAGAATGAAAACTCGGCCTGAATTGCGCCGATAAATGACGTCACTGACACTAGTACGTCATTAGTTGCCCTGGCGCTGCTTTGGTACCGTGATGGTGGCCTTTGTCGGAACATTGTGGGCGTGGCCGGCGATCCGTTAATTATATTGGTAACTTCCTAAAATGGTACGAACAGCGTTGTGGAAATATGACAACAATTATAAATAAAAACCTGACAATGTCAAAGTCACTTCTTCACAAAAAATAAACTTGATGGATGATATTAGCCGTCGTACCTAACGGGCCACTATCAACAAAGTGTGGTAAACATGTTTCTCAAGCTATTTGCATAAGCCTAGAACCCCGTGCAGTGAAGAAATTTGTTCCGTAAGATTCTGGTACCTATTGGCGAACAAGAATGTAGACATTCGTTCTGAAAACATGTACGTGTCTATAGTTGAAACAATCAAAAACAAAAACCACGCCACTGCAAATTGATACACAAGCAATACCAACATCAAAACCACGCCACTGCAAATTGATACACAAGCAAACCGACATCAAAGCTTTGAAAGAGCAAACACGCCAGACCATATTCATATTTAATGGTATCGTGTTGTGTCATTTGATTCTTGGGCATACATTTAAAAAATTAAATAACAAAATATATTTTATCGCAAAATATTGAGCTAAATCCGATTTATATGTTATATTCCATAATTTTTATTTATTTATTTTCTTGAAAAACATGTTTTCAATTATGTTTCATTAAACATTTTCATTCCCGATCAAATACACTAAATGTACTCTGCTTGATAATCTTCGTAATTGAAACGTTGGGGAATAATTTGATCTCATGTAATATCACCATCGAATCCAGAAATCTCTAAAGTTTGAAATGCATGTATTCTTTTAAATTTCAACATTTTTCCCTACATTGTATTGACGAATGCTAAGTGGACGTGGTCTGACTTTTGAAGTTTGAATAGGGGTTCAAAACCCCCTTAATGTGTTAGTTCTTTGAAAGGAAAAAGATTAAGATTTATTGTTATACAAGGATTGGCGTTTGTTTTATAATTATTCATCAAGGTATAAACTGTTTAATTATTCATATATCACATAAAGTCAGGCGTCGCCATTGACTTTGCGTTTGCAAGATGAATCGGAGCAATTGATAATAGTCTACTCGTGTAGACTTAACGATTAAGAATACCTTTTTGTTGCACACTTTTTATCGTTGATGTAAGCGGCATTTCATGTAAAGTAAGTGATTTCATATTACTGGCCGGGTCACAACACTCGCCACAGTAACAATTGAACCGCAGCCAAACAGCATGGAAACTGTAATTAATATAATCAAAGTAAGAATATAAGTTTAATTTACAGAACCACACACAAAATGAAGATATTCATGTCGTCTGTCAACATAAAATCTTCAATGACTACAGGTGTTTTACAAACAGAACAACTAGGCATTTCTAAACATTTTAGGTCAAAATATTAGTTGCATGGAAATGCTAGTTACTTAAAAAATTCTCAATCACACACACACACACACACACACACACACACACACACACACACACGTATAATTAATATGAATGATACCTTTCCAATGTTTTAATGTTCTCAAAAGCTATCTAAATATAACGAACGTACAATAGAACATTTAAGTATAAAAGTACTAGATCGTTGTCATTTTTATTGGTACATCTACACATATTACATAGACAAAAACATTGCGAATTATCAATATATAACCCGACTGTCAACTATGTCAGAAAATATATCGTCGTGTGTTGCAGGTTGTTTTCAATTAATATTCTAAACTAACCTAGTGAGATCATATGTCAGATCACATTCTATTGACGCATTATCAACGGTTTTAAACTTGTTTTATGCAAATTGTCGGTCGATATGTCTGTATTGTGAAGTGAATTGAACACATAGTATCACCTATTTCTGCTGTGTTACTTAATACTTACAACACGAGGCTCAGATAAACTCAGACATAAACTGTTACAATTCTATATAATGTATCACGGTCTGTCCCAGTAATATCTAAACCACTTGGTACCTTCAACAACTTTCCAGAGAGACTTTCATAACACACGTACATATTGGAATCTAGACACGTTTTTGAGCAAAACGGGTATTTACTTTAAATCTGTCTTACCTTCTGTAGGTTGGAATGCTCTACCTAGACATATTCGCGAAGGCTCAATTGTTTAATTTAAAGCATTCCTCAATATAATTTGTTGTATTATAGATGCACAGGAAACAGTTGATTTAATAGTTTTACTCTTGTTCCAGGATCCTGATTTGTAAAAATTGCTTTCTATATGGTATTCATTAATTATGATTTTTAAATAAAATATTGTTTAAACTAACTAACTGTTGATCTGAAATATTTCCCTGATACATAATGACAATATGTCGGTAGTGTGAATTAAATGCACTGTATTAGAGATTCGTGTAGTTACAACAAGAGACCAAGTCGATCTGATACGCTTACATAGCCTGATAAATAATGGTTAGCTGAAATGTTTTAAGAAACATAAAAACTGAATCCCCAGTCTCAAAATCTTATTTAAAGCTTTATCCAGATGAATGACCATGGCGGTATTCTTTTGCAATTATGACCTTGACCTTTACACCCATGCCATAATCTATGTATCAATATCAACAATGTTCTGATATATATGTTTATAAAAAAAGTGAAATGCTTTCAAGATAATTCAGTATTTTACCCATATGTGACTTAACCTTTGAACCAATAGCCTTCACTATATGTGATCAGTTTGTTAGAAGGACCAGGTCCAATGTCACAATCATTCCTTAACTAATAAGATTTTCCTTAACTAAGATGTTCCGTAAATAAATCAGACGTTGAAATTATTTTGTTAGTTTTCAAGATATTCATAAATTTAAGGCGTCATTCTAATTTTATTGCATCTATATTCTAATTTTGGCAAAAGTTTTTATTTGTTGTACCATAAAATCTTGTCAAAATTGCTATAGAAATCTTAGCTCACAGATAATTGTAAAACTGTAACCCTTATGCGGAAGTTTCACTGTTTCAGCTTGTCCATTTTGCCGTAGGATAGTAACAGGTAGGCCCCGCCAAAAAGAACTACTGTATATAACCATTCGCGGTATATATAAAACATTAAAAACACACAGTTAATCTTTAATCAGACAATGAAATCTTACTTTGACGATTTTCCATCGGACCAGACTATTTTCAGCTTTTTCCCATCATTTATGACGGAGAAGTCAGCTATTTTATTTTCCTGAAATATATGATTGAATATATGAAGAATCGATAAATTTTTGGAAGCTCACGTATTAACAGCATGAGCCATTTTTCAAAGTGCTTACTTTGTTTTTTGGGATTTTATATGAATTTAGACCGGTATGTTTGTGGTTGACATTTGGGAAAACAATTTGGACTAGGACCGGTATGTTTGTGGTTGACTTTTAGGATAATAACTTGGATTAGGACCAGAATGTTTGTGGTTGACTTTTGGGATAATGATTTGGACGTGAATCGGTATGTTTGTGGTTGACTTTTGGGAAAAAGATTTGGACTAGGACCGGTATGGTTGTGGTTAACTTTTGGGATAATGGTTTGGACGAAACCGACCGGTATGTTTGTGGTTGACTTTTGGGATAACAATTTGGACTAGGACAGATATGTTTGTGGTTGACTTTTGGGATAATGATTAGGACGAGAACCGGTATGTTTGTGGTTGACTTTTGGGATAATGATTAGGACGAGAACCGGTATGTTTGTGGTTGACTTTTGGGATAATGATTAGGACGAGAACCGGTATGTTTGTGGTTGACTTTTGGGATAATGATTAGGACGAGAACCGGTATGTTTGTGGTTGACTTTTGGGATAATGATTAGGACGAGAACCGGTATGTTTGTGGTTGACTTTTGGGATAATGATTAGGACGAGAACCGGTATGTTTGTGGTTGACTTTTGGGATAATGATTAGGACGAGAACCGGTATGTTTGTGGTTGACTTTTGGGATAATGATTAGGACGAGAACCGGTATGTTTGTGGTTGACTTTTGGGATAATGATTAGGACGAGAACGGTATGTTTGTGGTTGACTTTTGGGATAATGATTAGGACGAGAACCGGTATGTTTGTGGTTGACTTTTGGGATAATGATTAGGACGAGAACCGGTATGTTTGTGGTTGACTTTTGGGATAATGATTAGGACGAGAACCGGTATGTTTGTGGTTGACTTTTGGGATAATTTGGACTAGGACAGATATGTTTGTGGTTGACTTTTGGGATAATGATTAGGACGAGAACCAGTATGTTTGTGGTTGACTTTTGGGATAACAATTTGGACTAGGACAGATATGTTTGTGGTTGACTTTTGGGATAATGATTAGGACGAGAACCGGTATGTTTGTGGTTGACTTTTGGGATAATGATTAGGACGAGAACCGGTATGTTTGTGGTTGACTTTTGGGATAATGATTAGGACGAGAACCGGTATGTTTGTGGTTGACTTTTGGGATAATGATTAGGACGAGAACCGGTATGTTTGTGGTTGACTTTTGGGATAATGATTAGGACGAGAACCGGTATGTTTGTGGTTGACTTTTGGGATAATGATTAGGACGAGAACCGGTATGTTTGTGGTTGACTTTTGGGATAATGATTAGGACGAGAACCGGTATGTTTGTGGTTGACTTTTGGGATAATGATTAGGACGAGAACCGGTATGTTTGTGGTTGACTTTTGGGATAATGATTAGGACGAGAACCGGTATGTTTGTGGTTGACTTTTGGGATAATGATTAGGACGAGAACCGGTATGTTTGTGGTTGACTTTTGGGATAATGATTAGGACGAGAACCGGTATGTTTGTGGTTGACTTTTGGGATAATGATTAGGACGAGAACCGGTATGTTTGTGGTTGACTTTTGGGATAATGATTAGGACGAGAACCGGTATGTTTGTGGTTGACTTTTGGGATAATGATTAGGACGAGAACCGGTATGTTTGTGGTTGACTTTTGGGATAATGATTAGGACGAGAACCGGTATGTTTGTGGTTGACTTTTGGGATAATGATTAGGACGAGAACCGGTATGTTTGTGGTTGACTTTTGGGATAATGATTAGGACGAGAACCGGTATGTTTGTGGTTGACTTTTGGGATAATGATTAGGACGAGAACCGGTATGTTTGTGGTTGACTTTTGGGATAATGATTAGGACGAGAACCGGTATGTTTGTGGTTGACTTTTGGGATAATGATTAGGACGAGAACCGGTATGTTTGTGGTTGACTTTTGGGAAAATTATTAGGACGAGAACCGGTATGTTTGTGGTTGACTTTTGGGATAATGATTAGGACGAGAACCGGTATGTTTGTGGTTGACTTTTGGGATAATGATTAGGACGAGAACCGGTATGTTTGTGGTTGACTTTTGGGATAATGATTAGGACGAGAACCGGTATGTTTGTGGTTGACTTTTGGGATAATGATTAGGACGAGAACCGGTATGTTTGTGGTTGACTTTTGGGATAATGATTAGGACGAGAACCGGTATGTTTGTGGTTGACTTTTGGGATAATGATTAGGACGAGAACCGGTATGTTTGTGGTTGACTTTTGGGATAATGATTAGGACGAGAACCGGTATGTTTGTGGTTGACTTTTGGGATAATGATTAGGACGAGAACCGGTATGTTTGTGGTTGACTTTTGGGATAATGATTAGGACGAGAACCGGTATGTTTGTGGTTGACTTTTGGGATAATGATTAGGACGAGAACCGGTATGTTTGTGGTTGACTTTTGGGAAAATTATTGGACGAGAACCGACCGGTATGTTTGGGATAATGATTTGGACTAAGACCGGTATGTTTGTGGTTGACTTTTGGAATGATAATTTCGATTAGGACCGGTATGTTTGTGGTTGACTTTTGGGATAATGATTTGGACTAGGACCGGTATGTTTGTGGTTGACTTTTGGGATGATAATTTCGAATAGGACCGGTATGTTTGTGGTTGACTTTTGGGATAATGATTTGGTCTAGGACTGGTATGTTTGTGGTTGTCTTTTGGGATGATAATTTCGATTAGGACCGGTATGTTTGTGGTTGGGATAATGATTTGGACTAGGACCGGTATGTTTGTGTTTGACTTTTAGGATAATGAAATTGACTTGGATCGGTATGTTTGTGTTTAACTTTTGGGATAATGATTTTGACTTGGACCGGTATGTTTGTGGTTGGCTTTTGGAATAATGATTTGGACGAGAACCGACCGGTTTGTTTGTGATTGACGTTTGGGATAATGATTTGGAATTGAACCGGTATGTTTGTGATTGTCTTTTAGGATAATGATTAGGACTTGGACCGGTATGTTTGTGATTGACTTTTGGGATAATTATTTGGACCTGGACCGGTATGTTTGTGGTTGACTTTTAGGATGATAATTTCGATTAGGACCGGTATGTTTGTGGTTGACTTTTGGGATAATGATGTGGACTAGGACCGGTATGTTTGTGGTTGACTTTTGGGATAATGATTTGGACTAGGACCGGTATGTTTGTGGTTGACTTTTGGGAAAATTATTTGGACGAGAACCGGTATGTTTGTGGTTGACTTTTGGGATAATGAGTTGGACTAGGACCGGTATGTTTGTGGTTGACTTTTGGGATAATGATTTGGACTAGGACCGGTATGTTTGTGGTTGACTTTTAGGATAATGATTAGGACTTAGACCGGTATGTTTGTGGTTGACTTTTGGGATAATGATTTGGACTAGGACCAGTATGTTTGTGGTTGACTTTAGGGATGATAATTTCGAATAGGACCGGCATGTTTGTGGTTGACTTTTGGGATAATGATTTGGACTAGAACCGACCGGTTTGTTTGTGGTTAAATTTTGGGATAACGATTTGGAATTGGACTGGTATGTTTGTGATTGTCTTTTGGGATAATTATTTAGATTAGGACCGGTATGTTTGTGATTGACTTTTAGGATAATGATTAGAACTTAGACCGGTATGTTTGTGATTGTCATTTGGGATAATGATTAGGACTTGGACCGGTATGTTTGTGATTGTCATTTGGGATAATGATTTAGATTAGGACCGGTATGTTTGTGGTTGACTTTTAGGATAATGATTTGAATTCGGAAGGGTATGTTTGTTGTTGATTGACTTATAACCCTAAGATTCATTTCTATGAATTCGTTGTAATGTTGATAATGCTTTTTATGTTATCTAAATATGCTTGAAACAAAACGAATTATATAGAAACAAATATGCAATAAGCAGTATATTTAGAAATCATTCCAGTATGACCATGGCTATCTTAATTAATTTATTAATTTATAAAATTATGGATTATTTGTTTTATTTTTTTTAAAATTATTTTTAGTTTCCATATAAATGTCAGCTGCTAGAACAAAAGATGATGAATTACCAATCATTATATACGCTTTCTATTTTGAATGTCTATTTCAATGTCATTTACTTTTTAAATCTTATTTATCTTTTTCCTTTTCCATCTGATAATGTCAGATTATATATAGTATAGTATATAAAATGTAAAAAAAAACCTTAAATATTATTATTAAAATATCATAATTATTGTTTAGAAAATAAAACTTGTCAAACGCATCACTTTTAAAAAGTGTAACCTTTTAAATATACATTGTCAATCACGTGGGGATATCGCCATGTATATAATATATAATACAGTGTATATAGATATAAAATGTAAACAAAATAGCTCTAATTTGAATGTTAATATTTAAATTAAACTTTGTAACTGTGTATTGCATCATAGGTTTTAAAATCACGGTTAAAATATGTTAAAATGTATATTTTCAACTTATAACTTCAATATAACAAAAATCTCAAATATACTACAAAATCGTTAATTTTGATGATTTCCTTCTAAGTGGTTTTCGTCAGTTACAAACTTGTCGTAGACGGTAATCACAAACTCAACATTCTGCGAAATTGTATTTTTCTTAGAACCACAAAAAACTTAGCATTACCAAAATAAATAATTTCACAGTAAGTCAAAATTTCTGTAATGATTCATATCGCCTGATACACGAATTTGCATATCACCTAAATAGTACATTACCCAAATAGTATATATAGCAGACTTGCGTTAGACGGTAACCACGACTTAACCACACCGCGTATTTTTCTAAAACCACACACACATACCGCGGAAATAAATGGTTTGTATGTAAAGGTTTATATCGTCGGACTATGATTGCAAGGTTTGTGGGACGGACACTTATGAAGTAAATACAATATATAAACAATGTTATATTATGTAATATTAAGTACGTCTGTCTATGATAAGACTCAGACAGTGAAACAAAAGTACTAAGTGTTCTTATCACTTATTATCATAACTTAGATAAATTAACCTGACCTGTTTTGATCTTGTCTGAGCTGTGGAGTAAGACCTTTCAGCCTGTTTGTCTACTTGTATCAGTTCATGCCTACAACGAATTCCTTCGTACATGCGTCTATCTGAAATAAATAAAGTTATAATATGTATATGTTTGACAAATGATCCTAGTTATATTATATCAATCAAAGCTGTTATCTCCGGTTTGATTGGAGATGTTGGTACATATCCAGTCACAGTAAAGTCCTCAACATGACACAAAGTGCTAGTGTCCAAGGGTCATCGTGTAGTTAGTCATGATGAAGTCTTCAACATGGCACAAAGTGCTCGTCACCAAGAATCATCATCTCGTCAGTCGTGATGAAGTCTTCAACATGGCACAAAGTGCTCGTCACCAAAAATCATCATCTCGTCAGTCATGATGAAGTCTTCAAAATGTCACTAAGTACTCGTCACCAAGAACCATCATCTCGTCAGTCATGATGAAGTCTTCAGCATCGCACAAAGTGCTCGACGCCAAGAGTGATAATCTCGTCAGTCATGATGAAGTCTTCAACATGGCACAAAGTGCTCGTCACCAAGAATCATCATCTAGTGAGTCATGATGAAGTCCTCAACATGACACAAAGTGCTAGTGTCCAAGGGTCATCGTGTAGTCAGTCATGATGAAGTCTTCAACATGGCACTAAGTGCTCGTCACCAAGAATCATCATCTAGTCAGTCATGATGAAGTCTTCAACAAGGCACTAAGTGCTCGACGCCAAGAATCATCATCTCGTCAGTCATGATGAAGTCTTCAACATAGCACAAAGTGCTCGTCACCAAGAATCATCATCTAGTCAGTCATGATGAAGTCTTCAACATGGCACAAAGTGCTCGTCACCAAGAATCATCATCTCGTCAGTCATGATGAAGTCTTCAGCATGGCACAAAGTGCTCGAAGCCAAGAGTGATAATCTCGTCAGTCATGATGAAGTCTTCAACATGGCACAAAGTGCTCGTCACCAAGAATCATCATCTAGTGAGTCATGATGAAGTCTTCAACATGGCACAAAGTGCTCGACGCCAAGAACCATCATCTCGTCAGTCATGATGAAGTCTTCAACATGGCACAAAGTGCTCGTCACCAAGAATCATCATCTAGTCAGTCATGATGAAGTCTTCAACAAGGCACTAAGTGCTCGACGCCAAGAATCATCATCTCGTCAGTCATGATGAAGTCTTCAACAAGGCACTAAGTGTCGACGCCAAGAATCATCATCTCGTCAGTCATGATGAAGTCTTCAATATGGCACAAAGTGCTCGACGCCAAGAGTGATCATCTAGTCAGTCATGATGAAGTCTTCAACATGACACAAAGTGCTCGACGCCAAGAATTATCATCTCGTCAGTCATGATGAAGTCTTCAACATGGCACAAAGTGCTCGTCACCAAGAATCATCATCTAGTCAGTCATGATGAAGTCTTTAACATGGCACAAAGTGCTCGACGCCAAGAATCATCATCTAGTCAGTCATGATGAAGTCTTCAACATGGCACAAAATGCTCGTCGCCAAGAATCATCATCTCGTCAGTCATGATGAAGTCTTCAACAAGGCACAAAGTGCTCGACACCAAGAATCATCATCTAGTCAGTCATGATGAAGTCTTCAACATGGCACAAAGTGCTCGACGCCAAGAGTGATCATCTAGTCAGTCATGATGAAGTCTTCAACATGGCACAAAGTGCTCGACACCAAGAATCATCATCTAGTCAGTCATGATGAAGTCTTCAACATGGCACAAAGTGCTCGACACCAAGAATCATCATCTAGTCAGTCATGATGAAGTCTTCAACATGGCACAAAGTGCTCGACGCCAAGAGTGATCATCTAGTTAGTCATGATGAAGTCTTCAACATGGCACAAAGTGCTCGACACCAAGAATCATCATCTAGTCAGTCATGATGAAGTCTTCAACAAGGCACAAAGTGCTCGACGCCAAGAGTGATCATCTAGTTAGTCATGATGAAGTCTTCAACATGACACAAAGTGCTCGACGCCAAGAGTGATCATCTAGTCAGTCATGATGAAGTCTTCAACATGACACAAAGTGCTCGTCACCAAGAATCATCATCTAGTCAGTCATGATGAAGTCTTTAACATGGCACAAAGTGCTCGACGCCAAGAATTATCATC
The DNA here is from genome assembly GCA_021292105.1 of Anadara kagoshimensis. Taxonomy (NCBI): domain Eukaryota; kingdom Metazoa; phylum Mollusca; class Bivalvia; order Arcoida; family Arcidae; genus Anadara; species Anadara kagoshimensis. Next base: position 5,522,488 of record CM037865.1, read on the forward strand.
TCGTCAGTCATGATGAAGTCTTCAACATGGCACTAAGTGCTCGTCACCAAGAATCATCATCTAGTCAGTCATGATGAAGTCTTCAACAAGGCACAAAGTGCTCGACACCAAGAATCATCATCTAGTCAGTCATGATGAAGTCTTCAACATGGCACAAAGTGCTCGTCACCAAGAATCATCATCTAGTCAGTCATGATGAAGTCTTCAACATGGCACAAAGTGCTCGTCACCAAGAATTATCATCTAGTCAGTCATGATGAAGTCTTCAACATGACACAAAGTGCTCGACGCCAAGAATTATCATCTCGTCAGGCATGATGAAGTCTTCAACATGGCACTAAGTGCTCGACGCCAAGAATTATCATCTCGTCAGTCATGATGAAGTCTTCAACATGGCACAAAGTTCTCGACACCAAGAATCATCATCTAGTCAGTCATGATGAAGTCTTCAAAATAACACAAAGTGCTCGTCACCAAGAATCATCATCTAGTCAGTCATGATGAAGTCTTCAACAAGGCACAAAGTGCTCGACACCAAGAATCATCATCTAGTCAGTCATGATGAAGTCTTCAACATGGCACAAAGTGCTCGTCACCAAGAGTGATCATCTAGTCAGTCATGATGAAGTCTTCAACATGGCACTAAGTGCTAGTGTCCAAGAGTTACCATCTAGTCAGTCATGATGAAGTCTTCAACATGGCACAACGAGCTATAGATCAAGGATCATCATCTTGTCAGTCACGATGGTGTGTAAACATCCCCTAGAACTGCAGTCTTAGCTGTTTTTACAGCGATGTTTAGAAAGGAATGTCTGTATTTGAATCCCTTTGATTCGTGCAGTTAGTTTAGTGATGTAAATAAGTCATATAAAAAAGGCCTCGATGAATGAGTAGGTTCAAGTTCTCGCTTATAAATCATAGCCCCTCTCATTCGGGCAGATCCTATTATGAGACAATTTGTCAGTTCGCTTGCCCAAGGTTGTACGTTATTTCCGGGTACCGGCTTCCTCCACCATCCCAGAACAGACGCCCGATACAAATCAGATTTTTGACAAGGACGTTAAATGTCACTGCTCTACCTTACCCTATCAGCCTTGGACAGATATACAATTATCTTTGTATTAACTTTACAGTGTCAAGGTGTCTTAAACGTCGAGCGGTTTCTCAGATAAACTAAGAGTTATGAGGTCAGAATGAGATAAATAGTTCAGTTTGTTTACGAATCGGCTATTATTTCATCTGGCGACGTGAAAATATTAAGGTTTGTGTGAAGTTTAAAGAGATAAAGAACAAATTGAAAAAAAATTCTGCTGGTCAAATCCACTTTTGAAACATTCACAAACTTAAAAGCCAATGCACCATTAAACAATAACATTAATTTCCGTTTCCGTTTTGACAATTTTCGCTATACGCATGTCAGGAGTGGACAGCCTGCGGCCCCGCAATTGTTTTTATTTATTGATTTTTTACAAGGAGTTTCAAAATAATAATTTTGTTTTTGCTAACTTAACTTTCAAGCTGGGAGAGTCTAGTCACCAGTTTGCTAAAGTATACACTTGGGTAAATTGCAGAGTTTATAGTGACCGATTAGATGACCATCTTTAATCAAACAGGAGTTGTTTAGCTATTTGATTTACATTATTAGCAATAGAACTGATCTTTAAAACAGAACTTTAATTATTAATTTTTTTCTTATTATACTTTTTATATTTTATGAATTTAAAACATTAAGCAAAGATGTGCTTGTACCTGACTTCGATGCGTATTTTTAAATAAAAAAATGCAGAAAAACAACTCAATAGAACGTGTAGTAAAAAAATCCGTTATATTTGGAGAATTATTTTAAGGAAGTACAACGAATTAGTAAATAAAAAACAGATATACATACCTTTTGAAAATAAGACTGTGGATGACGATAGGAATTTTACATGGTTAAATCCATTTGCCGAAGATATTGGTAAACTAAATCGTAAACAGTGGAAGAATCTAGACCTTGCTGTGAACATGGTGACTGTGAATGGAACTACGTGTGTCCAGCATTTATATGGCCGAGATAATACAGATCTGTCTATTTTATCTACGAAACGGCGGCTTACAAATAGTCCACTAGCACTAAATAGAACTTAATGGTCTAGTTTGCACACTAATACACATATACTTCTCTGAATATGATAACGACACTACACACTTCTCTGAATATAATATCGGCACTTTTTTAAACCGAATTATACATAGTGACTATAAATCCGTCTGTTTAAGGTACTCGTTTTCACTGAGATTTCAAAGGACGTTAGCAACAAGATGACCGACACTTAAAATATCCACGGAAATCGAAAATCCGGGGATTATTCATCACGTACACTTCCTATTACAACAATATTATGAACACAATATGTGTAAACACTTCGATATTGTGTAAAATAAATAAATAAATAAATAAATAAATAAATAAATAAATAAATAAAAATAAATGTAATAGACAAACCAGGATGCAAGTGGTACAAATAGGATCTATCCTACAAGTTTCTGATTTTGTCATACTTGTAGATCCTTATGAAGCGCATTCAAAAATGACAAAAAATACGAATCCCCTTTTTACTTTTTTAGCCATGAGGCAGCAAAACTATAACGAATCTTGGAATTTTAATATGGACTAAATAGGAAAATGGAATTTTTTCGGGCTCTAAAAAAGTTCACACAATGCGTAACGTAACCGTCCATCTGTACCACTTGGTCTTTAATATTGGTTGTATTCAACACTGTTATTTGTACTCAATCAATTCTATAATGGAACAGAATTCACCTGCCACAGAGACATGGAATCGCATACGCTTTGGTTGTCAAATTTAAATTGACCAATCAAATCCACGACCCAATCGTCCGCCATTAGTTCAGTTATTTTAAATCAACAAGCTCACAATTCTATACAAATAAACAAGCCCGTAATTCTATTACATCTGAACATATATCGATCACGGGGACCATATTTCAATGTGTCATTAGGGGATTTACGAAGGGTGTAAAATTTAGTTTTTGTTGGCTCAGTAGTTGACTTGTTATTCCAGACTGGCAGGTTGATTTTGTGTTTATCTTATCCTTTTTATTATGTCTGTATCCTTCTGCTCCAGAGAGTTCTATTTCGCCTCAGCGTAGATGGCTGGTGACTGTTTTTTGGTCAGTTAGCGGCTGGTGGGACTGGCATAGTCCGGAACCTCACTGGCATCCTTGGTCCATGCCAATGTACAAATCATTTTCCTGGTCTTCTTTCAAGCTGAAAGTACCTGGTCATGGTAAGCCTTGCAGTGGAGTGTTAAGAAAAGTGGTAAACTTGCTAGTTCAACGTTAACAGTCCAAACTATCGGTATGAACGCGTGGTGTTCATAGACAGTGTCGAATTACAGAACGTGAAATCATCTGGTACACGTGTTTAAAACTAATTGATTACGTCATAAATGTAAAAAAAAAGCCCATATCAAACCCACCATTCTTCTTTGTTTACTTGTTCACTTAGTGACGATTGCTTGAAAGAAGTTTAACGCCCCAGTTAAGAATATCTAACTTATATCGAGACGTCACCAGATATAGGTGAAATGACAGAAATTTTGACCTTTGCAGTGCGCTCAGGGCAATGTGCAGGAGTGCTGCTTTTCGTGCCACTCTTTTCGTGACATAGGGCATCTGTTTTTAAGGTCTCTTCCGACGGCCCCATCGACTATCATTCCGAATTATAAAATATAAAAATCGAACATGACATATTTAACCAAACCTAATACTTTTACCGTATTTTGGTTTAAATGGAATGTAGAGAAAATGCGTTTTGTTCAAAAATTTAAAAAAAATGGGTGAAGATGTATTTTGTAAAGTTGCACATAGATAGTTATAGTTCATCACTACGATAGCTCAGTTTGGTATAGTGCACACTCCTCGTATTGGAGGTTTTGTGACATGCCGAATGCTTGGCACTAACCTCTTATTTTCAAGTCTTAGTCAGACCCGGGGGGGGGGGTGGGAGGTTCCCAGCACAAAACCTCCCACATACAGAGGAGTGTGCACTATACAACTGAGCTATCGTAGTGATGAACTATAACTATCTATGTGCAACTTTACAAAATACATCTTCACCCATTTTTTTTTAAATTTTTGAACAAAACGCATTTTCTCTACATTCCATTTAAACCAAAATACGGTAAAAGTATTAGGTTTGGTTAAATATGTCATGTTCGATTTTTATATTTTATAAATCGAAGAACTTGATTTTACTTGTCAATCTATTGGGTTCCTAAACTTCACAAAAATCCGTACAAGGAAAGCTAATTAGCAGGTTGGTCTAAATGTACTAGTAAATCATAAGTAATCCTAACACAAATTGTTAGAGTCGTCAAAGGTCTTCAATTTTATTCAGATAAAGTCTATTCTAAATCTGACATCAACTAAATGCAGATTCTAAAGAATAACTTAAACATCTTGCTTCTAATGCTTTATATCGTGTAAAATGTATAAATATCTTCGATTTTTCACACTATTTTCAAGTTGCTCTCCATTTTTAAACTTATACCGTTAATTTGACGCCCACGAAACGCCTACGACCTTTTGAGCAGTGTGACGCATGTGACAAACATGTTGACTTCAATTTTTCTATTGCCAACTTTCCTTTTCTATGCAGCAATATACTAGTCCTGCTTCTCCTGCTTATGATGTATTTGTTTTACAATTAACTTGTTTCCACAACGGAAACTTTATAGAACGAAAAAAGCTGCTGATAAATAAATTGTTGATGCAGGGCTATTGCAAAGTCAGACGCATCAAGGGCCTTAAAAGTTGTATGGCCCTCATCGCAGTATTGTTGAAAGTATCATGTGTGATGTGTTTGTATCCGGAATTACCTGGTTATAGTTCCAATTTTGTTTCATTCTCAATTTCGATTTTACACATGACAGATGTAGAGCTAAACAGTAGGACTGGTGCTTATCCTTCCGGAGCTCTCGATCCCTAGTGGATGTTCAAAAACAAACTTGCCAGTTTCAAAGTTTTACTTTGCTTTAGAATTGTGATTTGGACGTGTAGTATGTTTGTTTTTGACTATTCTAAGAATAATTTTGACTTATTTGCAATAGAGTAGAAGTTAAGTAATTTTTTATGACAATACGCCGTAAACATATCTGTATTATTTATTTATAAAACTAATAATGACGCAAACTTAGTATATTCATCTTTTTTACCAGACATTGCTTAAAATTCCCTTTTTCTTTTCGTCACACAAGCACACACACACACACACACACACACACACACACACACACACTATTTAGTCATATTTCGCGCTCAGACTATTGTAAAGTGAGTTGGATATCTAGAGGCCAACTTAAAGTACACAAAACATAAGCGTAACCTACATATGTAATATCTGTGTGCTTGGGTTTTACAAGCGGTTTTAAATAAAGAACGGATACTATCTCCTAAAAGTGCTTATTCCACCTCAATGGATAAAAATAAGTGTTTTTTGCTTATCCGAAATAAGTAGCTTTATATAAATGAACTTATGTGTTACTCTGCGATTTTGTTAATCATATATAAGATTTATGATGATGGGATGTTAGACATTTTAAATAATAAGCTAGGGTATTCCATGAGCCCCAAAAATATCACAATATTGTTGATAAGTATTACGTCTGTATCCAAAATAATCCTGGATATATTTGATGTTACATAGTTCCACGTTCCTTTGATCCCAATTTTGATCACACACTTTGCGGTTGCATGGTAACAGAAGGTACTTACCCTTCTAAATCACCAGGCCTCATTCCCCTAGGCCTGTAGGAAGTTCACGTGTTTAATCTAAAATGCCAGCTTCAAATATTTAACTGTGATTTGAACATGGATCGGTATGGTTGATGGAATGATTCTATTTGGAGCTCAAAATATTCTGAGCCTCATTTGATTTAAGAGAGATAAAGCAAATTCATTAGAAATCCAAAAAAATCTCAACGACTGTAATACTGATGAATGACAAAGAACCAGTTTTCTTGATTTCAACAATTTAATCCAACTTTTCAAGCATTAATGGCATAAATCATGGCGAAATTACATTTTTGTATTCACCTTTTTATAATTAGGTTTCTGGTGAATCAGAAATAGATAAACTCCATTATTTGTACTAAATAATGGAATAGTTAAAGTTGAAACAGTATCTTCTTGTTTTAGTTTAATGTGATGAAGTTTATAAGCATCATAGCGACTTCAAGTCAGGACGTAACCACATCACAAGTATGTATACATCGACCAAAAACACTTTGTATTGTCATATATTTAAAGGTTTCTGTTTCCCAGTAGTATCTACAAAGTTCCTTCTGAATATTTGTAATGTACTCGTCCGATGAACTATGTTTGGTTCAAAGTAGAACATACAGAATACACTTGTGTAGACTAGGAACGAAAAATTGAACTATATACCAGAAACCGTTTGTATATAAAGACCTGTTGTCTTCTCAGCTCAAGATAATCCGAAAAATAGTGTATAATACACAAACAATGATACATGTGATAACAAAATCCCTAGTAATCTGGGTATAAAAAATTGAGATGATTTTTACAGAATCTCTGCATTGTATACAAATTGGCTAAAACTTTCCCAAAGAGTTTTCAATTTATAAAGTGTTTCTAATTCCTGAAATAAAAAACAGAAATATTAAAAGATATCATTATAGTATATGGTGTAGTGGCTAAACAGGGGAGCGTCTGGTCTAACTTCTTTTGGAGTTCACGTGTTTAACTTTGCTAGTGTTCAAAGTTTTGCTTTTCGGATTGTGACATGGATTGGAATCTTCGTGTTTAATAAGTATAATTAAGTTAAGCATACAGGAAACGATACTATTAGCCCAGTCACATCTTGTTTGCAGTTTGAGATTTGAACAAGAACCTGTATATTTGATTACGATTTTTACAACTATGTCGGTATGTCTGCTTGTGAAATTTTACCAGAGGATAACATGAGCCAAGTCGTATCTGATAATGCAGTTTGTGGTTTGGACATGGACAGGTATGTTTGTTTTTTATTAAGTATATCTGGTAGCGAGGTTTATTTACCAACAGCGGATTCGTACTATTTATGGTGTCTTCTAACACTGTGATTTATGTTTTTTCACAAAAACGTGTCCGTGTTTATCATAATTTGCAAATTTTCAAAGTTTTCACTTTGCTTATTGAATTATGATTTGAACATTGAACGGTATTTTGTTTTTAATACGGTCACATATTTTAATTAATTTGTCTTTCTCTGTCTTATATTGCCTTGTTTTGCTGTGTTATCATTAGTTACCTTCCACTCTCAATTGTGATTACACACGTGAAGGATGTAGCTAGCGAAACAGGAAGTGCTTATCCTTCCGGAACACCCGATCTCACTTCTCAGGTGGAAGTTCACGTCTTTAACCTAATTTGTCAGTTTCAAAGTTTTTTTTACTTCGCTTTGAGATTGTGTTTTGGATATGGATTAATATGTTTGTTTTAAATTTCTTTTATATTGTCTTCTTGGTTGCGTTGACTGTTGCAGATTACATGATTTACAGTCACAAATTTCTGCGTTCCATTAACTACCGTTATCGATAATTTTGGCAGATACTTTTACCTACCGTGATATCCATACTTACTTAAATGTAAACGTAAAATGCCTTAGTGTATCTTCTTCTTGTACTAAGTGCACATGATCTATATTTACTTCATCAGACAACATGGTTCTCCATTTTCCCTTCAAATGGTCATTGGAATGGATGACATTACCTGGTACATAGAGAGCGTGAAGTGTCGGAATATGGAAAGCCGTCAGGTGAATTTCGTTGTCTGCTATCATCTTTCCAAGAATGAAATACCCGGAATCATCTTCCATTGGACAGTCCAGGTGAGAAAACGCGTGTTTTTCAATTCCACTCCCGCCATTTTGAAGTTTGACATAATCATCTAGATATTTGTTGGCATACAGAAAATCTGTGATTCCGTGACGATAAAGCAGAGAAATCTTTTCCTGTTTTCCATTTGCAAAACTGCAGTCGTAATAGCGCAATGTCTCGTTCGTCCCGAAGTCGCAGAGTATTTCCCCGTCGAAATCTGGAGGGAACACACATTTTCCAGATTTTCCCACTTCCGAACTACTGATCCATTTGACGCCTTTTACGATAGTGTGTTTAGGCTCTATTGGCGGTACGTCAGAAAAACAAGCTAAGTCCATAAGGGAGTAATTTCCTGGAGTGAAATCCGCAACCATTTCATCTGGACTGGACATTACAACATCTCCTGATGCCCCTTTTCGTTTAAAGCTTGAAAATGTATTCCATCTGTCTTTCAGAAATTCAGCCAGATCATCAGAGTCGGTATCATCGTATAACTTTTTCAGCATTGTGTTCATGTTCCTATTTGTAGGAGAGGATCCTATCTCTGGCAAAATACCGTGTTCATTTTTAATTAATTGCTGGAATTGATCAAACGAAACTTCTCCATCACTAGACTGCTGTATTGATTCAAATGCTTTCATTAGTTTGGACATGGTAACCCCTCTTTTTTGCTCCCACATGTATTCAATATATTCTTTAACATTGATAGTACCACTTCCGTCACGATCTGCTGACAAGAATGCAGACCTGAGTCTGTTTGACACGGAATCGCCTTCTCCATCTTGAAATATGGTTGTCTCAAAATAGCTCACAAATTCGTCAAAAGAAATTTTTCCAGACTTATCAGTGTCAATAGTTTCAAAAACTTCTCTTGAGTCATCCACTGACATAGACGACATACCAGCGAGTGGAAAGAAAGTGAAAAATTCATCTTTGTCAAGGATACCATTTCCATCTTTATCTAGCTTCATGAAGATGACTTTTAATTTCTCCTCTTCAACTTCAACTACATTCTTTTGTTCCTTTTCAGTTTTGTTGACAGCTGAAACCAATGCCAATTGTCCAGATTCAAACGAGCAATTTTCAGGCGATACGGGTTCGTTTTGTTCAATAGGTCTTGTTTCTATTACCTCAAGAATTATCTCCATCCAAAACCTTCTTTCAATATCGCTGTCGCTTGATATTACTATTTCGTCTGGACCAGAAGACAATTTGAAGCATCCAATGTATGATTTGAATAAATTGTTGTCCGTAGGAAGAGGTTCCAGCTTTGTGTTTGATGTTATTATTATTTCACCTTTAAAACTACATCCCGCCGGATCTGACAGAAATGATTCCCGTAATATGAAAGCCTTTCATTTGTCAAGACAAACCAGCATTTTGTCCACAAAGTAAACTTTCCAAGAAATTTGGTCCTGATATTCATCCAACCCCATTTAATAAAATGATTTACCAATTTTTCATGAATATCGGAAACGGCCGAACGCAACAAACTTATTTCCGCTGGACTGGAAACAAAGCCATTTATGGTTTTCAAAAATGCAATGAATGTTGCATTTTTTCCTAACATTGCAAGAGATTTTTTATTGTCATTTTTCAACTTTTGCCCCAGCCAAGTGATAATGAAGTTTATTTCTTCAGAATGAATGACAACAGGATATGTGTTTTCGTCTGCAAGTCTGTTGAAAATCCGCCATAACATTCCTACTACGTCTTCATCTGTGTTCATTGAAACGTAACGATGTTTGGAAATTTCCCAACATCGTTTTTGAATCTGATCTAATGACACCAATAAAGATACATCAGATGCAATTAACGCTGAGTGAACAAAAGCTTTGTAGTTTACAAGCGTGATCTGATCGAAACAAGCAAAAAGACAGTTGAATTTTCTCTCTGAGTATACTACTGAAGAAAGGTCCTCAAATTTTGATGTCACCTCTTTGATTAGACTAACAGTTAACTTGTTAGTTTTATCGTTTCCTGATGGTAACGCATTAGCGGCCTCCCATACACAAACCAAAGGCTCGCCAGGCATGACGTACTCTGCATAAATATAGAAAAGACAACTTATAATTACGAAAAAATAATTAAATAAAAATACAAATTGAATGAAATTAATTTCATAAATAAAAAAGTTTAAAAAAAAAAAAAAAAAAAAAAAAAAAAAAAAAAAAAAGAAAAAAAAGATATAATTAATTATAGAAAAGTTTTTGGGGTAATTTTACAATTTTACATACCTGCAACAAAATTTGTAGCTAAATAACAAAAAATAATTTACCATATTCTTTTTGGTTAGTTTTCTATGCGACGTTGTTATATATATTCCGTTATCAATAACATTTTATTTCATAGCATTATGTATGGTATTAGTATACATTGTTTATGTTGTAAAAGAAGATTAAACAGTTTCAACAGGCTGCTTGCAAATAAATTGATGACTCAGAGATGTTGCAAGCCTAGGCTCATCAAAGCCATCCAAAAGTTTTATGGCCGTCATCATAAATTGGTGATAAGTTTGATGTCTCTATTTTCACGATTGCCCTGGATATATTTGACGTCCCATAGTTCCATTCCCTTACACACAATTTTGATAACACACGTGGCGGGTGTAGTTAGCTAAACAAGAGGTGCTTACCTTTCAAGAGCACCCGACCTGACTTCCCTGGTGGAAATTTACGTGTTTAACCTTACTTGTCAGTTTCAAAGATTTTACTTTGCTTCTGGATTGTGATTCGGACATGGATCAGTATGTTTGGTTTTGACAACACAACAATTAAGTGTTTTAGGTCATCATATAAATAATGTAACATATTACCGTCAAATCAATCAAACATACAATCAAGATGAGTTTACAAAGTTAAATTCTTTACCTATGAACCCATGTGCGATCACGTGACGTTAAAATAAATACTGAAATACAGAAAAATGGTTTGTGCTTCTACATCAATATTACTCGATCCACATCAAATTACCTTGAAACAAAACACCAGTTTTATTAGAACAATGTTTCCCATGAATAAAATTGTATGTGCCGAACATAAATTTATTGAAAATCCATTAAAACACAATATCTGCTACGGTAACAGTTTGCCCATTCACATAATGTAATATCTGATCTGTGTATCAAACCACCTTTAGTTCGATAACTTTTCAACATGTTCTGATGATGGAATGGCAAGTGTGCTTGATAAAACTTAGATATCTGCTTAATTTAACAAATGAAAATGTTTGAAAAAAGACGTTTGAAGTGAGTATGAGTGCATCACATTTGCACTGCAAGTTGAAAAATGGGCGTTTAGCATTTTCGCCCAAAACTAGTTTTTCATAATTTTGGTTTAAGCACTACTGTTTAGGAATTGTATTCTGGAACGTCCGCCTAGTGCTTGAAAATTTAAACTGGTATAATATGTAATTTTATTGAAATATATTATCTATACACGTTTTCATTTTTTTTCGATCATTCTCAGCCGGTTCCGAAAATCTACATAAATTATTATAGTTGTCAACGTCAACATTGAGAACCATGTGGCGCTGATAACAGGAATCGGATCAATTCATTGCCAAGGTAACCATTTACATTTTAGCAGCGAAATTTATTTTTACAGAAATTTTAACGTAATGACGTCATTATTTCTGCGGATTCGCCTTTTTTGGGAAAAAGCTAAACTCGATTGCAAATAAATGACCCGGTCCTGAAATTAATTCGTGCCAAATGTCTCATTGTGACGTCATTAGAAATCAAACTACGATTCGCGGATGCTTTGAGATTAAGTTTCGTAGGGCGTAGTTTTAAATAATAGCTTCGACAACTGCATCGGTCGGATTTATTTAAACAATACTACTTTACTACAAGCTTTGTTCCAGTATAGTATTCTATCCAATATTTTATCCGGCTTTGTTTTAGCTACTGGCTAATCACACAGTGTAGTGTTTGTATGCATTTACGCGTGTAGTTACACATTTCTGTTTACTCAATAGGTTTCAATACAACTTAGTCAGAAGTTTGTATGCATGATGTAGTTCATATTTGTTTGTTTACTAAATAAAAATAAAAATTACCAAGTTAAAATCTTTTAAAAACATTATTCTAAGAATCACAATAGATGAAAGGATAAAACCATCTGATGTAAAATGTGTTTGTCAGGATCTTAGTTTGTTCATTTCATCAAATGTGGCCAAACATATGAATTATGCATTTTGGCATTAAACTTTAATTGGTATATTTTGACTACCTGAACAAATAATTACATGCATGTAGTTTTCAGAATAGGGTCAGGGACAAAGGTAAAGTCAAAAGTTTAAACGGTCGTGCTTTTGCTACTATGTTTGTTATTAATTTTTTAATCTTATTTTAATTTTCATTTTCATTTTTTATATTTGTAGACGCTGAATTTATTCTTACATGAACTTATTGACAAGTTCAGTAAATTACCATGACCTATCAACCTCTCGTTAAGTCTGATTTTGGTTTTCGTTCTTTATTGTGACGTCAAAGAGGTGGAGCTTAATGCGTTGAAATGATTAAATGACGTCAAAGAAGGCGAGGATAAATGCTCTGAAAGGATGTGGGCTGTTCCATTCACAGACAAAACCTACGGATAACAAATAAACATGTATTTTGTGTTATAACATTATGATATGATTTTACTCTGAGACCTTTGTTTTGAATGGTTAAACTACTTGAACGCACAGCGCCGTTTTTCATCATATTGCATTTTGGAACATGATAAATCACCATATTGCACTAAGCAATTAAATCCATCGTCGAAATTGGTATTAAACACAAAAAGAATGAATTGCGCCATTTAATGACGTCACAGACATTAGTACGTATATATCCGTATACAAGAACGAGTGCAATATTTATGTATTGTAAAAACAAATGGTATTTTGAGATGAAATACTAGTGGGAAGTAAACACAATTTATTTTGCTATATAATAAAAGGGTTATTGAACTGATATTTTGAAATATTGTTCCTCGTTGGCTCGAAATTTGCACGAGCTTGTCAATTCAGAAAGGATGATAATCACATTCTATAGTGCAGAAAACAAGTTGAAAATTTTTTGGTAATTTATCTTTTTTTCTTCTCAGAGTCATAAAAAATGTCATATATAATTATTTTTCAATTTTGCTGCACCAGATTATATTTATTTAAAAATTTTAAAAACAAAAGGAAAAAGGTTGCTTAAGAAACCATCATTGAAATTTTGCTCTTGCTTATTATGCTTTGTGATGGGCAAATAGACAAGGTCATTTTGTAATTTCTTGTACGTTTTCGCTCAAGTACAATAAATATACACTGTACATGTATAAAAGTCAAAGATATGTTCGTATACAATATTAAAACTGTGGTATTTATAGCAAAAAGGCGTGCTAAAGTTAAGAGTTTGCATTGCACTGCACTGTATATATAAAAAAAATTATATATGTATCCACATAGAATAATTATTGTTTCCAAACATGTTTGAAATGTAGGTGTACATGTTGCCATGCATTTATGCAGGTCATGAATCCCAATTTAATCTACAAAATAGGTCAGGCAACATTTAATTGTGTTAACTCTCGCCCTCTACAAAAACCTCATTTTGAATTGGTAATGATTATTTTAACAACTTTTTTTTGTTTTTCCACCAAAAATTCTGAAATTAAACTAAACTAAATTGAACTAAATGCGGCAAAACCCCCCCCATAAAATGGTATATCGGATTTTAATATTCAATTTGAAATAAAAAAGATATTTTACCAAAATACCTGTTTTGAACTAGTTTTCAACACTACAGTGTATATGAGACACACATTGACTTACCTTTACTAGTCTTGCTCCCGTCTGTCTCTGAAATGCTATCTTGCTCCAACTGTTTTATATTATATACCTTGTACAAGGCTCTATATATATTATATGCCACACTGTGTCATGATCAAACTAAATGACGTTAATCAATATACATAAGTTACAACAAAGGTTTATTATTTTATTCTTGATATTAGATAGGTTCAAAAATTTATTTAAAAATATTCTGTATAATTAATATTTAGGTACCATTTTATAATAATTTTATATTTAATTACTATTGTTTTAATTGTTTTTTGTATTTCACATTTTTAGATAAGATCTCCACAGTTGACATTAATAATTATAAACACAAATTTTTTTTCAGACACTACGAGAACACGACATAAAAACATTATATACAGCTGTAGAAAAATAATTGCAAAAACTTACGGCTATGGATAGACAGCAAACATAAATACGAAACAATGTACTGGCTTGTAAATAAAAAATTAGACAATTCGAAAACAAAGAATTTACAGATATTTTTATTACAATTAATTTAATTTGCTACAACGACCCGTTGCAAAGTTGAATTCAGTGATGTGGCTCTTGTACTATTGGTGGATTCTAAATGATTTACATTCATCTGTCAGTAAGTACACGCCATTAAAATGTTGATGTATTTCCTTTTCGAAAATTTTAACCAGTTAAAGAAGTGAAAATACACAAAAACATTGTTTTGGAAGGCAAACATTGTACAAACATAAGTTAAAAACATAGACTATATTGTTTTGGCCAATTTCGTTAAATTTAGCAACTGGGGTCCTCGTGATGGAATTGTCGAAACACCGAAAAAACGTTTATATTCTTCCCCGTCCTCACAGTACCAATGATGTTGAAAAGTTCTGTTTCGCGGAAAGAAAATAATAAACCAAATTTACAATGCAGAACATTTTGTGCAGGTTAAAAACGATATTTAAAAAAAATTAATATTTTACTCAATCCTAAATTTTAGAGGTGAGCGGGGAACAGAACTACAAATTAATTTGGCTTGTCCTAATTTGGACGCAATTGTTTAGAGACCATATATATTATACGTAACAGAGATTCGAATCGGGGACACGGATCAGAAATAAATGTTAATGTTTGTTTATGGTTTCTATTTAATCCCGATTGCGTAACAACTTATATCGGAATATCAGATTTCACACATCGTGACTTATTTCGGATCGAATTGGTTGATAGTTGTGTTTAATTCATGTTATCTTCGTATTTTGCCCATACAAAACCTATTTGACGGATGCATTTTCTCCCCTGAAGCATAATAATTGTTCCATAAAATGAGTGTAGATGATTGTAAGGTCCTCTATCAGCCACGGACACATGTGTACTACCTGCCATGTTTGGACCAAATGGACCAAATGTCCTAGGTTTATTGGTTTTTATAACAACATTGTTGACCATCCAGTCACAATTTACTTCCACACCACTGACCCATTCTCTTTCTTCCATGCAGACATTGTACTGAGAATAAGATTTTGACCCGTAAGAAAACATCCTGCCATTTCTGTAGTTTACATCCAGACCGCACACGATTTTACTGGGAAGCCATGTCCGAAAATAAAGAGTTATTGTTTTAATTGCTATGCAAGGACTTACACCTTCTGAGTCATCAAATTCTTCTGTTATAGTTCCAAAGTTAGAGTTAATTTGGTAAAGACTGCTCTTTTGTAAACTCCATCTACCTTGTCGAGTACTTGAATTCCAAAATGGAGGTACTTCCGGAACATTTTTGTTATTCTGGACTAAGATTGCTAACTTAAGAAGGTGCTGAACAATCGCATCTGTTGTGTTTCTGTTTTGAGACGCTTCAACCAGGAATCTTCTTTCAACGTAAGGCAATCGCATGTTCTGTAAGTATTCTTGTAATAAAGGGAGGGAACTCTTATGTTGATCTACATAACGTATAACTTCTCTGAGAATAAAGGATTCTCTTTCCTCTTCTGACAGTGGTAAACCATATGTTTTAAGTATAAGGCTCTCTTCTGACAAAATAGCGAATATTGAATTAGGGTTTAAATCAAGGCTATGAAGACGATCGGTATCCTCTATGACTTTAATAATTGAACCTTTGAGTACTTTGAAGTCGTACATGTTGCTGAACTTCAACACTTCTAAACAATTGCTGACATCGACAAGATCGCTGGCAAATATTTCACACTTCTCTTGTAAAGGTTGTAACTCAAATATTTTAGAAGCCATTAACATTTCCTGTACATTTTCTCGTGTTATTTTATGACTCCTGTATACGCGAACTCTAAAATGTTAACTAAAGTTATTGTCCCAATGTTTTCGATCTCAAAACCTAAATTATCTAATGTGTCTCCTTGAAGAAACCTCTTTAAATATTGCGAAAAACATGATAAAACTATCTTGTGGGCTTGAAATGTTCTATCGCCAATATTTAAATTCACGTCACAAAATTTTCCTTCTAGTCTTAATGTATTCATCCCCTGTAAAACATGTGATGGATATATTTTATGATGGACTGTCAAACTGATATGCTCCATTTTGAGGCAAACAATCAGTTAGCTTCATTATAAAACATTAAATACGTTCTAAGTTACACAGTAATTCACATCGGATATAACATGTCCTGTTTACAAAGAAGTAAACATGAAGATAAACATATATCCGTTGTTTCGATAAATATGGGGAAGAATTTATTAAACCTTTTAAAGTTTTTATTATACGTTTAAACGCCAGGAAGCAGTTTATAGTTGTATGTCACATATAATAAATATAAAATTGCATCATATAACTTTTAGATATTTTATCAATATACAATCCTAGGCTTATTAAGACCTAAAACAGTTTCCAACATCTACAGTATTGATGATTAGTATGATGTCTCTGTATCCTGGATATTTCGCAACCAATGGTCACGTGTTCATTTCATTCTAGCTAGATAGAAACAGTTTACTTTTCAACACACCTATGGTGCACGTTTTAAGCATTATTTGCGAGTTTCACATTTTCTTTGCTTTTGGGTATGTGAATTGAACATCGATTGGTATGATTGTGATTGACTTTTTGGTATGTGATTCGAACATGGATTGGTATGTTTGTGGTTGACTGTTTGGTAAGTGATTTGGACATGGATTGGTATGTTTGTGGTTGACTGTTTGGTATGTGATTGGGACATGGATTGGTATGTTTGTGGTTGACTGTTTGGTATGTGATTCGAACATGGATTGGTATGTTTGTGGTTGACTGTTTGGTAAGTGATTTGGACATGGATTGGTATGTTTGTGGTTGACTGTTTGGTATGTGATTGGGACATGGATTGGTATGTTTGTGGTTGACTGTTTGGTAAGTGATTTGGGCATTGATTGGTGTGTTTGTGGTTGACTGTTTGGTATGTGATTGGGACATGGATTGGTATGTTTGTGGTTGACTGTTTGGTAAATGATTTGGGCATTGATTGGTGTGTTTGTGGTTGACTGTTTGGTATGTGATTGGGACATGGATTGGTATGTTTGTGATTGACTTTTTGGGATGTCATTTAACCATAGATTGAAATGTTTGTGATTGCCTTTTGGGTATGTAATTTGGACATGGATTTGTATGTTTGTGGGTGACTATTTGGGTATGTAATTGGGACATGGATTGGTATGCTTATGGTTGACGTTTGGATATATAATTTAACTATGGATTGGAATGTTTGTAATTGACTTTTGGGTATGTAATTGGGTCATGGATTGATATGTTTGTGGTTATTTTTTGGGTATGTCATTTGGATATGGGTTGATATGTATGTGATTTTTTTGGTATGTAATTGGGACATGGATTGATATGTATGTGATTTTTTTGTATGTCATTGGACATGGATTGATATGTATGTGATTTTTTTGGTATGTCATTGGGACATGGATTGATATGTATGTGATTTTTTTGGTATGTCATTGGGACATGGATTGATATGTATGTGATTTTTTTGGTATGTCATTGGGACATGGATTGATATGTATGTGATTTTTTTTGGTATGTCATTGGGACATGGATTGATATGTTTGTGATTTTTTTGGTATGTCATTGGTACATGGATTGATATGTATGTGATTTTTTTGGTATGTCATTGGTACATGGATTGATATGTATGTGATTTTTTTGGTATGTCATTGGGACATGGATTGATATGTATGTGATTTTTTTGGTATGTCATTGGGACATGGATTGATATGTTTGTGATTTTTTTGGTATGTCATTGGTACATGGATTGATATGTATGTGATTTTTTTGGTATGTCATTGGGACATGGATTGATATGTTTGTGATTTTTTTGGTATGTCATTGGGACATGGATTGATATGTTTGTGATTTTTTTGGTATGTCATTGGTACATGGATTGATATGTATGTGATTTTTTTGGTATGTCATTGGGACATGGATTGATATGTATGTGATTTTTTTGGTATGTCATTGGGACATGGATTGATATGTATGTGATTTGTTTTGTATGTCATTTGGACATGAATTGATATGCGATTTGGACATGGATTGGTATGTTTGTGGTTCACTTTTTGGATATGTGATTTGGATATAGATTGGTATGTTTGTGATTGACCTTTCGGTATGTGATTTAAACATGGACTGGTATGTTTGTGATTGGTTTTTGGTATGTGATTTGGACATGGAATGGTATTTTTGTTATTGGCCTTTGGGAATGCTATGTGAACATAGATCAGCATTGTTGTGATTATTAGTGATCAGGTAACATGAAGCCTATATCTTTACTTTAGTACAAGGAACAAAATCATGATCCATTTCTATTAAGAACGCATCGCCGCGCATCATTAATGTCCAATGACATCATTTTTTGCTGATCAATAACCAGCTGAATGCTAACTAGATCATATTTTTATTGTTGTTAAGGCCCAGTTAAAACAGCACTTTGATAATGTTAATAATATCAATTTTTCCACGATTCAATCAACAGATATACTATCAGTATTCATCACACCGGCTTCAAAATTCATAATATAAATTCAGAAACCTCTGGAATAGAACAACAGGGGATCATTTGCTGCAATTAAGAATCATTGTTATATCATTATAATATGTATATTACTGAACGTGTAAAGGACAAGTAGTTTGTCGAGGCTGATGGGTCTAATCGCAAAATCTTGCTTTGTACATGTCTTAGGAAAGGACGAGCTAGAACAAGTCAGTCACTAGAAATGTTAAAATTTACTACTTGGTAACACTAATCTACGGATATATACATACAACTTTATATCATATATAACGTTATATATACCCGTATTGTTATATATAGTATATACTTCCACGTTCTTTCTTTTCGTTTCAATTTTATTACACACGTAGAGGGTGTAGCTAGATAAACAATATGTGTTTATCCTTACAGAGCTTTCGATCTCTCTTACTTGGTGTAAGTTCATGTGTTTATCTAAATTGTTTGTTTCTACTTTGCATTGGGATTGTGATGTGGACATGGATAGGTATATTTGTTTTTTATGAATTTTGGTATGCTGGTGCTACAAAATATCTGAATTAACAAGATGTCACAGTTATGTTCTGTTTATGTAGCTTCGTGAATTTAGTTTATGTAATTAAAAGTTCATATATACTAAAAAAACAGATAGGAAATATATTTTACTCCGACGGTTTATCATGGCGTTGTATGACAATATTGTTTTAATCAAAATACTAATCCATGTCTGAATCAAAGTCTAGAAGCAAAGTAAAAACTTTTGAACTGACAAATTAGACTCGTGAACTTCCACCAAGGAGTTGAGCCTGGGTGCTCCCGAAAGGTAAGCACCTCCTGTTTAGTCAGCTACACCCACCACGTGTGTAATCAAAATTGTGTGAAAGGAACATGAAACAATTCTTGGAGATATTTCGCTCCAATTTCAGGAACCATAGGAATGTAATAATCAAACACAAGTACTAGTGTATTGGTCTACTATACATGTTTTGAGTTTGCAGCATTAGACGGCCGTTTCTCACCTGTATTGCTTAGGCAAAAAGTACGGAAAATCAAAATATTTTTATAACGTTCAAAATGAGAAAAATAGATGGGACAAAATGTTTTCTTTTCAAAAGCCCCTTAAAACAATACTTAAACGATTAAGCAACGCTTAGTTTAAAAAAAAATTAAATGATGTATCTTTTCAACGCCATGAATGAAAATTTTGGTTTCACAAGTTTGGTCCAAACACTTTATTCCGAAACGGCCGTCTAGTGCTGTGAAATTAACACTTGTATAATATGTCATTATCTATGTTTATCTGACAATACTATGTATTGTCTCCTTGGTATTAACATTCATTCAAATTTATTCACACTTAACAAGTCATATCTCCCTCGCGTAAAGGAAATAAATGTATAATGTTATAAAATGCATCTCATTTGAGACCGTATGGATTATTATACTTTACCACCAAAAATGTAAATATGCCACAAGATACGGCGATACACGATCATCTGTCGGATTAAAACATGTAGATGTCTTCTACTGATAGTACTGCAATGTTTTAAATGTTGGATTGGAAAAAATGTGAATTTCTACCGGTGATAGTTTTGAATTTTTATGAAAAAATATGCTGATAAACGTTTTACTTGAAGGAACCACCAAGAGTATTGAGGAAAGGGCAAATTCGAGGGTGATATGTTAGGTTTAACTTCCACTCTCCTATTTCATAGCCTGTTCCAAAAATGCGGTGGTTTCGGTGGTTCCTTTTTCGTTATTTAAAGACTAAGATCACATTAGCCATAAATTGTAAGTGTTAATAAGAGTTATCCTTCTTGAGCTATGGACAACTCAAGTTGCCGAGAGACCGAGAGATAGACAGCTTTTCAGACTCTACCAGTCCACAGCTGAAACCCTCGACAGCAGACTCTACCAGTCCACAGCTGGAACCCTCGACAGCAGACTCTACCAGTCCACAGCTGGAACCCTCGGCAGCAGACTCTACCAGTCCACAGCTGGAACCCTCGGCAGCAGACTCTACCAGGCCACAGCTGGCATTGTATCGGCTCCTTTCCGTTAGCTTAATGTTTAACAATCGACATGTCTGAACTGCAAGTATGATTTCTCTGTCTCCAAACTTATCATGGATATATTTAAAGTTGACGTTCCTTAGTTCCATTTTCCCATTTTTAATTTTGATTTTACACATGGTGGATGTAGCTAGCTAAACAGGAGATGTTTACTCTTCCGAAGCACCCGTCCTTACTTCCCAGAAATAATTTTACGTGTTTAACTTAATATGCTAGCTTCCGAAAGCTTTTACTTTGCCTTGTGACTGTTTTTTGATATCTGTCATAGTAATCAAAAGTTTAACACTAAGCTTACGACAACGAGTCCAAGCTAGGCTGAGGTATGAATAGCAAGCTAGCATCAGATATTTAGCAACTACCAAAAAGGTGCCAAGTTTTATCAAACTAACTATTAGCCGACAAAAGCAGACGACTGATACCAATTTTAAGCGTAATATTAAACTTTTTACTGGTATGTTCTCTAGGAATCCGAGTTCGCATCTTCTCGAATGCCATAAAGAATAGAGAATGTCGATGAAATATTTGTTGGTTAAAGACTTAATGACTGCAAAACAAATTGATGACAAGACGATTAGGCTAAGGGAAATAAAACTTCTGTATATAGAGAGATTGACATAAAGTCTATCGATTGTCAAGAAAATTGAAAAATAAATAGCATTTGAATTAAAAGTCACAAGCTAATAGTAAAAATATATGACCATTATTGTTGATTGTGTAACGGGTACGTTTTGTACTGAAGACAATATTAAAGAAAATGTAAATAACTTGAAAATGCTATAGGATCTAAATCGGATTGAGTGAAGAGTTTTTGTATCCAATTTAATTTTACTTAATATATATTTGCTGAATAAATTAATCCAACCATCCAAGATATATGAATTATCTCCCTTTATACATGTAATACCAAAATGTGTATGAATATAGCATGTTACGTGTCAATGAATAATAATAATAATAATAAAATAATAATAATAATAATAATAAATATAGACCACTGCGGTAGCTCAGTTCTTAGCGTGCTCGATCTCTAAGTGGGAGGTCGTGGGTTCGAACCCCGGCAGGGTCTGAACCAAGACTTGAAAGTGGGTAGTGACTGCACTTTCGCCTATAGCTGGCGACGTCGCGATATAAGTGAAAAAATCTTGACTGGGACGTTAAACACCATTACTCAACTCAATAATAATAAAACAAACTAAAAACAAAACTAAAAAGAAAAAAAAAGAAAATATGAATTCTAGATTTCATGACAAAATGTTAGCAGCTTCCTGCGTCTCGTTTTGTTGCTAATAGACCAGTTTTCTATTTATAGATATAAAATAGTTCACTTTTATTTCTTAAATAATTTATAAGATAATAACATGAAAATCCCTAGGCCGTAAAAGTAGGCAACAATGTTCCATACATATTATATACATAAAAGAAACGTGCCTATGTCCGTTCATACAGATCCAACATTTTCCCATCTAAATCTCCAGATTTACATATAAATAAACGCCCAATAAAGTTACCACAACGATAGTTTAGTTAGTAGAGTGATCGCTACGTATGTGGGAGGTCTTGGGTTCGAACCCCGACTGGGTCTGACAAAAACTTGAAAATCGGTAGTGATTATTTGTTCAGCAAGCGCTTGGCACTAAGAAATGAAAGGGAAGAGACTCACTGTATCACGACAGGCATGACACGTTTAAGAACCCTTGGTGACTTTCTCGAAATAAGTGAAATATTCTTGACTGAGACGTAAATCCAAATCAATCTATCAATCAATCAATCACAACAAAGATAGATATTTGCAAAGTATACATAATGTAAAGCAAAAGTTTATTTTGCCCAAGTTTATATGCAAACTTTTTTATGCACACCTACAAACTCAGTAGGCAATAATTGTATATTATTGTGAGAAATATACTAGTTTTCAAATTTGCTGCCAGTTAAAATTTGAAATTCCACCAAAACGAAGGAATATATATATATATATATATATATATGATTTACTAAGCTGAATTTGGTAAAATATATTGGTCCTTTGGGTGTCTTTTCAACATCTTGAAAACAACTTTGGTTTCATAATTACAACGTGTACCTTTTATTCAAACACTTAAAAAAATAAAAATATAAAATATGAACAAAGCAAGTGTTTAGAATTGTTAAAAATCTAACCTGGACAGTATGGGCGTGCAGAAAATAATCGGAAGTCTATAATACTAGTACTATAAACGTGTAATGGTGTAGACAAGACTTGCCAATGCTCCAGGTGACTTGAAAAATTATCATGTACATGTAAGCTGAAAATCTGATGTTTTTCTAGAGGAACCCTAAACTCTCTTTAGGAATGTGTTCCCTTAAAATATATATGTCTTAATGTAGTTCACTACATTTTAAGTGAAAAAAAACAATACTTTGGGTGTTGTTTTTAATTTTTTATCAACCCTTTAAATGTAGTGAACTAAGACACATGTATGTCAGATGTAAGGCTTCCGTGTTCGCTTTAAGACTTCTCAATGAATAGAGAAATACTATACGATTTATTATGTATAAATAAATGTTTAAAAATAACATTCATGCAACTGGGCAATATATTACAATAAACATTATGTATTGAGTGACACTATATATTGAGGTGAAAGTAGGGATTTCTTAGTCAATCGCTAAAAAATCACAGCAAGTTATAAACGTCATATAATGTACAGATTAAATAAGGATGATGTCACTTAGATAATCCCATTGGACACTTTATTTCAATGTTCATTTTAAGTTCTTGGGTTTTTATTTAAATCAAAAATACCTAATAAAATTTTTTATTTAAATCAAAAATACCTAATAAAATTGATGTGTTAAATTGTTTGTTGATATCGGACTGATTTTAACACGTGACCCCCTTAACGTTCCCTAGCTTGGTTAAGACTATGCGCATGCCAGCTCAGTCTTTGGTTAATGTACGCGCATGGCAACCAGTGTTTAAAATTGGTTAAGCTACCAGGATATATATAGATATTGAGGATTTTCACAGACATTACTTAAACAGTCCAAAGAAGCAAACCAGTATTACGAACGGATATTATTTATATTATTATCATTATATTATATCAATATATGTATTTGTGAGAAACAATGCTGTAAATAGCTGATGATTGCTTCATTTTCTGATTAAAGGTAAGTTTAATTTTTTTATATATGTTTGTGTTTACGGGTGCGTGACTCATGCATTGCGCTCAGGGCAATGTTTTGGGAGGGTTCTTTAACGTTTCACGCCTGCTGCGACGAAGAGTAGCGGTTTTAAGGTGTCTTCCGAAGGACCCTGTGACTTTCATTTCGAAAGAGAGAGAGAGAGAGAGAAGTATTTTTAAAATTAAAGAAAATAATAGTTTCCATTAGAAAAACCCTCACACAAACGTTGTCACGTTGTCAGTATAATAATATACACAGTAAAGAAATTTGGGTTATTGCCAAATACATGTACCTTAAATAGAAAAAAAACATATCGACATAATAGTATGTTATATTTGAAAAGATTGGGTAATTATATTCATATGTATGTGGTATCACAGTCGTTTAAATGACGAAAAAATCTTTAAATCTTTCACAAGCATTTTGAATATCTAAATCTTTTCATGAATAGATGGTCTCTTACCAGAACAACTTTTTTGACACATTCGGTGTTGTGTTACACATTTTATGCTCAGAAAACAAAAGAAAATATACAACCGGAACATTTGTACTATTACTTTAATTTTTTGAATTTTTAATTTATTTTAATCAATTCTGCATGCAGACTACGACTGTTCAATATAGTCAAACACCATTGATCTGTCCGATTGACTTTTTATCAGATTTCCAGTCCTTACATGTTTAGTGTTAGGATTCGCAGTAAATTGAGTTTTTATAGGTATACAAAATCACAAAATACACATGTTTCATATATACTTGTTCGTAATGTCAATAAACCACATTTTGAATGCATTTTATGATTAAATTAAAAAAGTGGTATATATGACAATAATATTAAATTAAAGGTCAAGCTGACATGTAAATAATTTCGTTTGCATATAGATACCAGCGATCACTTACAGACCGCTAAAATCCTATCCGATTTATGATATTACTTGTTAAAAATGTCCTTTTCTTATAATTTGTCCACAAAATCTGAGATTCGAACAAGCGTAATACGTTTTACACAAACTTGAAGAAAAAGTTTCGGGAACACTGATGAAGCGTGTTCGCTTTAGTCAGTGTAACACTAGTGTTCTATTCAAGCATGCGCACTTTGGGAGAGTGGTAAAGCAAAACGAACGGTTGAAACATGGCGTATTTGTATTGGGTATGTCTCTGGAAAACGAGGACGATGACTTACAGGAAAACATAACGGATTTTGCTTTAATTAATGCAAGGAGAAAACCGCCCTTATTGCCAATTTAGCTGATAACACAGTGCCTCGTTTTGTATTAATAACTCTTCTTTTGATGTAATTTTTGCTGAAGTTACACTCAATATAATAAAATACCACGAAATAACTGTTTTCGCTGAAATCTACTTAATCTCCCTTAAAATCAAATGGATTTCAGTATCTTAAACTGGACGAAGAGTAATCACGTATGGAACCTGTCTAACACTATTATATTTTAATTGCATTACGAGATTGGCGCACTTTCCGCCATCTTTGAACCCGGGTACGTCTAGGGAAATTGAAAGTACATGTATTCTTTCAACACTCGTGTCTTGTAAATTCGTGTCTTGCGTTTAACAACTCTCGTATTCCGAGTTACACGAAAGACGTGGCTAGAATTTAGTTAAAAAGAAGACTGCGTTAATGGCCCCTAGCAGAATGACCCGTGAATTACCCATCACAGATCCGTTACACAATCGCCCGTGACAGAATTACCCATAACAGAAATACCCGTGACAGAATGGCCCGTAACAGAAAGACCCGTGACAGAATGACCCGTAACAGATTGATCCGTGAATGGCCCATAACAGAATGATCGGTAACAGAATGACCCTTGACAGAATGACCCATAACAGAATTATCCGTGACAGGCCCGTAACAGAATGACTCTTGATATTATGACCCATAACAGAATGACCCGTGAATGACCCAAAACAGAATGATGCGTAACAGAATGATCTATAACAGAATGACCCCTGAATGACCCATGCCAGAACAGAATGACTTGTAACAAAATGACCCATAACAGAATGACCCGTGAATGGCCCAGAACAGAATAACCCATAACAGAATCTCAAAAAACTTCTCCGAAAGTGACAATTGAGAAAAAATCTGATGTGATATTTGGCTTTTTTCTAGGATCTTAAGCTTATAGTTTGTTGATTACGCGTTTTTGCGTTTAATTTTGAAAAAAAAGTAAATTTGACTATCAGACTATCGACTATCAGACTATTCGACTATCAGATAATGCCATGGGATTTTCCATTTTGACAAATTCGAAATGGGGTCAATGTCAATTGTAAAGACCTGACATAATTTTTGACCTTTCTGATAATATTTATTATCTGGAAAACTATACACTTTTTGTATAGGAATGTATATAAGAATATTGCTGGTATTGCTATAGTCATTTTGATACATAAATGAAGGTCATGGGTTCAAAGATCAAGGTCACAGATTAAAAACTATAAACTTTTTGTATAGTCAGGTATATAAGAATGTAGGTATTGACACAACGATCATTTTGATACATAAATGAAGGTCATGGATTCCAAGGTCAAGGTCACAGATACAAAAGATTACTGAAATGGTTAATTATCTGGTAAACTATAACAATTTTATAGAGGGATATATATTAGAATATTGTAGGTATTGATAAAAAATCATTTTGTTATATAGATGGGGATCATGTGTTCAAAGGTAAAGTTCATAGATGCAAAAGAATTGTGAAATGGTTAATTACATGGAAAAGGTTTAAATTTTGACTATTTATAAAGATTTTGAAATTGGGTTTTCATTGTTTTTAAATAATTCAGCTAGCCATTACTTATCAGGTAGGCGTATCAGACCCAATGGGCCTCTTGTAAAAAGTTGTAATACGAGTTGAGTTGAGTATTGGTGTTTAACGTCCCAGTCAAGAATATTTCACTTATATCGAGACGTCGCCAGCTTTTTGCGAAAGTGCAGAAAAAATTGCCCTTGCTTTGCGCTGATGGCATTATACAACAGGGTTCTATAGGAAGCCATGCCCATCGTCACACGGGGCCTCGTTTATTTTAAGTTCCCATCCGAAAAAAACCGTGACTTCATTTCGTAATGCCGAGTGCTTGGCGAAAGAACAGTCGCTACTCACTTTCAAGTCTTGGGTCAGACCCAGTCGGGGATCGAACCCATGACCTCCCACTTACGGGAGCATTTACTACATGCTACTGTAAATGTAGTGAACTGTATGACAAATTTGATCAATTTAATGTCTCTATTTTCAATTTTCCTTTTGTATGCATCAATATACCTGCTTCTCCTGCTTATATTTATGATTTATTTGTTTTCCAATTAATATGTTATGACCGAGTTTATTCCACCACAGGGACTTTACAGAATGAAGCAATCTGCTTACAAATGAATTGTTGATCTAGGCGTATTAGGACCCTCAAAAACTTTTATTGCCGTCACCACAGCATTCCTATTAAGTTTGATGTCTCTGTGTCCAGGATTACCCTGGTTATATTAATTATATTTGACGTCTCATAGTTCCATATTCCTTTCACTCAATTTGGATTAAGCACGTGGCGGATGTAGCTAGCTAAACAGGAGCTGCTTACCCTTCCGGAGCACCCGGCCTTACTTCCTTGGTTGAAGTTTACTTGTTTAACCTAACCTATCAGTTTCCAAATTTTTACTTTGTTTCTGGATTGTGATTCGAAAAAGGTATTAGTATGTTTGTTTTTGGTTAAAAATATCAGTAAATTAAAGTGATTAAAGTCTTTTTGTTGTGGGGAACTGAAAGAATCGGACTTGAACACGTGACGCTATTCGCGAATGTAACTTTCAATGTGTTTATTTTCCATTTATTCATAAAAAACAACAAGGAAGATTGTACATTGTGTTACATCTTGAAGTGTTCTGAAAATTATACATCGTGCAGTATATAAAATTGAATTCAAAGTCTTTTGTATTGTAGATATCGCCATGTGATCTACTGACTGTTTATCAAGTGACTAAGAACTACAAAAAAGAGTCATGGATTTCCTTTGGTATGATGAATATTATGATGTTGATGATGATGATGACGACGACGACGACGACGATGATGATGATGATGATGATGATGATGATGATGATGATGATGATATTATACGGTAAGACATCTATACTTATATTTCTAACTAGATTACTTAGAATATGAAAAATAACTCTGTTTTTACGATTGAAATAATCAATCGGAGAAGTCCGACTTGGTAATACGACATTTTAAAACGCTTACGCCAGAAGGTAATAAATTTATGCTTATTTTCTTTTTTCTTCATTTTTACAAAAACCGAGCATTATCGAGAGTGTTTAGAGAATATACGAATATATGAGCGATTGAAAGTCCGGATGATACTTATCACCTTCATTTTTACTAAAGGTCCGTTCAAAAAGTAGCGCCATCCCTAAATTTCCAAAAAGAAACGTCACACCCTTGTTAGGTATTACAAATTAAGATAAACGGTTTAACTAGACACTAAATTACGTATACACAACGTTTCATCCGCTTGCTGATTAAAAAGTACCATCATGTCAAATACTTTTGTTAATTCGAACTAAATGTCAATAAAAATCCATAAAATTAAAATACTAGTATTTTTTAACTGTTAAACACTTGAAATCAAATATATTTCTCAATTCAAAGGTTAATATCTTAGAATTAGTTTATCTATTGTGCAAAAGAAATATAAAAAACAACTTTGTGTTTGAGTTTTATTTTCAATGCAAGAGCCCGTCCTAAACAGAATTATAATAAGTAATCAAGTTTGGGGTATGATATTTTTAACGGTACACGAATTCTGTTAAAGATTTTTTTATCTCGCTTAATGTCTCATATTTCCTGACAAGCATTACATACATTTTAACAGGATTTAGCTCCTGTATATTTGTCAAAGTCGACACTTTCTACAAACAGATCCGTTCTTTTCGCATTGTTTGTCAATTGAAACTGGTCGTCATGGTAATACAAGGAGAAATAAAAGATGTTGTAATTTTTGATCTGAAATTTTCGAAGATGAGTACCACTTTATTCCTGAATGTCCTCTTAATTCTAGTCATAGAAATCAATATATCAAGCCATATTTTTGGATTAAACCTAGTGTTTATAAACTTATTCAATTACTTAGTGTCAATAATGTAAAGCAATTGTGTCATCTTGGAAAACATATCCACAAAGCTGTCAAAATCCGAAATGATTGTTAGCTCGTTATATCTTTATATGTCTGTTTATAATTATTATTTAATATATCTCTGAATAAATGTTATGTAATGAATCTACTGTTACAGTACTGATTGTTATACATACATTTATTGTACCAATAAGTTATATGAACTTACGTAATAAATTAATTGAATTAGAATGGCATGATAATTTTCCGGACATGAACTCCATAGAAAATTTAAAATGTGGAATTATTTAAAGAATGAGGTAGCTAAGAATAACCCTAGAACACTTTCTTCTCTAAAGTCACTGGTATAGGATAACAAAACCCAAGTGCAATGAACCGTTTTAAAGTATGCCAAGACGAATAATGGCCGCCATCGAAGCAAGAGGATCACCAACTAAATACTAACTCTTAGTTATGTTCTTTTTATTGCACATGTATAAACATCGTGTTTCATTAAATAAACCATGTTACTTCTTTAGTGTTTATTTAATAGAGAAACAAGGGGTGGCGTTTCATTTTGAATATTAAGGGTTGACGTTATTTTTTTAACAGACCTGGCCCCAGTTTCACAATCATTCCTTAGCTAAGATTTCCTTAACTTAAATTTAGCAAATTTTTGTAATCTCTTTTTGGAACTACTGCTGCTTATTTGTGTCAAAACTAAATGCAAATGTTTTAATCTAGAAGTCATCTTAAAAATCACACCTTAAATTCCTCAATATCTTAAAAATTAACAAAATTATAAAGATTTAAAATTTTGCAAGATTTAAGTTAAGGAAAATCTTAGCTAAGGAATGATTGTGAAACCGGGGCCTGTAGTAAAAATACTCACCTTTTTGATTTTCCATCATTGTTTGATAGTCACCAACTTTGAATGCTTTTGGAAATTAACAAATATGTTGTGACAAATAAACTTGATATGTTTAAAATTGCGAAATGTTGCGTTGTCTGAATAAGTAAAAAAATGTGTGTTACGCTTGGCTGAATACGCTGTTCTATGAACTTTCTGACTTCCCCTCGTAAGTGACCAGGCCCCGGTTTCACAATTATTCCTTAGCTAAGATTTTCCTTAACTTAAATCTTGCAAAATTTCAAATCTTAATAATTTTCTAAATTTGCAAGATATTCAGGAACTTAAGATGTCATTTTTACAACCATTTCTAGATTTAAACATTTTCATTTAGTTTTGACTAAAATATTCACCAGTAGTTCTAAAAAGAGAATATCAAAACTTGCTAAATTTAAGTTAAGGAAAATCTTAGCTAAGGAATGATTGTGAAACCGGGGCCAGGCTTTGTTACAACGCATTTGGTAACAAAAACGCATTTGGTAACAAAAATTTAAACAACTTCTAGAAATAAAATACAGGCATCTGAGTGTCATCGGAGTTGTAGATATGAAAATAGTAGATATCTGATGAGATATCACCAAAAACAGATATCCAACTTTTCCCGAAAACGCATTTGGTAACAAAAGTATGTTCGACCTGAAACGCATTTGGTAACAAAAATTTAAACAACTTCTAGAAATAAAATACACAGTATCTGAGTGTCAGTCGGAGTTGTAGATATGAAAATAGTAGATATCTGATGAGATATCACCAAAATTTAACAGATATCCAACTTTTCCCGAAAACGCATTTGGTAACAAAAGTATGTTCGACCTGAAACGCATTTGGTAACAAAAATTTAAACAACTTCTAGAAATAAATACACGGCATCTGAGTGTCATCGGAGTTGTAGATATGAAAATAGTAGATATCTGATGAGATATCACCAAAATTTAACAGATATCCAACTTTTCCCGAAAACGCATTTGGTAACAAAAGTATGTTCAACCTGAAACGCATTTGGTAACAAAAATTTAAACAACTTCTAGAAATAAAATACACGGCATCTAAGTGTCAGTCGGAGTGGTAGATATGAAAAATAGTAGATATCTGATGAGATATCACCAAAAACAAAGAGATATCCAACTTTTCCCGAAAACGCATTTGGTAACAAAAGTATGTTCGACCTGAAACGCATTTGGTAACAAAAATTTAAACAACTTCTAGAAATAAAATACACAGTATCTGAGTGTCAGTCGGAGTTGTAGATATGACAAATAGTAGATATCTGATGAGATATCATTAAAATTTAACAGATATCCTACTTTTCCCGAAAACGCATTTGGTAACAAAAGTATGTTCAACCTGAAACGCATTTGGTAACAAAAATTTAAACAACTTCTAGAAATAAAATACACGGCATCTAAGTGTCAGTCGGAGTGGTAGATATGAAAAATAGTAGATATCTGATGAGATATCACCAAAAACAAAGAGATATCCAACTTTTCCCGAAAACGCATTTGGTAACAAAAGTATGTTCGACCTGAAACGCATTTGGTAACAAAAATTTAAACAACTTCTAGAAATAAAATACACAGTATCTGAGTGTCAGTCGGAGTTGTAGATATGACAAATAGTAGATATCTGATGAGATATCATTAAAATTTAACAGATATCCTACTTTTCCCGAAAACGCATTTGGTAACAAAAGTATGTTCAACCTGAAACGCATTTGGTAACAAAAATTTAAACAACTTCTAGAAATAAATACACGGCATCTAAGTGTCAGTCGGAGTGGTAGATATGAAAAATAGTAGATATCTGATGAGATATCACCAAAAACAAAGAGATATCCAACTTTTCCCGAAAACGCATTTGGTAACAAAAGTATGTTCGACCTGAAACGCATTTGGTAACAAAAATTTAAACAACTTCTAGAAATAAAATACACAGTATCTGAGTGTCAGTCGGAGTTGTAGATATGACAAATAGTAGATATCTGATGAGATATCATTAAAATTTAACAGATATCCTACTTTTCCCTAAAACGCATTTGGTAACAATAGTATTAGTCCGTGGGCTAGGTGGACCCACCGTGCACCCCCCCCCCCCAGGATCCTCCGACACCACTTTTTTCTGGTACCGTAGGGTGTCTAGTAATGGAATCGGGATGTTTCCCAGGAATAAGTTGGGATGCTCTTCATGAAAAACTTCAATATTTAAGAGTACCTGAAAGTTTTCAGTAAATTTCTCTATTAGGGGTAGGGGAACGTTTTTATCTTTGTTTTCAACATTATTATGCAGATACAGATCATATTTGGTACCATTGTAAAGGAAACATGTTCAGCTTTTATAAAATACAAAGTTGGTTGATGTAGCTGCTTCTATGTCGTCACCATGACGTCATAAACACAAGTTTTGAGGAAAAACGCTATAAAATCGTGTCAATTTATCCTTTATAAAATTATTTCTGTACAGCATAATAAAACATATTAAGACAAAGTATGTTTTCCATTTACTTAATGAATTGTAGTTATAAATGACCATATATTCTCATCTTCGATAAAAGACACCACTCTATTAGAAAAAATATATTAAAGATAGCCATTTTTTTAAAAATGATCGAAACGGGGTAGGGGAACGTTTTTAGCTTTGTTGTCGATGATATTATGTAGATATAGATCATATTTGGTATCATTGTAAAGGGAACAGCTTCAGCTTTTATAAAGTACAAACTTGATTGGTGTAGCTATTACTGTGACGTTTCTATGACGTCATAAACTCAATTTTTGAAGAAAAACGCTATAGAATCATTTGAAATTATACTATATGAATTTATTTCTGTACCACCCAATAAAACACATTGAGACACTGTATGCTTTTCATTTACTTCATAAATTGTTGTTATAGATGATCATACTTCTCATTTTAAAGAAAAGACGCCACCCTGTTATGAAAAATATATTGATTTAAAGATACCCTTTTATTTAAAGTTGATCGAATCTTAAGATTAATAGTTTTTACGATTAAAGTGACCCAGTATGTTTCTTTGTATAAATAATAATATCATCATCATCATCATCATCATGACATCACTTTTTCTTAAACTTGATCTGCAAAATATCACTGCGACCTTTTTTGTAGTCTTACAGAAAAAAGCATTTTCTGGAATCATTTTCTAAAGCTGTTAGTTAGCTTTTCCAATAATATTGGGAAAATACAATGTATATGGCAACTAATTCCAGCTCGTAAATAACTGCCTACTCGATATACATAGAAAAAGAACTGGACACAGAACAGCATTAAAAGAAACCAACAAAAGGGCAATGGGCCTTAACGCTCACCTGATGCAGAGTACATATCTTATGCAGAGGTTCAATTGTCAATGACATTAATAAAAGAGAATATCAAAATTTTCAGCAGTAAGGGCAAATAATATGCAAGTATTTTTGCAAATTAATTATAATAATTATTATATAAGTATGCTATATATAACATATCTAAAGTCTAGCTACTTATAAACAGCTAAAACATCTATATATTAAAATATGCATTAGGCCAATACCTACAATATTCAAAGATACATGCCTATACAAAAAGTTTATAATTTTTGAGATAATTAACCATTTAAGTATTTGTTTGCAGCTATGACCTTGACCTTTGAACTATGACCTTTATTCATATATCAAAATGACCGTTAGGCCAATACCTACAATATTCCAATATACATGCCTATACAAAAAGTTTATAGATAAGATATATTGACCAATACATTAATTTTAGTGATTTTCCCCTTAAGTACCTTGCCATTTCCCCATTTTGGCCTCAACAGTTATGATTTGTGCAAATCTGAAACTAGGTGCCCTAAGTATGTTTCACATGAAATATCTATGCTATATCTCTTGTAAGTTCAGAGGAGATGATTTTAAAAGATTTTCACAATTTCCCCCTTTATAGGGCCCCAAGGGGACATAATCCTTTCATTTGTGCAAATCTTAAAGACCTTCACCTAGGCATCATAATCACTAAGTTTCATCAAATTTGGCTTGGTAGTTTTAGAGGAGATGATTAAAATGTACAAAGTTAACGCACGACAGACGACGGACGGTGAACCATTGCAATAGCTCATCTGAGCTTTCAGCTCAGGTGAGCTAAAATGTAGATTATGTTAAAAAGGTTTTCAAACTTCCGATTCAGAGAATGTTTTGGCAGTACAACAGGGAAATAACACAAAAGCGCGTTCTTTTGCAACATACAAATGAAATGTACAAATGACTTCAATAAGTTTTCGTTAATCATTTAATCGGAATAACATCTTTGACACCCAATTTTGACTTCTCTTCTGAAACAACTGAACAGATATCAATGATATTTGTTCTGAAGTATATATAGGCTGGTGTAGTTCAGATTTATTCGTGGTGTTGCTACGGTTACCATAACTAGGACAAGGTGATCTAAGAAGCAAAAACATTTTCTCTCCGTAACCGATAATGGAAAAATATGATGTTGCATTAACCTCTGAAGGTTTTACCCTTTAGAAATATTCGGTAGGAAAATGAGTGCCACGTCTTTGTGTGAATTTCGTAAAATGGCTTCCAATTATGACAGTTTACATCAGGTTCTCAATTTTTACTTTCTTTTGAAATGACCTTCAAAATGGGTCGAAGTAAAATGTCAATAGCTGAAATTTGCTATATCTTTAAAACTGGGTCAAGGTAATGGCTTTGCTTAGTATGTGTGCTTTTGTTTCTATTTTAGCTTATAATTGAGAATATTTCAAAGAATCAAAAACAAACACTCATCCATGTCCAAATCACAATCCAGAAGCAAAGTAAAAACTTTGGAACTGACAAGTCAGGTTAGACACGTGAACTTCCACCAGGGAAGTGAGGTCGGGTGCTTCGGAAGGGTAAGCACCTCCTGTTTAGCTAGCTACACCCGCCACTTGTAATCAAAATTGTGTGTAAACATGGAACTATGAGACGTCAAAAATATCCAGGGCAATCCTGATCACAGAGACATCAAACTTATCAACATACTATCATAAGACTTTTTGAGGGCCTCATAAGCCTAGGCTTGCAAGAAGATATACCTAAGATCAAAGGTCAATGTCATGACCTACTTTGCCATTTAAGCCTTTAATTGCTCTGTCTTGTCTATATGTAAACATTTTGACATGATTTCTTTTATTTCAATTTTGGTGTTTCCTATAATGGAGTCAGGATTAAAGGTTAAAGTCGGGAAAAGTTTGATATCTCTTTGTTTTTTATGATATCTCATCAGATGTCTACTATTTTTCATATCTACAACTCACACTGACACTCAGATACTGTGAATTTTATTTCTAGAAGTTGTTTAAATTTTTGTTACCAAATGCGTTTCAGGTCGAACATACTTTTGTTACCAAATGCGTTTTCGGGAAAAGTTTGATATCTCTTTGTTTTTGGTGATATCTCATCAGATATCTACTATTTTTCATATCTACAACTCCGAATGACACTCGGATGCCGTGTTTTGTATTTCTAGAGGTTGTTTAAATTTTTGTTACCAAATGCGTTTCAGGTCGAACATACTTTTGTTACCAAATGCGTTTTCGGGAAAAGTTGGATATCTGTTAAATTTTGGTGATAACTCATCAGATATCTACTATTTTTCATATCTACAACTCCGACTGACACTCAGATACTGTGATTTTATTTCTAGAAGTTGTTTAAATTTTTGTTACCAAATGCGTTTCAGGTCGAACATACTTTTGTTACCAAATGCGTTTTCGGGAAAAATTGGATATCTCTTTGTTTTTGGTGATATCTCATCAGATATCTACTATTTTTCATATCTACAACTCCGAATGACACTCAGATGCCGTGTATTTATTTCTAGAAGTTGTTTAAATTTTTGTTACCAAATGCGTTTCAGGTCGAACATACTTTTGTTACCAAATGTTTTCGGGAAAAGTTGGATATCTCTTTGTTTTTGGTGATATCTCATCAGATATCTACTATTTTTCATATCTACAACTCCGAATGACACTCAGATGCCGTGTATTGTATTTCTAGAAGTTGTTTAAATTTTTGTTACCAAATGCGTTTCAGGTCGAACATACTTTTGTTACCAAATGCGTTTTCGGGAAAAGTTGGATATCTGTTAAATTTTGGTGATATTCATCAGATATCTACTATTTGTCATATCTACAACTCCGAATGACACTCAGATACTGTGATTTTATTTCTAGAAGTTGTTTAAATTTTTGTTACCAAATGCGTTTCAGGTCGAACATACTTTTGTTACCAAATGCGTTTTCGGGAAAAGTTGGATATCTGTTAAATTTTGGTGATAACTCATCAGATATCTACTATTTGTCATATCTACAACTCCGACTGACACTCAGATACTGTGAATTTTATTTCTAGAAGTTGTTTAAATTTTTGTTACCAAATGCGTTTCAGGTCGAACATACTTTTGTTACCAAATGCGTTTTCGGGAAAAGTTGGATATCTCTTTGTTTTTGGTGATATCTCATCAGATATCTACTATTTTTCATATCTACAACTCCGAATGACACTCAGATGCCGTGTATTGTATTTCTAGAAGTTGTTTAAATTTTTGTTACCAAATGCGTTTCAGGTCGAACATACTTTTGTTACCAAATGCGTTTTCGGGAAAAGTTGGATATCTGTCAAATTTTGGTGATAACTCATCAGATATCTACTATTTTTCATATCTACAACTCCGACTGACACTCAGATACTGTGAATTTTATTTCTAGAAGTTGTTTAAATTTTTGTTACCAAATGCGTTTCAGGTCGAACATACTTTTGTTACCAAATGCGTTTTCGGGAAAAGTTGGATATCTGTTAAATTTTGGTGATATTTCATCAGATATCTACTATTTTCATATCTACAACTCCGACTGACACTCAGATACTGTGAATTTTATTTCTAGAAGTTGTTTAAATTTTTGTTACCAAATGCGTTTCAGGTCGAACATACTTTTGTTACCAAATGTGTTTTCGGGAAAAGTTGGAATCTCTTTGTTTTGGTGATATCTCATCAGATATCTACTATTTTTCATATCTACAACTCCGAATGACACTCAGATGCCGTGTATTGTATTTCTAGAAGTTGTTTAAATTTTTGTTACCAAATGCGTTTCAGGTCGAACATACTTTTGTTACCAAATGCGTTTTCGGGAAAAGTTGGATATCTGTTAAATTTTGGTGATATTTCATCAGATATCTACTATTTGTCATATCTACAACTCCGACTGACACTCAGATACTGTGAATTTTATTTCTAGAAGTTGTTTAAATTTTTGTTACCAAATGCGTTTCAGGTCGAACATACTTTTGTTACCAAATGCGTTTTCGGGAAAAGTTGGATATCTGTTAATTTTGGTGATAACTCATCAGATATCTACTATTTTTCATATCTACAACTCCGAATGACACTCAGATACTGTGAATTTTATTTCTAGAAGTTGTTTAAATTTTTGTTACCAAATGCGTTTCAGGTCGAACATACTTTTGTTACAAAATGCGTTTTCGGGAAAAAGTTGGATATCTCTTTGTTTTTGGTGATATCTCATCAGATATCTACTATTTTTCATATCTACAACTCCGAATGACACTCGGATGCCGTGTATTGTATTTCTAGAAGTTGTTTAAATTTTTGTTACCAAATGCGTTTCAGGTCGAACATACTTTTGTTTCCAAATGCGTTTTCGGGAAAAGTTGGATATCTGTCAAATTTTGGTGATAACTCATCAGATATCTACTATTTTTCATATCTACAACTCCGACTGACACTCAGATACTGTGATTTATTTCTAGAAGTTGTTTAAATTTTTGTTACCAAATGCGTTTCAGGTCGAACATACTTTTGTTACCAAATGCGTTTTCGGGAAAAAGTGGATATCTCTTTGTTTTGGTGATATCTCATCAGATATCTACTATTTTTCATATGTACAACTCCGAATGACACTCGGATGCGTGTATTGTATTTCTAGAAGTTGTTTAAATTTTTGTTACCAAATGCGTTTCAGGTCGAACATACTTTTGTTACCAAATGCGTTTTCGGGAAATGTTGGATATCTGTCAAATTTTGGTGATAACTCATCAGATATCTACTATTTTTCATATCTACAACTCCGACTGACACTCAGATACTGTGAATTTTATTTCTAGAAGTTGTTTAAATTTTTGTAACCAAATGCGTTTCAGGTCGAACATACTTTTGTTTCCAAATGCGTTTTCGGGAAAAGTTGGATATCTGTCAAATTTTGGTGATAACTCATCAGATATCTACTATTTTTCATATCTACAACTCCGAATGACACTCGGATGCCGTGTATTGTATTTCTAGAAGTTGTTTAAATTTTTGTTACCAAATGCGTTTCAGGTCGAACATACTTTTGTTACCAAATGCGTTTTTGGGAAAAAGTTGGATATCTCTTTGTTTTTGGTGATATCTCATCAGATATCTACTATTTTTCATATGTACAACTCCGAATGACACTCGGATGCCGTGTATTGTATTTCTAGAAGTTGTTTAAATTTTTGTTACCAAATGCGTTTCAGGTCGAACATACTTTTGTTTCCAAATGCGTTTTCGGGAAAAGTTGGATATCTGTCAAATTTTGGTGATAACTCATCAGATATCTACTATTTTTCATATCTACAACTCCGACTGACACTCAGATACTGTGAATTTTATTTCTAGAAGTTGTTTAAATTTTTGTTACCAAATGCGTTTCAGGTCGAACATACTTTTGTTACCAAATGCGTTTTCGGGAAAAGTTGGATATCTGTTAAATTTTGGTGATATTTCATCAGATATCTACTATTTGTCATATCTACAACTCCGACTGACACTCAGATACTGTGAATTTTATTTCTAGAAGTTGTTTAAATTTTTGTTACCAAATGCGTTTCAGGTCGAACATACTTTTGTTACCAAATGCGTTTTCGGGAAAAGTTGGATATCTCTTTGTTTTTGGTGATATCTCATCAGATATCTACTATTTTTCATATCTACAACTCCGAATGACACTCAGATGCCGTGTATTGTATTTCTAGAAGTTGTTTAAATTTTTGTTACCAAATGCGTTTCAGGTCGAACATACTTTTGTTACCAAATGCGTTTTCGGGAAAAGTTGGATATCTGTCAAATTTTGGTGATAACTCATCAGATATCTACTATTTTTCATATCTACAACTCCGACTGACACTCAGATACTGTGAATTTTATTTCTAGAAGTTGTTTAAATTTTTGTTACCAAATGCGTTTCAGGTCGAACATACTTTTGTTACCAAATGCGTTTTCGGGAAAAGTTGGATATCTGTTAAATTTTGGTGATATTTCATCAGATATCTAGTATTTGTCATATCTACAACTCCGACTGACACTCAGATACTGTGAATTTTATTTCTAGAAGTTGTTTAAATTTTTGTTACCAAATGCGTTTCAGGTCGAACATACTTTTGTTACCAAATGTGTTTTCGGGAAAAGTTGGATATCTCTTTGTTTTTGGTGATATCTCATCAGATATCTACTATTTTTCATATCTACAACTCCGAATGACACTCAGATGCCGTGTATTGTATTTCTAGAAGTTGTTTTAATTTTTGTTACCAAATGCGTTTCAGGTCGAACTTACTTTTGTTACCAAATGCGTTTTCGGGAAAAGTTGGATATCTGTTAAATTTTGGTGATATTTCATCAGATATCTACTATTTGTCATATCTACAACTCCGACTGACACTCAGATACTGTGAATTTTATTTCTAGAAGTTGTTTAAATTTTTGTTACCAAATGCGTTTCAGGTCGAACATACTTTTGTTACCAAATGCGTTTTCGGGAAAAGTTGGATATCTGTTAAATTTTGGTGATAACTCATCAGATATCTACTATTTTTCATATCTACAACTCCGACTGACACTCAGATACTGTGTATTTTATTTCTAGAAGTTGTTTAAATTTTTGTTACCAAATGCGTTTCAGGTCGAACATACTTTTGTTACCAAATGCGTTTTCGGGAAAAGTTGGATATCTCTTTGTTTTTGGTGAAATCTCATCAGATATCTACTATTTTTCATATCTACAACTCCGACTGACACTTAGATGCCGTGTATTTTATTTCTAGAAGTTGTTTAAATTTTTATTACCAAATGCGTTTCAGGTTGAACATACTTTTGTTACCAAATGCGTTTTCGGGAAAAGTTGGATATCTGTTAAATTTTGGTGATATCTCATCAGATATCTACTATTTTTCATATCTACAACTCCGACTGACACTCAGATGCCGTGTATTTTATTTCTAGAAGTTGTTTAAATTTTTGTTACCAAATGCGTTTTTGTTACCAAATGCGTTGTAACAAGGCTTATTTATTTCTGGTTGAGATTCACCTCATCATTTCTGATGTTATTGTCCTCTATTGTTATGCATTTAGACTAACGGTGTTTATGTGCCAACAGCCCTGAACTGAAAAAGTCAAGATCCTTTCCAATTAATATAATAATAATAATAATAAACAATGAGTTTTTAAAATGCTTCGGAATAGAACGTTTTGTCCTTCTTTTTGTACTGAAAATAATAAAATAACGAACTCCTAGGGATTTATTATTAAACATGCTTGTGAGCTATTGCGAAATGTTTAATTAATATCATACACTCTGGGTCCCTATTAGCAAGTATATAATGCTTAACTAGGAAAATGTATATTTTTAAGTATGACACTAAGTAAGTAAATATTTTATTATAGTGTCACAATCTATTGAATGCAATAAAATGTTTCAATACAATTAACTAGACTTTAAAAAAACATATTGTACTGCAATTTATAATATTTTTAATTATATAATTATCACACACCCCCCCCCCACCCCCCCCCCCAAAAAAAAACCACCAGAAAAAACAATAAACGGTAAAACAACGGATTTTGTACATTTTCTTTAAATACTGACTAAAAGACGCTGTGAATTTGTATTTCCCATTAAACTAAACTAATAACTTAACTCTGCTGGTGGCTGGTGCCCCGAGGATATCACAAACTCAGTAGGCAATAATTTCGTATTATTAACAGAAATATACTTTAATTGTCTAAATTTTCTGCAAGTTAAAATTAGAAAGTTCTCCAAAGCTAAGGTATACTCCCTCATGCAAAGTATTTCCTTAGCTTAATTTGTTCAAATATATTTTGGTCCTTTGGATAGCTTTTCAACATCTTCAAAATATTTGGTTTCATAATTTTGGCCCAAGCACTACTGATGAGGAATTGTATTCCGAAACGGCCGTCTAGTGCTGTAAAAATTAAAAGTGGTATAATATGTTTTAAAACCCCTGAGCCGATATTGCTGCTGGTGTGGTGCTCCGAGGATATAACCAACTCAGTAGGCAATAATTTCCTATTATTATCAGAAATATACTATAATTGTCTAAATTTCCTGCAAGTTAAAATTTAAAATTTCTCAAAAACTAAGGTATATTCCCTCATGCAAAGTATTTCCTTAGCTTAATTTGGTAAAATATATTTTGGTCCTTTGGGTAGCTTTTCAACATCTTCGAAATAATTTTGGTTTCATAATTTTGATCCAAGCACTACTGATGAGGAATTGTATTCCGAAACGGCCGTCTAGTGCTGTAAAATTAAAAGTGGTATAATATGTAATTTTAATAATGTTTCTTTGCTTCTAAATTTTAAATTTGGCATGGATTAGTATGTTTGTTTTTGATTATTATTTAACCTGTTGCAGAACTAGACGGTCGCTTATATTTCTAGAATAAAATATTTTCGAACAATTTTAAAGACTGAGATCACGAGTCTTTTGGCAAATTAAAGACACTTTAGTAGTTTAAAAATGGAGGTTTTTTTGGTCACCAAACGTAACAAATATATCACATGATATTTACGAGGATTAACCAATAAATAACCAGTCTAATTTATTTCCGATTTAGATCCGCCTCTACTTTTCAAGGTTATTACCCTCTAATGTGATTTACTAGGAGAAACGGTTTCAGGTGCCGTCAGCCAAGAATTATAAAGTCAGGATTGTTTTTATATAACAACGCTAGTATTGTCTTCACAACTTCTTTGTCAGACCGGAAATGACTTTAACGGGTATCATTTTCCAATTTGTGGAATAAGACGAAGTTACCATCAATTTGATTTTGTACGCACAATTTGCTGCTAGTTAAAATTGAAATTCCTCAAAACTAAGGTATACTCCCTAATGCAAAACATTTCCTAAGCTAAATCTGTGAAAAAATATTTTGGTGCTTTAGCTATCTTAACAACATCTTGAAAACAATTTTGGTTTCTTAATTTTAGTAGAAACACTTACTGATGAGAAATTGCATTCCGAAACGACCGTCTTATGCTGTAAAATTAAAATGGTATAATATTTAATATAAAATTAAATATATATATATCATACATTTGTGTTGGAGTAGTAAATTACATATTATACCAATCTTAATTTAACAGCACCAGACAGCCGTTTCGGAATACAATTCCTCATCAGTGATGCTAAGACCAAATTGATGAAACCAAATATTTTTAAAAAAGATATTGGAACGCTACCAAAATGACCAAAATACATTTTACCAAATTAATCTAAGGAAATACTTTGCATGAGGGAGTTTTCCTTAGTTTTTGAAGAATTTCAAATTTTAACATGCAGGAAATTTAGACAATGATAGTATATTTCTGACAATAATATGGAATTATTGCCTACTGAGTTGGTGATATCCTCGGGGCACCAGCCATACAGCAGAGATATCGACTCAGGGGTTTAAATTACATATTATACCAATCTTAATTTAACAGCACCAGACAGCCGTTTCGGAATACAATTCCTCATCAGTGATGCTAAGACCAAATTGATGAAACCAAAATATTTTTAAAAAAGATATTGGAACGCTACCAAAATGACCAAAATACATTTTACCAAATTAATCTAAGGAAATACTTTGCATGAGGAGTTTTCCTTAGTTTTTGAAGAATTTTAAATTTTAACATGCAGGAAATTTAGACAATGATAGTATATTTCTGACAATAATATGGAATTATTGCCTACTGAGTTGGTGATATCCTCGGGGCACCAGCCACACAGCAGAGATATCGACTCAGGGGTTTAAATTACATATTATACCAATCTTAATTTAACAGCACCAGACAGCCGTTTCAGAATACAATTCCTCATCAGTGATGCTAAGACCAAATTGATGAAACCAAAATATTTTTAAAAAAAGATATTGGAACGCTACCAAAATGACCAAAATACATTTTACCAAATTAATCTAAGGAAATACTTTGCATGAGGGAGTTTTCCTTAGTTTTTGAAGAATTTCAAATTTTAACATGCAGGAAATTTAGACAATGATAGTATATTTCTGACAATAATATGGAATTATTGCCTACTGAGTTGGTGATATCCTCGGGGCACCAGCCACACAGCAGAGATATCGACTCAGGGGTTTTCTATCAAACACTAGCTACTAGACACTGTAGACTTATATATCCGTTAAAATATAAAGTTAACACTGCTTACTGAAAAGAATCGGGATAAGATGTAAAAATCATGACGCAAAAACATCACGGATATCTGAATAAAAATCGCACTGTGTTGAAAATGTTTTCAAATAGCCTGGTGATAACAGTGATAGCAAAGACTATCACAAATATCTTGTTAAATATTTTTCTCAATGGATGAATAGAGAGTACTATTTCTAAAAATCGATAATAGGCGTCTATGATCACGATATTGCACTTGATAC
This sequence comes from Anadara kagoshimensis, assembly GCA_021292105.1. NCBI lineage: Eukaryota > Metazoa > Mollusca > Bivalvia > Arcoida > Arcidae > Anadara > Anadara kagoshimensis. Next base: position 5,566,191 of record CM037865.1, read on the forward strand.
ACACATGATAGCTGGTGTAGGTAACCGTCCGTTTAAATATTCTATATGTCTTTAGTTTATTTCCGTTGTGATTACCGTTGTCGTTCCATAATTCATTTTATATCACTGTCAATCTCTTTTAACTTGTTCAAAATTCAGAAAATGCTTTTCAAGTCATGTTTCGTTGATTAAATTTAGAATTGATAATGTCATTAAATTTTGTAAATCTTTGATCCCACAATTTTGAAGCAGTCTTTAAAAACTCATATGACATGGATTAGTATGTTTGTTTTTGATGTATCGTAAATATATATAAAGCACTGACAATGTCGTATTTACAGATTTACACAATTCATCCACCAATTTAGATAATATAAAAGTTGATTGAACCAGACTAAAGGGTATAAAACTTAAATGTCTTAGTTTCCAGTATTAAAACTGTTAGTTTTTTTTTAAATGACGGACCTTTGAAATGTAAAACTTGATTTGATTCTCTGAACACGAATTCAATTTATTACTCCAATTATTTACAATGTCAATCATGAGCTGAAGAAACGATTCATCTAGTGCTAGTATCATAATACCATTATCTTAAAGAAGAGCATCACATAACCAACTTGAATACTACACTGAGCGCTTTTCAATTGATATACAAAGCCATTCAGATATACTGCGAATTAACCCGGTGATTACCTGCTTCTTTGTCTAATAACTCGAGTAATTAACACCGAATATTGAATGTTGCGATATAATGACTGCACACTTTTTGAACAATTTCCGCCAAATCGAAGTTTATGTATTTTATACCATAAATAGTCCCAATTTACACTATAGAAGGCTTTTCCATATCGACAAATCACGTTAATATTGATATTTATTTTTGTATTTTTAAAGATTGTGTACACGATCCACGCAGCTCGGTTTTGTACTAAACACAATCTACTCGTCAACTAATACATTGTTGTGTTCCACCCATTTAGCAAATCTCGGTTTTGAACTGTCACTTTATATCTTTCCAGGCACTGATATTAATGAAATCCCTCTCAATTTTTAAGGATTATATCTGTCCTTAGAGTTGGACTTTTGGAATCGGGTTGATAATGGTTTTAATCCATTTTGCAGACGTTTCACCATATTTAAAATAGAATTAATATTTAAAATAGAATTTTTATAGCACTTTTTTAAAACCAGTTTTTATTATTAATATCATCCACTGGTCCTTTCTTCAATTTAGCCCGATTGTTTGTCTCTGTAACTCCAACCTTGAAATAGGTTTATTTACAGAGGTTGCATCTATTGGCTTTCCACTTTTGTGGTTTAAATGTGGAGAATAATCATGTGTTAGTTTGTTTAGTGCGTCCTAGCTGTTATATAATATTTCATAATCGAACTATCCTTCAATTTAACCTTCGATGGAACAACCGAATTTCTGGTATTTTCTATTCCTAATTTACCTAATAATACAGTTCCAAAACTCCACTGAGTCGGATTGTGTGTAACTAAAACAATGTTTTGTGCTGCTGTAGTTGCAATTGTGAAGTTCAAGTTGAATTGACATCACGCTTAATGTCATGATCATTTTCTATCTTATAAATCAATATATTTACTGCTGAAACAAAACAAAAATTGGTTTTGAACAACAGATTGACTTGAACACATTAGCTAATAAATCCACTGCGTGCTTTAATTTTAAAATTCTGAACATTTAGTAAGTTGATAGACAAAGCTGCCTTTAACCTGTTTAGAAATTTATGAAAGTTTTTTTCCAGTGTTGCTCAATTTCAAACAACACAAAGTGTACTATGTCTGTATTTTAAATTTTATATTTCAGTTTTAAAGAATTAGCGAAAAATTTCTTCAAGTAAGTACTTACTGTTACCTTTTTACTATAATATGGGGTCAAAGAATTACGTATTGAATACAATTTGTATTTAGTCAATGGTTCCTAATTGTATAGTTAAGGTTGCTTTGTGGTAGTGCTTTTATCCAATACTGTTTTATAGGAAATGTATACATCAATGCAACCTGCCAACAAATATAATGTTGAGAAGGGATATTGCAAGCCTACTTTTATCGGGGTCCTCAAAACATTTTTAGCCGTTTTCAGTTTTGTTAATCAATAAATTTCTGTGTTCAGGTTTGCCATGGGTATATTTCACGTCCCAAAGTTCCGTGTTCCTTTCATTTAATATTGATTACATACGTGTCTGGTGTAGCAAGCGAAACACTCGGCCTCACTTCCCTGGTGGCAGTTCACGAGTTAAAACTTAATGTGTCAGTTTTTATCATTTTTCTTTGCTTCTGAATTTTAAATTGGGCATGGATTAGTATGTTTGTTTTTGATTTGTTTCGTTATTATTACTTAACATGTTGCAGCACTAGACGGTCACTTATATTTCTAATATTTCTAGAACTTCTAGAATAAAATATTTTATATTGTGTAAACTTCACACAACAAATATAAAATAACATTATGAAATATGTGATGAGTGTTTAACAATTGTGGTGTTTTTCCTTATGCATTATTTTTTCTCTTGGTTTGGTTTATATGGAGTGGGGGTAAATAAAAGGTTGATATATTTTGAGCCATTTAAGTTTAACTATTTTAAAGTATTGTTCTTAAACAAAACATTATACCTAATCAAATAATCTGCTTAAGTTTGACCATCTTTCTTGATATTTGTTGTAATCACAATTTTTATAGTATATATATTTTTCTTGCCTGTAGTATATTTTTATTTCTTTTTGTGCAACACTAATAATGGGCCTACAATTCTTCAATCTTTGTAAATATGAAATTTGCAAAGGCATAAAATTGAATTAAACACTGAATATTTCTTCTCTTTCTTACCAAAGACAACAGTTTCGGAATCAATATTCAAGTTTATATTTAATTTTTCCTTGAGCCATTGAAAAATATCATTCCAGTATTTTTGGATAATGTAGCATCCCCGAGACATATGCAAAATGGTTTCTTGTTGGTGTTTACAGAAAGTACAGGTCTGAGTTGTTGTAATTCCAATTTTGAATAGGAAATTATTGGTACTAATAATTCTATTGTTATTGCGAAATTGAAACCATCTAAGTGTTATGTCATTTAAAAATTTCTTGGAATAAATGTATGTGTTTTTCCAACGGTTATTTGATTTTTTTATTCCCAAATCCGTTTCTCATTTCAGTTCTGCCTTGCTTTTAATGTTCAGTTTCTTAATGAATGAATCATAAATATTTCTGTTGCCTTTTTTCATTTGATCTGATTATATATATATATAATATATATATATATATAATATATATATATATATATATATATATATATATATATATATATATTCAGGGCAATAGGGAGGAATACAAGTGTTTTGTTGTTTCAGAACATTCCATTTTTCAATTATAGACATTTTTAAACCTTGAAATATAGTTATGGGTGGTCGAATATTATACTTCAATAAGAAAGATTCATAATCCATAAACCATCCTGTATCATCAAACAAATCACATATAAGATGTATACCTTTTCATACCATGTATTATAAATCACCGGTTTATTTCCTACGAATATGTTACTATTATACCATAAAGGTTGATATAAAATATGTTTTTGACTTATATGTATTGTATGAAAAAAGTCGTGTTAGTAAAGAAATACCTCTTTCCAAAATAAATTTTTACATTCTCTACTCAGTTTGTTAAAAAATTTATCCCCAAATTGAAACATTTTACAATCATCAATTGAGAGAGTAGTATATTTTTCCATGAATCTTTTTGCTGTGTTTCATTAAGAATTCTTCTAACCCATGTTAATTTCAAAGACTTAATAAATGACCCTATATGTATCATTCTGCATCCCAAATTTCCATAATCCTGTATCATTTCCTGTCTAGCTATTTTGTCCCCTTTATTTCCTATATATACTGAAATATTAAATGTTCTAATTTCTTCAAAATTGAAACATCTGGTGAAGGGAGACTTTGAAAGAGATAGGTTAATTTAGGCACAGGACTGACTTAACAACAGTTACTTTACCTAAAGTGCTCAAGTTTCTTTTAAACTACATTTTTATTAATCTTGAAATTTCTTCTAATTTTTCATTGAAATTTCACATAACAATATTTTTTTAATTCTAATGTGTATTTGATACCTAAAGTTGAAAATTCAGATTTACTCCATAAAAGGGGTAGATCAGAAAAACGTTTTTGATTACAGTATTTCTTTGCCCCTATCCATATACAAAAAGTTTTTTTTTCAATATTAGGTTTTATTCCAGAGTACTTTTGCAAATTGATGTAGTTAGTTTTCAGAACCATCAAGTATAATTGTTGTGTCATCTGCATATTGGCTAAGTTTGTCTTCCTTTTCCACAATTTTTATTCCTGTTATGTCCTTGTTATTTCTTATCATTAAGGCCATTATTTTAACACATAAAAGAAAAATATATGGTCCCCTGTCTACATCCCCTACCTATTTTAAAGAAATTTGACGAAAAACCGTTTTGAATCACACAAGTCTTTGCTTCAAAATTTAAAATTTTAATCCATTTCCGTATATCCTCTCCAAAGTTAAAATATTCTATTGTTTTATCAATAAACTTCCAAGAAACGGAGTCAAATGCTTTTTCAAAATTTATAAGAACAATTAGACCTGGGATATATTTCTCTTCAGTGAATTGTAACAAATCATACCATACCCAAGTATTTTCTCATATGAATCTACCAGATAGAAAACCTTTTTGATTTCATGTATTAGATTTTCTAAAACACTTTTTATTCTTTGAGCAATACATGTTGATAATATTTTGTAGCTTACATTCAGAAGTGTAATTGGCCTCCAATTTTTCAAAACCTGGCGTGATTTTTTATCTTTAGGCAACAAAGTAATAATGCCTTCTCTTTGTGTTTGTGACAAGCATTTTTATTTAAAACTATAGTCAAAAGATCTTAAAAGAAAACCAGACAAATTTTTCCAAAAAAACTTGTAAAACTCCAGTGTAAAACCACCGGTTTCAGGACTTTTGTCATTTTTCATTGTTTTTAATGCGTTTAACACCTCTGAAGCAGAAAGTTCTTCGTCTATGCTACATTTATTAGGCGATTTTAGTGTTGGTATTTGTTTATTTTTGAATAATTCATGAAGGTTTATGTCAAGAATGCTTTTTAATCTCTGTTTGAGATTTTGATAGAATTTTTTTTATTTCATTCAATATTTCTGATTGTTCTGTAATAGTACTGTTATCACTTGTTGTTATTTTTGAGACTGTCTTATTTACATACTTTCCATTTTCTAAACTTAAGAAGTAGTTTCTAGGTTTTTCGCCTTCTTCTATCCATTCACAATTTGAACGTAGAAGTAAACCCTGTTTTTATTTCATTTTCTATTTCTTTTTCTCTTTTTTTGAGTGTTAGCTTTTTATGTATACTGTATGAGATAGTGTTTATCGTATTTTTAGAAGATCATTTCAAAACATAACTGATCATTTATTTGAAGGTGTAGGTTTTGTTGAGGGATTTTATCAATTATTTCTCTGTTATATGGAAAAAGTGCATATTCTTATTTCACATTTCTTATGGTTTGTTTAACCTGATTAATATAATTTTTGTCCATTAAAAGTAAATTATTGAAACGCCAGAAACCCCTACCCCTTTTAAATTTTAAAATTGATAAATTCATTAAAATTTCTGAATGATCTGTCCTATATCCTGGATGGATTGTTGTGCCATCAATACAAAGCATCATTACCTCGGTTACAATAAAAAAAAAATTAATCTAGCCCTTTTAATTGGATTAGTTCTTATCCATGAATATTTTTTAGATGATGGTTGGTAAACTCTCCAAGGATCCACTAGACCCAGACTGTTTTTCATTTCTAAAACCTTATTTTGTGCTTTTGAATTACTGTAAAACCTTTATTCATCGCCACCATTTGTTCAGTCAAATTTTGGCGTTATAAAGGGGTTTGGCGATAAATTGAGGGAGACAGATAAAGGAAAACATAAATAAAATGGATTTTGGGACTTCAAAATACTGTGGCGATAAGCGAGGTGGCAAAGTTATCAAGGGGCATTATAACGAGGTTTTACTGTATTTAAATGTGTATAGTTAAAGCAGTCAATATTAAAATTTTATACCAGGTTCCAATCTCCACACATTACAACAAATTCAGTATTTATCTCTATTATTATTTGCTCTATATTTGAGTAAAACTCTGGACAGTCCAAATTTGGTCTATATATATTTACAAGAGTTAAACTAAACTTTTTTCTATAACAATTTCCAAAACTATCATATTTCAATTATTGTCACATTTCACCTGCATTACTTCAAATTCAAAATTATTGTTTAATAACACACACACACCCCTGGCATCATTTCTGCCTGGGCTAATGTAGCAATTATACCCCACTGAGTACAGATTAAATTCTTATCAGATTCAATGAAATGTGTATCTTGAAGACAACATATAGAATGTTGTTTTTTGTTGAAGTTGAAAACATCTTCTTTTTTGACATGTTTCTAAGCCCCCTACAGTTAACTGAGTAAATGCTAACCATTAAACAGAGTTTAAATAAAACTTTTAGAAACCGATCCAGCATCCACACACACATTCATACAACATATAAATACAAAACACACAAATATTATACACATGGCAAACATGCGAATATTACTGGGCTCATATATGTGGTCTTGGCATTTAAATATTTGCATTTTATATTACTTATTAAATATGACCTTAATACGCGCATTCCATAGCTGCAAACAAAGATTAATATGTACTGATTTCAGCATCGTGTTAAATATTCGGAAGTTCATTTGGAGCTGTACTATCAAAATAGGACAAGGATACGGGTACTACTTACTATTCAGGATAATCTTCATTTTGTCCGCGAGTGGTTATTAGCGACATATAAAACTTAAAACTATACTAATTGAAAATTATTTAAAAACGATTAATCAATACATATTAAACAGTGGACGCAGTGTTATACAACAGTTTTAAATATAATTATACATCTTTCTTCACATCATATGCATGCAAATTGTTATATACTATTCAAGTTAATTTGAAAGTTCTTAATATCGCAAGATAATCAGTTAATAAGTAAATACTTAAATTTTAGTGTCAACATGTTTTATGAACTTGACCTGCGGTTTGACCATGGACTTTTTAAAATAATTTCAAAACGCTTTGGTCTTATGTGGATACCGCTATACCATCGCGTAACAACAACGGCGACGTTCATATGTCCGTTATCTGCCAGGTATCTGAGCGTTTTCCTGCCTGCTCCAAATTCATCATCGTCAACATATCCTTCCTGCAGTTTGTTTTCACTATCCATGTATCTGTATATTGAGATATTATGATGTGTCTTTGCATGAGCTGGTATACTGGCGATTTTTTTTGTAAAATCGCCTGACTTCATTCAATGTGCGAACATGTGTGCTGTTTGCGATGAACCTGTTTCCAGACTCAGTTATCTCATTGCTGGTTGATACTTCTATCTCGTTTAACTTTTCCTCCTCTTTTTCGCTAGTCAAGAGAATATCCTCCGCTTTCGGTTTGGTTACTTTATCGCGATAGACAAATTTGTCCGGATATATGACTTTGTCTCCTACGCCTCGTGTTTTTTTTTGTTTTCATTATATCTATTGCTTATTTCAAACAGTTTCTTTCTGTTCTCTACTATTTCTGTCGGGGGATTGGGGTGTGACGCTAAAAGGGAGTTGAACTTTCTCATCACGCCTTGCCTTTTGTGCCTTTAGAATTTAAAACTTTTTAGACAGGTCTACTAACTTCCCTGTTATATTTCTTGGTTTTCCATTTTTATTAGGGAACGATCCATTGCGATGTATCCTTACAAATTCGACATCTACCTTTAAGTGTGATTTAATTGCAGCGGGGACTTGTTTCATCAAATCTTCACCGTCAGTTTCCTTGAAATTGTGAATAAGCACATTATCACGCATGGACCTTTTTTTAAGTTTAATATCTCATTATTGTGTTCGGTGACTTTCCTATCTAGTTTTATTATTACCGATTTCATTTTCATTTCTTTTCCTAATTTCATATTTTCATTCTTTACTGCGCCTACATCAGATGAGCAGTCTGTTGCGCAACATAATTAATTTTTTCGTCAAGCCCTTCGGTACCTCAAACATCATGTTTTAGATCTTTAATACATTGCTCTACACTATCAAATTTATTAAGGCGAATATTTATGTCTACTAAGCTCTGTTGTATTAATTATAATGAAGCCTGAGAACTACTCACTTCGCTTACTACCTGTACTTCTTCTTTCCTTTGTTCGTTTATCGAGAAACTTTTTTTCCCAAATAAAGACATTTTCCAAGAAATTTTTTTACCAAAGAACACACAAATTGCAGTCAGGATATATTTATAAATGGAATGCTCTTAAAATTACTGTGAAAAAACTAATGCTTATTGCCAAGATCTTTAACTCAAAAATTCAAGACCTCTCCATTCGCCATTGTACCACGTGATCCTCTATACGTCCTTAATTTATTTCCGTTGTGATTATTGTTGTCGTTACATAATTCGTTTTATATCACTGTCAATCTCTTTCGACTTGTTCAAAATTAAAACAATTAAGTTTAGAATTGATGAATGCTCAATAAATTTTGTTACTCTTTGATTCCACAATTTTGAAACTTCAAACCTCATATGTAACGTAAATATATCTAAAGCACTGAGAGTGTCCTATTTACAGATTAATACAATTCATCCACCAATTTAGATAATATAAACAAGACTAAAGAGGTTATTTACTGGTATGAAACTTAAATGTAAGTTTCCAGTAGTAAAACTGTTAGTTGTTTTTTAATGACGGAACTTTGAAATGTAAAACTTGATTTGATTCTCTGAACACAGGAATTTCATTTATTACACAAATTGTTTACAATATCTAACATGTGCTAAAGAAACGATTCATCCAGTGGTAGTATGATAATACCATCATTTTAAAGAGGAGCATCACCAACTTGAATACTACACTGAGAGCTTTTCAGTTGATATACAAAGCCATTCAGATATGCTGCGAATTAACCCGGTGATTACTGCTTCCCTGTCGCATATTGAATGTTGCGATATAATGACTGAACACTTTTAAACACTTTCCGCCAAATCCAAGTTTATGTATTTTATACCATAAAAGTCCCAATTGACACTATCTAAAGCTTTTCCATATGGACAAATCACGTTAATGTTAATATATGTTTAAGTTTGTATTGTTTATGATTGTTTATAATAAATAGACACGATCCACGCAGCTCGGTTTTGTACTAACACAATCTAATCGTCAACTAATACATTGTTGTGTTCACCCATTTAGCAAGTCTCGCTTTTTGAAATGTCAATTTGTATCTTTCCAGGCACTGAAATTTATGATATCCATTTCAATTTAAACAATTTTAAAGGATTATATCTGTCCTTAGAGTTGGACTTTTGGAAACGGGTTCATAATGGTTTAAATCCATTTTGCAGACGTTTTTACCATATTTAAAACAGAATTAATATTCAAAATAGAATTTTTATAGCACTTTTTTAAAACCAATTTTTATTATTGATATCATCGACTGGACCTTTCTTCAATTTAGCCCGATTGTTTGTCTCTGTAACTTCAACCTTGAAATAGGTTTATTTACAGAGGTTGCATCTATTGGCTTTCCACTTTTGTGGTTTAAATGTGGAAAATAACTATGTGTTAGTTTGTTTAGTACGTCCTAGCTGTAATATAATATTTCATAATCGAACTATCCTTCAATTTAACCTTCGATGGAACAACCGAATTTCTGGTATTTTCTATTCCTAATTTACCTAATAATACAGTTCCAAAACTCCACTGAGTCGGATTGTGTGTAACTAAAACAATGTTTTGTGCTGCTGTAGTTGCAATTGTCAAGTTCAAGTTGTATCGACATCACGCTTTATGTCAAGATCATTTTCTATCTTATTAATCAATATATTTACTGCTGAAACGAAACAAAAATTTGTTTTGAACAACAGATTGACTTGAACACATTAGCTAATAAATCCACTGCGTGCTGTAATTTTAAAATTTGAACACTTAGTAAGTTGATAGACAAAGCTGCCTTAAACCTGTTTAGAAATCTATGAAAGTTTCTTTTTTCCAGTGTTGGTTAATTTGAAACAATACGAAGTGTATTATGTCTGTATTTTAAATTTGATATTTCAGTTTTGAAGGATTAGAGGAAAAAGGCTACGAGTAAGTACTTACTGTTACCTTTTTACTATAATATTAAGTCAAAGAATTACGTATTAAATACAATTTGTATCTAGTTAATGGTTCCTAATGGTATAGTTAAGGTTGCTTTTGTGGTAGTGCTTTTATTCACTACTGTTCTATAGGAAATGTATACATCAATGCGACCTGCCAACAAATAAATTGTTAAGAAGGGATATTGCATGCCTACTTTTATCGGGGTCCTCAAAACATTTTTAGCCGTCATCAGTTTTGTTGATAAATATGATTTCTGTGTTTAGGTTTGCCATGGTTATATTTCACGTCCCAAAGTTCCGTGTTCCTTTCATGTAATAATATTTACAATTGGAATTGACCTTCTTTAGATGAACCTATTTGTTTTAACTGGCATTCAATTGCTCTTGAATACAGTATGGGGTCATGACCTCTGATTACGTAACGTTTAACTATTCGATTACGTCACAGAATGATATCTATTACGTCACGCATTGATTGATTGGTCAGCATCCAAGTCTACTCGCGACGTAACTTTCCTTATTTGGAGCAAGACTGTTCCATCAATCCCGTAGGTTTGTCGGAATCTTGAATGAAATAAATTATTGTAGCGATAATTTTACATTTCGGACATGCTATCAATGTTTTTTTATGATTGTAAATATAAGAAATAACATTGTATTTGAGTGTATTCATTCGGTATTATGAATGAGAGTCAGGAATAGCATATTTAACATGAACTGCTTCGCAGTTCATTGAATATGCTATTCCTGACTCTCATTCATAATACCGAATGAATACACTCAAATAGAATGTTATTTCTTAATTGATTACACACGTGTCTGGTGTAGCTAGCGAAACACTCGGACTCACTTATCTGGTGGCAGTTTACGAGTTAAAACCTGACCTGTCAGTTTTAATAATTTTTCTTTGCTTCTGAATTTTAAATTCGGCATGGATTAGTATGTTTGTTTTTGATTTGTTTCGTTATTATTATTTAACCTGTTGCAGCACTAGACGGTCACTTATGATATTTTCCAGAAAAAAAATGTTTTCAAACAATTTTAAAGACTGAGATCACGTGTCTTTTGGCAAATTAAAGACACTAAAGTAGTTTAAAAAGGTGGTTTCTCTGGTCATTAAAAGTAACAATTATATCACATGGTATTAACGAGGATTAACCAATAAATGACCAGCCTTACTTATTTCCGTTTTAGATCTGTCTCTACTTTTTAATGTTATTACCCTCTAATGTGATTTGCTAGGACAAACGGTTTCAGATGTCGTCAGTCAAGAATGATACAGTCAGGGTTCTTTTTATTTAACCACGCTTCTACTGTCTTCACAACTTCTTCGTCAGACCGGTTATATCTTAAACGGGTATCATTTTCCAATTTGGGGAATAAGACGAAGTTACCAGCTTATTGTTTTTGTACGCACAATTTGCTGCTAGTTAAAATTTGAAATTTCTCAAAACTAAGGTATATTTCCTCATGCAAAGCACTTCTTTAGCTAACTTTGTTAAATATATTTTGGTTCTTTGGCTATCTTAACAACATCTTGAAAACAATTTTGGTTTCTTAATTTTAGTCGATTTGGTTTGGGAAATAAGACGAAGTTACCAGGAAATTGTTTTTATACGGACAATTTGCTGCAAGTTAAAATTCGAAATTTCTCAAAACTAAGGTATACTTCCTCATGCAAAGCACTTACTCAGTTAAACTTGTTAAAACATATTTTAATCCTATATCTTTACAACATCTTGAAGACAGTTTTGGTTTCATAAGTTTGGTCACAACACTTACTGATAATAAAAATTGCATTCCTTAACGGCCGTCTAGTGCTGTAAAATTAAAATGGTATAACATTTAATATAAAATTCTATAATATCACTAAGTATATGAATATTATTATACATTTGTATTGGAGTGGTAAAACAACGCCTTTTGTACATTTTCTTTCAAACACTGGCTATTGGACACTGTAGACTCATATTTCCATTCAAATATTCTGCATACTGAAAAAAAGCGGGATAATGTAAAAATCATGACGCAAAAACATCACGGATATCCTGGTGATCACAATGATAGCAAAGGCTATCACAAATATCTTGGTTAATATATTTCTCAATTGATGACTAGAGTGTATTATTTCTTAAATTCGATAAAAGATTTGTATGATCACGATATCGCACTTGATATATATAGCTACTGTAGGTAACCGTCCGTTTAAATATTCTATACGTCCTTAGTTTTTTCCATTGCTTTTCAAATATAGAAACAAATACAACTTTCACTCACTCATTTGTACTGGATCAGAAATTTTCTCTCACAGCTAGTTTATTTACAAATAAATGTCTTAGTTGTTTGAAACTTGAAAAAAGATTAAACTGAATAAATAAATCATAATCAAGGACGATTTAACTATATAATATTTCACATATATTTCATGACCATTTTGAAATATGTGTCATTATAATCAAGCTTCAAACAATTGAACCATAGGCAAATATCTACACATACAACAGCTCTATGTCAGCCTTATTACAAAAAACTATATAAATGTATATATACAATTTAAATCAATAAATAAAAATAAATGAATAAATAAATAAATAAATAAATAAATAAATAAATAAATAAATAAATAAATAGAAAAAAGTTATCAAAGAGACTCATCATGAAATGCCATAAAATAGATCTTGAATTTCAAAAAAATATTATTTTTGTTTTCATATCATTCACTTTATACATGACAGCTTAAATACAACTTCCTAAAACTGTACTAAATAAAGCCTTTATTTATATGTTAAATGACAAAAAGGCAATGAAACTAAAACACTACTGACAGGTGGGCTATACAAAAGGTCTCACTTATTGGTAATTGTAAATTAATTGTGTAAACTTCACACAATAAATATAAAATAACATTATGAAATATGTGATGAGTGTTTAAAAATTGTGGCGTTTTTCCTTATATATTATTTTTTCTTTTGGTATGGTTTATATGAAGGGGTAAATAAAAGGTTGAGCCATTTAATTTTAATGATTTTAAAGTATTGTTCTAAAACAAAACATTATACCTAATCAAATAATCTGCTAAAGTTTGACCATCTTTCTTGAAATTTGTTGTAATCACAATTTTTATAGTGTATATATTTTTCTTGTCTGTAGTATATTTCTATTTTTTTGTGCAACAATAATAATGGGCCTACAATTCTTCAATCTTTGTAAATATGAAATTTGCAAAGGCATAAAATTAGAATAAACACTAAATAATTCTTCCCTTTTTTACCAAAGACAACAGTTTCGGAATCAATATTCAAGTTTATATTTAATTTTTCTTTGAGCCATTGAAAAATATCATTCCAGTATTTTTGGAAAATGTAGCGTCCCTAATACATATGCAAAAAGGGTTTCTTGTTGATGTTTACAGAAAGTACAGGTCTGAGTTGTTGTAATTTTAATTTTGAATAGGAATTTATTGGTACTAATAATCCTTTGATTAATGCGAAATTGAAAGTTTTATGTCATTTGAAAAATTCGTAGAATAAATGTATGTGTTTGATCGGATTAGATATATATATATATATATTATATATAGGGCAATATGGACGAATACAAGTGTTTTGTTGTTTCAGAACATTTCATTTCAATTATAGACATTTTTAAACCTTGAAATATAGTTATGGGTGATCGAATATTATACTTCAATAAGAAAAATTCATAATCCATAAACCACCCTGTATCACCAAACAAATTACATATAAGATGTATACCCTTTTCATACCATGTATTATTCATCACCGGTTTATTTCCTACGAGTATGTTACTATTATACCATAAGGTTGATATAAAATATGTTTTTGACTTATATGTATTGTATGAATAAGTCCTGTTAGTAAGAAATACCTCTTTCCAAAATAAATTTTTACATTCTCTACTCAGTTTGTTAAAAAATTTATTCCCAAATTGAAACATTTTACAATCATCAATTGAGAGAGTTTGGAAGAGTATATTTTTCCATGAAACTTCTTGCTGTGTTTCATTAAGAATTTTTCTAACCCATGTTAATTTCAAAGACTTAATAAATGACCCTTTATGTATCATTCTGCATCCCCCATTTCCATAATCCTGTATCATTTCCTGTCTAGCTATTTTGTCCCCTTCATTTCCCCATATATACTGAATATTAAATGTTCTAATTTCTTCAAATGTGAAAGAGATGGGTTACTTTAGGAACCAGGACTGACTTAACAACAGTTACTGTACCTAAAGTGCTCAAATTTCCCTTAGACCAGATTTTTATTAATTTTGAAATTTCTTCTAATTTTTCATTGAAATTTAACATAACACTATTTTTTAATTCTAATGTGTATTTGATACCTAAAGTTAAAAATTCAGATTCACTCAATGAAAGGGGTTGATCAGGACACAGTTTTTGATCACAGTATTTCTTTGCCCCTATCCATATACAAAAATATTTTACAATATTAGGTTTTAGTCCAGAGTACTTTGCAAATTGATCTAGTAAGTAAAGTGTTTTTTTAAGAGATTTTTCAGATCCATCAAGTATAATTGTTGTGTCATCTGCATATTGGCTAAGTTTTTCTTTCTTTTCCACCAGTTTTATTCCTTTTATGTCCTTGTTATTTCTTATCATTAAGGCCATTATTTTAACACATAGAAGAAAAATGTATGGTGAAAGTAGGTCCCCCTGTCTACATCCCCTACCTCTTTTAAAGAAATTTGATGAAAAACCGTTTTGAATCACAGATGTCTTTACTTCAAAATTTAAAATTTTAATCCATTTCCGTATATCCTCTCCAAAGTTAAAATATTCTAATGTTTTATCAATAAACTTCCAAAAAACGGAGTCAAATGCTTTTACAAAATCTGTGAGAACAATTAGACCTGGGATATATTTCTCTTCCGTGAATTGTAACAAATCATGCAATACCGTAGTATTTTCTCCTATGAATCTACCAGATAAAAAAAAACCTTTTTAATTTTCATATTTTAGATTTTCTAAAACACATTTTATTCTTTGAGCAATACATGTTGATAATTTTTTGTAGCTTATATTGAGAAGTGTGATTGGCCTCCAATTTTTCAAAACCTGAAGTGATTTATTACCTTTAGGCAACAAAGTAATAATGCCTTCTCTTTGTGTTTGTGACAAGCATTTTTGTTTAAAACTATAGTCAAAAGATCTTAAAAAAACCCAGACAAATCTTTCTAAAAAAACCTGTAAAACTCCACTGTTAAACCATCGGTTCCTGGGCTTTTGTCATTTTTCATTGTTTTTAATGCGTTTAACATCTCTGAAGCAGAAAGTTTTCCTTCTATGCTACATTTAGTTTTGGTATTTGTTTATTTTTGAATAATTCATGAAGGTTTATGTCAAGAATGCTTTCATCTCTGTTTGAGAAAAGATTTTGATATATTTTTTTTATTTCATTCAATATTTCTGATTGTTCTGTAATAGTACAATTATCACTGATTATTATTTTTGAGACTGTCTTATTTACATAATTTCTTTGTTCTAAACTTAGGAAGTGTTTTGTAGGTTTTTCACCTTCTTTTATCCATTTGCAATTTGAACGTAGAAGTAAACCCTTCATAAACTCTTTTGATATCTTCCGATTCCTTATTTAGTTTATCTAGTTTTTCATTTTCTGATTTATCGATTGAGGTTTGAATCGTTTCATTTATTGTTTTTATTTCATTTTCTTTTTTTTTCTCTTTTTTTGAGTGTTAGCTTTTTTATGTATACTGTATGAAATAGTCATTTTTCTTATTTTTAGAAGTATCATTTAAAAAATAACTGATCATTTATTTGAAGGTGTATGTTTTTTGAGGAATTTCATCAATTATTTCTCTATTATATGGAAAAAAACTACATATTCTTATTTCACATTTCTTATGGTTTGTTTAACCCGATTAATGTAATTTTTATCCCTTAAAAGTAAATTATTGAAACGCCAGAAACCCTTACCCCTTTTAAATTTAAAATTGATAAATTTATTAAAATTCCTGAATGATCTGTCCTATATCCTGGATTGATTGATGTGCCATTAATACAAGACATCATTTCCTAGGTAACAAGAAAAAAATCTTATCTAGCAATCTAGCCCTTTTTATTGGATTAGTTCTTATCCATGAATATTTTTAGATGATGGTTGGTAAACTCTCCAACAATCTACTAGACCCAGACTGTTTTTCATTTCTAAAACCTTACTTTGTGGTTTTGGATTACATGTATTTAAATGTGTATAGTTAAAGTAGTCAATATTAAAATTTTATACCAAGTTCCAATCTCCACACATTACAACAATTTCAGTATTTTATCTCTAGTATTATTTGCTCTATACTAAAACTCTGGACAGTCCAAATTTGGTCCATATGTATTTACAAGAGCTAAACTAATCTTTTTTTCTATAACAATTTCCAAAACTATCATATTTCCATTATTGTCACATTTCACCTGCATTACTTCAAATTCAAAATTATTGTTTAATAAGACACACACACCCCTGGCATCATTTCTGTCTGGGCTAATGTAGCAATCATACCCCCACTGAGTACGGATTAAATTCCTATCAGCAGATTCAATGAAATGTGTATCTTGAAGACAATATATTGAATGTTGTTTTTTTCTTAAAACGTTCAAAACATCTTTTCTTTTTGACATGTTTCTAAGCCCCTTACAGTTAACTGAGTAAATGCTAACCATAAAACAGAATTTGAATAAAACCCTTAGAAACCGATCTAGCATCCACACACACATTCATACAACATATACATACAAAACACACAAATATTATACACATGGCAAACATGCGAATATTACTGGGCTCATATATGTGGTCTTGGCATTTAAATATTTGCATTTTATATTACTTACTAAATATAAATTAATACACGCATTACATAGCTGCAAACAAATATTAATATGTACTGATTTCAGCATCGTGTTAAATATTCGGAAGTTCATTTGGAGCTGTACTATTAAAATAGGACAAGGATACGGGTACGACTTACTATTCCGGATAATCTTTATTTTGTCCGCGAGTGGTTATTAGCGACATATAAAACTTATATGACTCTTTTATACTAATTAAAAATTATTTCAAAACGATTAATCAATACATATTAATCAGTTGACGCAGTCTTATACAGCAGTTTTAAATATGATTATACATGTTTCTTTACATCATATGCATGCAAAGTGTTATATACTATTCAAGTTAATTTGAAAGTTCTTAATACCGCAAGATAATCACCCAATAAGTCAATAATTAAATTTTAGTGTCAACATGTTTGATCAACTTGACCTGCGGCTTGACCAGCGACTTTTTGAATAATTTCAAAACGCTTTAGTCCTCTGTTAATACCGCTATACCATCGCGTAACAACCACGGCGACTTTCATATATCCGTTATCTGCCAGGTATCTGAGTGTTTTCCTGCCTGCTCCAAATTCATCATCGTCAACATATCCTTCCTGCAGTTTGTTTTCACTATCCATGTATCTGTATATTGAGATATTATGATGTGTCTTTGCATGAGCTGGTATACTGACGATTTTTTTTTGTAAAAGCGCCTGAATTCATTCTATGTCACAAGAAGAAAAGTCACCTTTAAGGATCCTTAAAGCCCCCTTAAAGACTCATTAAATGGGTCTTAAAGGATATTTAAGGGGTCTTTAAGGACCTTAAATGTGTCTTTAAGGTCTCTTTAAGGACATCCTTAAAGATCCTTAATGGAACTGAAATTTTAAGGATCTTTAAGGCGGCTTTAAGGATCTTTAAGGATTTGTTTAATAAACACAGAAAACAATTTTTTTTACATTTTTTAATTGTTAATTTTTAATTTATATAAATGTGACAGTAAATATAATTATTTAACTTATTATACTCTTACACTGTTTTTATTTTATTTTATTGTTTTTTTTTAAAAAAAATATTTTATTTTATTTTTTATTTATTTATTTATTTATAAAATTTGTAAATTTATAAAAATAAACTTATTTATTTAATCATTTTCTTTATCAATTTATACTGATTTTGGTTGTTTTGCAAGTAGTCCTCAAATCACAAATAAAGAAGAATACATTATTTAACATCATTTATTACAAATTTACTTATCTAATTTCGCTCGCAGCTCACTACCCTTAGTTCCCCAGATTACATCCTTTCCTGACTCTGCATCCTTATCCATTAGGCCACGGAAGACATGCATATGCCTGTTATATTTTTAAACTATATTAGTACCGGTAGCCTAAGGATCACGTGACTAGCTCTAAATCTTTCAGATTAAATAATAAAATATATAAATAAAATGTTTTACTCCATTTAAAAAATATTTTATTATTATTTTTATTATTTTTATTATTATTATTATAGTTTGCTCTTTCATTCTTGAGAGGATAATTTTTAGGTAAATTTAACTGACTTAAGATTTCTGATCAAAGGAAGACGGGCATATTAAACCTTAACCTGTAATACACTTATTTATCTGACTGCCAAACATCACTTTTATAAAGATCAATTATCGATCAGATATCCATTCCTATTTGTATAATCTTAATCATACTACTGCTTTTTTATTAAAATATTTCAATAATTCTTGAAATTAAAACAACAATTTTAAGTAAATTTTATTTAAAATTGTCTTTTATAATTTAGTTACATTTTTGTTGTAATACCAATACTTATTTCCTTGTTTGATAAACAACTATAATATTGTACCAGCGACATTTAATAATCTTGTACAAAATGGAAGGACGAGTTTTAATGATAATTTGTTGTAATCTTACTCTATCCTTCAAAATCTCGCATTTAACTTAAATGACTGTTTTATGAGGGAAACAGTGAGAATGTTAAATAAAATAATTTCAGAAATTAATTCAATTCACGGTGTGTGTGTGTGTGTGTGTGTGTGTGTGTGTGTGTGTGTGTGAGAGAGAGAGAGAGAGAGAGAGAGAGAGAGAGAGAGAGAAAAGGGGTGCACATGTTAAACATTATAATAATAGTACTCTTTACAAATTGAAACAGTAGAACTAGCGACATTTCCTACTGTTATAAATCTGGTAAAACTGTTTAAAAAATATTACCATTGTCATACTCAAAAGCGGATCCGAGTAAATAGTCACTACCCTTTTTCAAGTTTTGGATCAGACCCGGCCAGAGACCAAACCCACGATCTTCCACTTCTGGAGCGGACAGTCGACACTCTACCGAGCTGGCTGCTACCGAAGTGGAAGGTCTCCTTCCTCCCCTTTTTTCCACACTTGTTTAAAATTATCTATATGACATCCATCTAAACATTCAAGTTAATTTATTATATTAATTAAATTATTACATTATTATACTAAATAATCAGTATAATGGTGCAACACACAAGAATCCTTTTTACCAGAAAATAGTACTTATCATTTTAGATTTGTTCCATAAAGCCAATAACGGACGGATAGAATAAAAAGTCATTTATCTATTAAAACCAATTAAAAATAAAAATAAATGTACAAAAATTGGGACTTTTATATGAAAATAGGACTTTGCGCTATAAAAATATACAAAAAGATAATCTTCTGTGCTAAAAATGTACCATTCTAATTAGCTCTCTAGCTCTCTCTCTCTCTTTCTCTCTCTCTCTCTCTCTCTCTCTCTCTCTCTCTCTGGGCCCTGACCCTTGGTCCCAATATTCATTCATGCTTAACCCCTTAACCCCCGCTATTTTGTGGCTTTTTACAAAACCAGTACCTGGTTTTCAAAGCAATTTTTCGGGCATTTAGACTAAAAGTTGTAAATACCAACCCCTATATATTTAGTATCCCTATATACCATACTTCACTTATAGGTGCATAAAATCTAAATATCAGTTACCATGGCAACGTAACCATCGATTTTACCAAGAAAATAAGTAATATTTTGCACATTTTTGCATTTGTTTCAATAAATTGCTCATATCCTAATTTTGACACATTAGAAAAATATCTATTCGAGTCCATATTAAATTTAAATATTACGCAAAGATGCTGTATAAAAATTATATCCAATTTTTCATGTATTCCCAAAAAATAAAAGCAGCAAATTTTGTGTATTTTCAGCCAAATACTGAAAACAAACACTATATATTTGTGCTAAATTTATATTTGAACAACCAAATTGATCGCAGTTTCGACTCCATTTTTTTAAAAACTATCGTTGGAGTTTCATGTATTAGAAGGTAAAACCATAAATATATTTTTACCTGATTATACTAAATAAGAATAATTTTTTTTCGACAAATATCGGTTACCATGGCAACAGAAACCGGAAATCCTTAAAAAACACAAAAAGCGGGAATTTCTGTTAAAAACTTGAAACATTTCGCCTATTTATATATACCAGCAAGTGAGAAATATGCTGAATTTCTATAAATAAAATAAGTTTCAAGCATCTAATAACAATTTATGCGACGTATAGTCCTTAAATTGTTAAAATATGACAAATTTCACTTCAAACATCCATATTCTGTTAGTTTCAATGTTGATCTAGAACGTACATGTAGGGTTCTTACTTTCAACAATTTAAAACGGAATGGTTAGCAATATATATTGTAAACACTTATATGATGATTTTCACTTGATTTATATTTTGTCATAAATTTAATCAAATATCCATTACCATGGCAACGGAAACTCGAAAAACTGAGAAATAAAAGTGAACAGTAGTATACATTTGCTATTCTCACATTTTTCCAGATGGTAGAATATAAGTTCTGTCGAATTTTATAAGTATTAATGATATTTATAATAAGAGGGAACTGGTTTTTAAAAAAGTCTCATCTTCGCTCGAATTAGGACTTAAAATTGATTGATTGATTGATTCGAGTTTTACCTTCAAGCCAAGTATATTTCAGTTATATCGGGATAAAGATGAAGCGACAGTGCGCACAGTGCAATCTGCTAGGTTCCTTATCATGACATGGTCATTGTTTTTTACCCGAAAACCTGTGGTTTGATAGCCAAGTTCTTGAGGAAAATAAAGTCACTATTGTATTTCCAAGCAGTGGTCAGACCCAGTCAGTATTCGGACCCCAACTTCCCATATACAACACTAGTACTCTACCGACTAAGCTACAGTAGTGGTGAAAAATTGTGTGTAAAACGTGTACTTTTGTAATATTCAAAAATAAAATGCGCACATAAAAATAACAGAAATATTTGCAGTTAATAATAAAGTAAAAAAGTTTTAATGAACAAAGAATACATGAAACACATTACTACAGCTGGTTTTGTCCGATTTCTTAATTGGGAAAAAGTTTAGATCGCTGTTTGAAAATTCTATTGGAATGTCATTCTACTAGTAATTAAATTTACCGAATGCTTGACGAAATAACGGTTATGTAGCAGCCTATTTTCAGACTAACGAGTTGAGTTGAGTAATGGTGTTTAACGTCCCAGTCAAGAATATTTCACTTATATCGACACCTCGCCAGCTATAGACGAAGATGCAGAAATTTTGCCTGTACGTTGCGCTGAAGGCATTGTATAGCGGGGTTCTTTAGCGTGCCAAGCCCACCGTGACACGGGACCTCGTTTATTTTAAGTTCCAATCCAAAAGAACCGTGACTTTCATTGTGTAATGGCGAGTGCTTGGCCAAAAAAACAGTCTCTACCTTTGGTCAGACCCGTCCGGGGATCAAACCCACGACCTCCCACTTACGGAGCAAGCAATCTACCAACTGAGCTACCGCAGTGGTTAAATTTTTAGACTAGGTCGGGTAAGAGAGAATAAGTGAACACTATTTACCATTTGTATTTGACGACAAATTGAAGGTGCATTAGGAGCACAAGTGACACAGTGATCTTTCAAGAGAGAATCATCTATCGCGCCTGGCTTATACAGCACATTGCAGGTTTGAATTGCAACTGAGACAGATCCTAGTTTGCCAGGTCACTGGCCATAAATCGATTGTTTGTAAGAACACTTTTTTCTCCAGTAGCAACAATCTTACCACTTTGATAATATAAGAATCAAGACTGAAATATATGTCGAAAAATACCCGTTACAGTTTCAAATGGAACTTAGGAAATATTTTAAAAGTGGTTGATTCCACCGGGACTGGAAATCATTGGAAAAAAGGCAGGACAAATATTCTGACAATGTTTTTATGATTGTCAATGATTAATTGATAGTTAATAAGAGCAGACGGCCGATACCATCAAGCGATAGTACAAAGCACCACCATCTAGCCTTACAAATTCTTTCAAGCTATAAAACAATGACTACAGGGAATGTTCATTCTTCTAACGCACCATTAGGGAATATAACTATACAAACAACCGTGGTCTTCAAAATTCAAGCATTTTAGGTGTTAATCCTTGTGTTCCTCAGTACACGACAGTAGACAGTATTCAGTCAGCTGAACAATAGTACATGTATATTGTGATCAATATTAGACAAAAACAATACTGAGAAACTTATTTGCATTGCATACGCCAAAACTGGTTACTATACCCTCAAAATATATGTGACTTTGTAACAGATTGTCAATACATACTTCTATACTACTGATTTACTAATTTGTGTCATATTGTCTCACTTATATCGATGCATCAGCTGCTATATTCCTCTACTTTCAAAGCATTTATGGAAGTTTTTTTCCTTGCTGTGGAATAAGACTTCATTATTTGTGTCCCAATCTAAAGAATAGAGCCATTTCGGAAATTCTAGCTCTGCACTTTTACCTACCGTAGCAGCATGAGAGAAAGAGAGATTATATCAAGGTGGTTAATTCTTTCTGGTATGGTGGAGAAAATCGAAGCACATAGCCCTGGAAACCACTTTGTGAACTGCCGAACTTTCTCGTGCAATTCTGTGAAAGTGCAGTTCTATTCAAGGTTCCGTGACTTCCACATGAAGTGGAAGGAACAATTTATTAACCTTCAATCTTCCAAGAAGGATTTTTAAAAATATATATTACAATACTGGATATGTTGTGGAATTTTAAAAGCACATTTTTTTTACTTTATTGAGAGCAAAAAGCGTACCATCATCATCATGAATAAGTGTAATACAATGCAACCTTTGCAAAAAAAAAAAATCAATCAATCAAAACAAACCAGATGCATACGGTCTTTGTAACTGAATTTCTTTAGAACCCCAACATTTTTTGTAATTTTTATATTATGAATAATTGATTATTATTTTATTTCTTCGTTAGCTTTAGCAGGAGTTATTGAACAGTAACTTATTTTTGTTTTGAACAGAATCGTTCGTAGAATTGTACCTCACAGATATTGTTTTTTGAACTTTTAATATTGAACTTCACGTATATTTCTCGACTTCTGTTCATAAAAAGTGTGCCAAGACCAGCAATCATTTATCTAGATTATTTACATTATACTTACACTCATGATGAATACAAATATAATAATATATATAAATTTAAAAAATAACTGATCTAAATATAAAATAAAACCCGATGCAAGCCCGCGCCGGGCCCCTATATTTTTAGATACACTGTACGGACGTAGTAGAAGACAGTTCTTAGACGGATAAAGTTTGTGCGCAGGACGTGTAGAGTACAATAAATCTATGTCAAGAGTTCGAATGATAAAAGTTTTTAAGAAATAGATATGTAGCATATTTTAACACAAATCTTCCAAACTCACTCAATATTTTTGTATATACTGATATAGCTTACAGATGCACAATGAACAACAAAAACTAGCAATGACCCATGATGTTTACTTCTTGCTGTTTACACAGACCTGCCTGTCGATGCAAAACGTGATGAATCAACTGAGAAGATCTCTTTTTAGTCAACCATGTATAATAAACATAAATTCTTAGAAGCACCAACTTTAATATCCAACATTTGATTGTGAAAATACAAAAGTATTCGAAATTGAAAATAGATTTTGAAAAGTCCCCGTAAACATCGATACAAAAGATCGATCGAGTTGCACCTTGTAGACGTTGACATGTAAAAATAGGTTGAAAGTTTCACATCGGATGCACCTGTTGAAGATTTCGAATCGTTAAATTGATATGATGTCTAGAGTATAAGTATTTTATATGTGTATATACCGGAGGAAAAAAGCTTTCTAACGGCATAGATTTTGTGAATTATATAGTGACTGTTGTAGAATTTTTAATGTTCCAAACTCGACATTGTGTAAAAATAAAAAAGAATACACGTTTTTCGCAGATGAAGGTAAAAACGTCAAAGTGAAACGTTATGAACACAGAAAGTGGTAATTGTTCAGTGTGATAAATTTTATACTATTTATATCTCTATAACTAATTTCTTTATATAAAACAAACAACCTTTTCCTGCTTTTTATAAAAATCTGAATTGTAACGAAATTGATGAACTATTTCAAAAGTTTGAACGAGTTACTTTTTCTCTAGAAAAAACGGAGGAAAATCAACTCAAAATTTTAATCACGTAAAAAATGAAACCGTTCACAAATTTCAAAAAAAAATTCGAACTAAAGTATTCTTTCTATCAAAAAACCCGAAGAACATTATTTGTAGGTAAGGTTCTGTAGTTTCCTATGATACCAAGTTCATGTCGATCCGTCAATATTTACGATTTTTACATCAAAATATGTACGACACACTGCCTGAAAATCCGGTTGGCGCTCTATGGCGCTTACGGGGGTTAAGGGGTTTTATGGAATCTGTCCTTGAATAAGAATTATTTTTGAAGTACTGATAACAGCCCAGTTTAAAATTCATGCTTTCTGACAAGACAGAAGTGTCTTAATTAGTAATACTAATTAACGTCATTTACTAATACTACCTGGGTTCTTTCATGCCTAAGTGATCAGGTAAATAACATTATCACCTAAGACTGGTCAGCAGTACCTGAATTCTTTCATACCTCAGCGAACTGGTATATTACATCATCCTCTGATTGATTGCCTACATGTACACTTATTAATTAATCAGTACCACTAATTAACTGGTCCATCCACTGGTTGCTTGACAATTTGCGGTAAGCGAGAGGGAAAAAAGTCGGAAAGCAGGGGCAAATGTTAGGGTGCCCCCCTCCCCGCCCATCTACCTCCATCCCGCTGGATCTGACACTGCATGATTTACCATTTTTGAATTATTTTTAAACAGAACGAAAAAGTACACGACACTGCAAATCCAAATTCTCTCTCCTCTCTCTCTCTTTCTCTCCTAGATAAGTCAATATTCCAACGTCAGCTGCAGACTGCTAATATCTTTTTTGTGTTTGAACAACACCATTTGATTTATTTCTGGAGAAAACTTTTTTACTTTTTTCTCAACATAATCAGGATAACAGGATAGCAGAGTATAGAGTTTCATTCCTGTGTCAAGATTATTTCACTTATATCATTATTTGATTCAATGAATAAGAATTCTGGAATGGCCAAGAATGTAAAACCTGAGCGAACTGACAAATTTTCTGAGATTATGGCCTGTCCCAGTTTAATATTTTGTCAGTTTGTAACAAAATTGTATAGTCTTGTATAGAGACTTTAAAATCAAGGATAGTGAAAGAAATCGAAGTGCTTTGAGATTAGAACCAATATTCGACAAGCGAGTTTTTTCACACTAGATTTTCCCTAAAGATGTGAACCAAGACAGTGAGATTTTGCTAGTTATATTGTGGCGGCCGTCAGTTCTAGAATTATTAATGAAACGGAAACACACAGAGAACCCCATTTTCGGCAAGAAAACAAATTAAAACGATAATTAACTTAAAATAAATGCCGATGATATAAATGTTTTTTTTCTTTTAATTGTTTCATTAAAAATCACAACTTTATTAGCCCGAAATTCGTTAACTTGGATTGCGGACATATTCTATGATTAGAAAATCATGCTGATAGTTTTCGCTTGTGGGAAAAAGTTCCGATAGACAACTCTCAGCTCCGAGTTTTTTTTCCTCTCTCTCTCTCTCTCTCCATAAACAACTTGATCAGAGAATACAAGTTATTTTACTGGATCGATCGAGAAATTATTACATGAAGAAGATAGTGCAAATGAATCTACCAGTTTTGTCTATGAAATTGTGATTTATTTATTTATTTATTTATTTATTTATTTATTTATTTATATGAGTGTTTATTTATTTATTTATTTGATTATTCATTTATTTATTTATATGATTATTTATATATTTATTTGATTATTTATTTATTAATTTATATGATAATTTATTTATCTATTTATTTGATTATATTTATTTATTTATTTATTTATTTATTTATTTATTTATTTATTTATTTATATGAATGCACATTTCAAGGTCATGAAATAAGAAATATCAAATAATGGTAGTTTAAAAACTGATGATGTACAAGTCTTCGCTCTGTCCTCTCTCTCTATCTCTCTCTCTCTCTCTCTCTCTCTCTCTCATATTTCATATACTTATCAAAGTTTTTAAAAACATTTATTTATTTATTTATTTATTTATTTATTTATTTATTTATTTATTATTTACACACAAATACACAGGATGAAATCACATCTTTAAGCATTGCATAAAGGTGGCATAAAGATGGTCTTTATGCAGTCTTTATGCATAGCGTAAAGATGCATAATGTCCAAAGTCCTTTATGCATCTTTAAACCATCTTTATGCATGAAAATATTATAAATTATAATTATAATTATAATTAAATTTATAAATTATAAATAAAATATATAAATTGAAAATAAAAATTATGTTTTTTAAATTTTTTTTTTTCAATTAATTAATAATTAATTAATTTATTTATTTATCTGGTAATAAGTATTTATAAATGCATTTTGGATGAATATGTGACCTGGTATCAAGTGAAAATTAGAATTTTGTAATAAATTTCATAAATTACATAAAAAATCTCTCTCTCTCTCTCTCTCTCTCTCTCTCTCATCATGTCGATATTAAGCATATAAAGTCTTTCACGAATTTACAAATGTATACGGGTAGCTGTATAATAACTGATCGCAGGAGATTTTACCTGTAAGCAAGAGATATAATTTCAGGATGTTTTAAATACATGTATACACATATATATACAATACAGTGATTTTGTAGATGTTTATATCCTGAACTTTTCGTATTTAGTAAGATGAGAGAGAGAGAGAGAGAGAAAGAGAGAGAGAGAGAGA
This sequence comes from Anadara kagoshimensis, assembly GCA_021292105.1. Taxonomy (NCBI): domain Eukaryota; kingdom Metazoa; phylum Mollusca; class Bivalvia; order Arcoida; family Arcidae; genus Anadara; species Anadara kagoshimensis. Next base: position 5,593,528 of record CM037865.1, read on the forward strand.
GAGAGAGAGAATAAAATGTGTACAGTGTAGTCAACATAAAACCACAAAATGAATATCTATTTATTTATTTATTTAATCATTTGATTATTCAGGGGCGGATCCAACATTTTTTAAAGGGGGGGGGGTTGAGAATTATCCAGGATTTTTTGAAAGGGGGTTGAGAATTATAACAATGCTATGTGCGAGCGCCGAAGGCGCGAGCTTTCAGAAACGAGGGGTCTAGGTTAAAGCCCCGATGGGGGCCAAGAAAATAATTCTTAATCAGTCAATAGCTCTCTCTCTCTGTCTCTTTTTTTTTAAATTTTTCAAAGGGGGGGGGGGGGTTGCAACCCCCCGCAACCTCCCCCTTAAATCCGCCACTGTTATTTATTTATTTATTTTTCTTACATGTCAGAAACATATTGAACAAAAAAATTGTGTAGCGGTTTGTCACCAGTGAAATAGCATGGATTGGCTAACCCCGGTAAAAAACTGTAAATGTTCATTTCGCTAATCTTATTAATTAATAAATAAATTAATTAATTTAAATAATTCATATACTGTATTTATTGTCACTGGTCTAAAGAAAACGAATCGTTTTCGGAATGTTTTATGTAGTTGGCAATAGTCCATCTATGTAATTAAAAATCAAATCAAATCAAATCAAAATCTGAATAATAATCCAAAATTCATCACCGGTTCTTAAACGAGAAACAGTACAGGTAAATAACTTGTTTTGTAATCAAGACATTTGTACCAGTATTGATGTAGCCGAAATAACAAATCAGAGATAAGGTTATGTACCGGTAGTCAAATAGTTGGTTGAGACTCAAACTTGTTTTTAAAACTGCTGGACTAGTTGCATTATCCTTCAATAAGTGAACAAAAATAAATTTAAAACAGAAAAATATTAACCACCGTATGTACACATGTGGATATTTTTATTTATTGGTGTCAACTGAAAATTCTGTATTAAAAAATACAGTAATTTGTATTTTATATTTTAATGTTTACAATTGTAAATTAAACTAATGCAAGTTATGTTATATTAGAAAAGTGTATTATAAAAATTTCAAAACCAGAACTGCCTTATGCTGCTTTTTAAAAGCATCATTATAAATAAATAAATAAATAAATAAATAAATAAATAAAAATAAATAATTAATTATTAATAAAAACAATGTTGGTTTGTTTATTATAATTCTCTAGTTACTCAGTTTCCTCAATTATCCCGGAACTCCCTGAGAGAGAGAGAGAGAGAGAGAGAGAGAGAGAGAGAGAGAGAGAGAGAGAATTATAACTTGGGATATACACTGAAGTCATTCAAACGGCTTATTCAATTCAATTTTTTTTAACTGTGTTCCTTACTCCACATTAGCAAATATATACAGTAGAGTTCGGCTATAGCGTTGTGAATTAATTGAATTTAATAGGCATACTTTTAAGTCCCGGACAGTATATCGACATACAATCGTACAAGATAGTTTAGTGGAAGACTTACGGATCTTGTGGCACTTGATTTCACACACATCTCGAAATCCTGGATGAGACAACGACCCTCGTTACCTCTGTAGTCATTATTTCAGTTGAGAGAGAGAGAGAGAGAGAGAGAGAGAGAGAGGACATCAGATACATAATGGACTAAAGCGTACGTTGACCGATCAAGATCACAGCACTTTTCACCGCTTAGATTCAAATCCCAATCAGCTTCCATCAAGACTAATCCTACACGATGTGAAAATGTTTGCTTGTCGACTGTGAACTATCCTAGAACCGTCGGGTCGTCTCAATATAACTGACAAAATCTTGACATCCTCAATTTCTATTCGGCGATCATAGCGTCTCTGCTAAGGTTTGCATCAAACTTGATTTGACAGGTTCTAGTGTAAGACAATATCTCAGTTCGCTCCGGTTTTACATATGATATAACTGAAATAATATTGACGGAACTTTATTACTCCGCTATCCTGATAATGTTGATAAAAGGTTTTAATCCCCAGAAACATATTATTAATTGGTGATCGTCAAACAAAAAATGTTATCTTCGAATATCACCAGGTCTGATAGAGAGAGAGATTTGGGTTTACAGTGCCGTAAACTTTTTTAAATTATTATCAAATGTATTCAGGAAATATTATATGGCAACAGTAATAAATATTCAGACTTTAAAATAGTTCTACTGTGTTAAAGTGTCATCACTATGATGTTTAAACTTTCTATTGAGATTGAATGCACACACACACACACACACACACACACACACACATAGACACGTGCAAACACACACACACACACTCTCTCTCTCTCTCTCTCTCTCTCTCTCTCTCTCTCTCTCTCTCAGGGTCTCTCCCCAGGTTGACGAATAGGCAAGTAGACAGGTCAACAAGATGGTAATTCAAAAGTTCAACAAATCAATAAGTTGACAAGCCGACAACTATAATAAAATGTCCAAGTCCATTCGTTTTTTTAAATAAAATTTGTGTGTGTGTGTGTGTGTGTGTGTGTGTGTGTGTGTGTGCTGTTTTTTAATGTACTGTCTATCAAATTGCCTGGTGCACGTTTATATAGCTGCATAGGCGTAGGAGGGTTTTTAATATTGGGGGGGGGGGGGCAAACCGAAGTTATGTCTGATGCCGTGCTGCAGGTACGACCTCGTGCCTATGGCACGGGGCGGGGAGAGTATGAGAGGGGTGCTGAACCCCTCGCATTGGTGGGGGTCCGGGAAAATTTTCAAAACTAAGTCCTGTCTAGACGCATTTTCATTGTATTGTGCATCGTTTTGATAGGTTTAAAATACTAAGGCAAGATTATATAAAATAACGTATGTGACAAGTTCCATAATCACCCTCTCAGAGGCTGATCCAGAATTTTAGAAAGGGGGCGTATAATGTGAGATTTGAATGCTCGAACCTCCTAGGGGTGTCCGGGGGCATAGTCCCCCGGAAAATTTTGAAAAAGTGGCGCAAAAATCCTGCATTCTGGTGCAATCTGAGCTGAACAATATATTATTAGCGACATTAAGGGGGTGCGTATTCCCCCTGCGCCCTCCGCTGAATCCGCCACTGGATATGGGGTACCCCGGAAAATTTTGACGCCCTTTTACAAGTATAATGATGAAATTGATAATTGATTGGTTACCAGATGGACATTTCCTGTTAAAGTTCTTGTTTTTTTTCTTTCTTTCTTTCTTTTTTTAGCATGATACAAAATTTCACACAATATATTGCGGGGGCCTGGCCCCCCTTCTCTGACATGGGTGGGGGGCGGCTCCCGCTGCCCCCCTGCTCCTACGCCTATGCAGCCTCCCGACTGCTCGAAGAAAGTGGTTGAAATCAAAGATGTTTTATGGTTAAAAAGAAATTTTTCAAATTTTTCAAATTGCATAATTTTTTCAAATTGGGTTGTCACAGGTGTTTTTGAAAACAGTTTGTAATAAAAAAAACTTCAAACTGTGTTGAGCTGAACCATCTTTTGATGATATTTGCTATAAAGTTTTCTCTAACTTAAGTAATGGGTGAAGTTGAGACCAAGTAAAATGCAAGAATGTATTTTCATTGTAGGCATATGCAATTTCTGTGTTAATCCACAAACAATTTTCGTCAAAAGGTATTTTCGGAAGCAGAAGAGCATATACTACCATTTATTTAAGAAATTTAAGCTAATCTCTCTCTCTCTCTCTCTCTCTCTCTCTCTCTAATTTATCCATTATACATGCAGAAAAAAAATTAGATAAGAAATCCCAAAATATAACCTCTCTGATTTGGTGATTCAGACACAATGTATCGTAGTCCGACTAACCAGCCCACTAAACCCCCATTTTAATTTTTTGACTTGTTGGTGGTTAGGGTTAGGGTTACCAACATGTCAAAAATTAAAATGGGGGTCTAGTGGACTGATTAGTCGGACTAAATGTATCGCACATATCAACATTTGCTGCCATTTGTCTAGCGGCTTAATCAACTTTTCACGTTACCTGACTTTAGTAATAACATCATTTTTTTTAAAAATTTCACTTAGTTCCGAGTAACTAGGTAACAGTGTCTTTCAAATGATCATCGTTTCTAGCTAAATTCTTTTTAAATACAAGTTTATTTCTTCTGTTTTTGAATTCTTGTCTTTCATCTGACGCCAAATAAATAATCATTTGAATTTTATTTCATTTTAAATAAAAAAGAAACAATAATAAAAATTTAAAAATATTTTGAAACAAGTGCGTCAATCATCGTTAAATGTTGCTGGCTCAACCTCAAAGTTTAGAATGAATGAATGAATGAATGAATGAATGAATGAATGAATGAATGAATGTGAATGAATGAATGAATTTTATTTATTTATTTATTTATTTATTTATTTATTTATTTATTTATTTATTTATTTATTTACATAATTATTAATCTCAATCACATGAAATTATATAAGAATTAATTTAATAAAAAAATAGTGTGAGTACTGGTAATTCATAGATAAATATAGGTAATTAATCTGTTAATGAGGTTAACACCATGCAGGTACATTTTCCACGTAGAATATACTACCGTCCGGTTCAATTGGTTGGAATTTGCTTCTGTTATCAACCAGTTACCTTATATGTTAATAAGGTATGCAGATTATCATTATAAAAAGCATTTTCTCTCTCTCATCACCATCACTTGTGTAATTCTCGGTTTCGGTGTGACGTCACAGGTGAAGATGGCGACTGAAGACACCTTGGAAACGGTGACACTAACCCCTTAGATACTATAGATTTATATAGTGATTCGTACAGGCCAACATTAAAAAATGGAATAAAATTTAAGTTTGGCAAGGTTATACGACATGAAACTTTCCACAAAAAAATTATGACTTTAATAAATGATTAGAGACTTTCAAAATTTATCAAAAAGTCAAAAATATTTAATTTATAAGGCGTTAAATTTGTGAATTCGGGCGGGGTAAAAATAAAGTTTAATAGAATAACCATGGAGCATGGGGAACATTCTTTAAATTTGTTTTGTAACATTTTTTTTTTTTTTGAAATATTACAGTATAACATTATAAATATTTAAATAATTATTTCATATATTTTTTCCGATTGTGTATTTCTGATCAGTAAAATATGCATGAAATTGTAATTTAACGGTGCCTCTCATTCTCATTCTCTGTATCTTAAATTCTGTCGTAATTCATTTTCTGACCCTGGTATAACTCCAAATTTTATTATTTCCATGATATCGTCATAAAACAATTTTAAAACTTAAAATTTAAAAATAATTTAAAATTATAATAACTCAGAAATCGTCTCTATTTAAATTACATAAAAAACAATATTGGTTAAAACATCCCGGGATCCATGCAACACCCGGAAAAACTTGGAATAAAACATTCTTTTATTTTTTCACTATATTTATTTGATCTCAATTTATTAAAGGTAGAATTTACATCCGATTCTTACTTACCGGTAATTAAGAGATTATCAATAAACTACAGTACCAGACATCCTGTTTATTAGACATTCCATCGCCGGTAATGAAGAGGTAGATCTACCTTACAATATACAAAATTTATTGACAGGTGTTAATATAGGGATAAAGTCTTTACGATGTCCCATATTAAATATTAGTTGTCATAAGTTGGAATTTGGAAAGATGTGTTAAAATGGATTTTAGGTTTATATTTTAATTTTTGATTTTTAATGTATTTAGTGATGGACCGGCCGAGTAATCGACGACAGTAAATTAAACTTATTTAAATTCACAAAATGTTGCTATTTGTAATTCAGTTTTAATCATTTTAAATGTCAAAAATGATTATTTTACTTTTTAAGTTTCTCGTGTCTTTTACGCAAAAAAAGTGAAAGTATTACCAAGTTCGTGACCATTATAAAAGCCGACGGACAGATCAGTCCTTTTAAAAAGACTATAAATTTACCTATAAATTATTTTTTTAAAAATCATTCCATCCATACGACAATGTTATCAAATAGACTTGACTACAAATTTCATGAAAATCGCTTAAAGACTCAAATAAAGTTTAATATCCGTGGTAAATAATAGTACATTTGTATCATTTACTATGCTATATAACGGCATGTTGTCACCGTATCTAAGGCCATCGATAACATCTTTACCTGAAATGCCCGGATGTCCGGAACCGAGAATATTATTTTCTAATTTTGTTTAACGTAAGTTACATTTTACAATTAGTCACTCACAGAATTTAATGCACATTCAACAAATAAAGTGAATTAAAGCTATCAGATACCGTACTTTAATTAATGACTTATTAGTTTAAGATTAAAAAACCCAGAATATACATTTTCATATTGAAAAATTTAAGTGATTAATAAATAAATAAATAGATAAATAAATAAATAAATAAATAAATAAATAAATAATTAATTAATTAATTAATTAATTAATTAATTAAAAAAAATTGAAATGAATTTAAGATAGTGTCTCCTTTCTTTTTGTAACAGATAATAATAATAATAATAATAATAATAATATTATTATTATTATTATTATTATTATTATTTATTATATTTATTAATATTTATTTTAAATAAGATGTTTAACAAATGGAGTAAAATGACATATATGCATATATTTTTAAATTATTATCTAAAACATGAAAGTTTTAGAGCTGGTCACGTGATCACATATCCTTATAGCTAACTTATATCTAAATTATAACCCTCTGAATCATCTCCTCCGTGGCCTAATGGATAAGGACGAAGGGTCAGATAAGAATGTATAGTCTGGGAACCTAAGGGTCGCGAGTTCCAGTCCCGCTGAGGACAAATTATAGGTAAGAAGGGCAAATTCATATTCAATAACAAGCAATATAATGAACTGAATTGAAGGGGGAAAATGCAAATAAATAATTAATAATTAAATATAATAATATTTTTTTTTTAAAAAATAAAATAAAACATATAATTCAATACATTAATAGCTGAATAAAACTTATTAAAAATAAATAAATTTTTTTAGTGAAATATTGCAAGAATAATTTTAATTTTTTTTTATCTTTAACTTCATATTTATATAATTTGAAAATTTTACTCTGAATTATATATATATATTAAATCGTGCAAAAAACCCAACCTAAATCTGAATTTAACATAAAGATGCATAAAGATTGCGTAAAGATGGCATAAAGAACTTTGGACATTATGCATCTTTATGCATATGCATAAAGATGGCATAAAGATTGGATAAAGACGGCATAAAGACTGCATAAAGACATCTTTATGCCACCATTATGCCATCTTTACACCATCTTTATGCATGCATAAAGATGCGATTTCGTGCTGTGCACAGGATGAAATCACATCTTTAAGCATTGCATAAAGGTGGCATAAAGATGGTCTTTATGCAGTCTTTATGCATAGCGTAAAGATGCATAATGTCCAAAGTCCTTTATGCATCTTTAAACCATCTTTATGCATGAAAATATTATAAATTATAATTATAATTATAATTATAATTTAAATTATAAATAAAAATATATAAATTGAAAATAAAAATTATGTTTTTTAAATATTTTTTTTTTCAATTAATTAATAATTAATTAATTTATTTATTTATCTGGTAATAAGTATTTATAAATGCATTTTGGATGAATATGTGACCTGGTATCAAGTGAAAATTAGAATTTTGTAATAAATTTCATAAATTACATAAAAAATCTCTCTCTCTCTCTCTCTCTCTCTCTCTCTCATCATGTCGATATTAAGCATATAAAGTCTTTCACGAATTTACAAATGTATACGGGTAGCTGTATAATAACTGATCGCAGGAGATTTTACCTGTAAGCAAGAGATATAATTTCAGGATGTTTTAAATACATGTATACACATATATATACAATACAGTGATTTTGTAGATGTTTATATCCTGAACTTTTCGTATTTAGTAAGATGAGAGAGAGAGAGAGAGAAAGAGGAGAGAGAGAGAGAGAGAATAAAATGTGTACAGTGTAGTCAACATAAAACCACAAAGAATATCTATTTATTTATTTATTTAATCATTTGATTATTCAGGGGCGGATCCATTTTTTTTAAAGGGGGGGGGGGTTGAGAATTATCCAGGATTTTTTGAAAGGGGGTTGAGAATTATAACAATGCTATGTGCGAGCGCCGAAGGCGCGAGCTTTCAGAAACGAGGGGTCTAGGTTAAAGCCCCGATGGGGGCCAAGAAAATAATTCTTAATCAGTCAAAAGCTCTCTCTCTGTCTCTTTTTTTTAAATTTTTCAAAGGGGGGGGGGGGGGGTTGCAACCCCCCGCAACCTCCCCCTTAAATCCGCCACTGTTATTTATTTATTTATTTTTCTTACATGTCAGAAACATATTGAACAAAAAAATTGTGTAGCGGTTTGTCACCAGTGAAATAGCATGGATTGGCTAACCCCGGTAAAAAACTGTAAATGTTCATTTCGCTAATCTTATTAATTAATAAATAAATTAATTAATTTAAATAATTCATATACTGTATTTATTGTCACTGGTCTAAAGAAAACGAATCGTTTTCGGAATTTTTTATGTAGTTGGCAATAGTCCATCTATGTAATTAAAAATCAAATCAAATCAAATCAAAATCTGAATAATAATCCAAAATTCATCACCGGTTCTTAAACGAGAAACAGTACAGGTAAATAACTTGTTTTGTAATCAAGACATTTGTACCAGTATTGATGTAGCCGAAATAACAAATCAGAGATAAGGTTATGTACCGGTAGTCAAATAGTTGGTTGAGACTCAAACTTGTTTTTAAAACTGCTGGACTAGTTGCATTATCCTTCAATAAGTGAACAAAAATAAATTTAAAACAGAAAAATATTAACCACCGTATGTACACATGTGGATATTTTTATTTATTGGTGTCAACTGAAAATTCTGTATTAAAAAATACAGTAATTTGTATTTTATATTTTAATGTTTACAATTGTAAATTAAACTAATGCAAGTTATGTTATATTAGAAAAGTGTATTATAAAAATTTCAAAACCAGAACTGCCTTATGCTGCTTTTTAAAAGCATCATTATAAATAAATAAATAAATAAATAAATAAATAAATAAATTAATTAATTATTAATAAACAATGTTGGTTTGTTTATTATAATTCTCTAGTTACTCAGTTTCCTCAATTATCCCGGAACTCCCTGAGAGAGAGAGAGAGAGAGAGAGAGAGAGAGAAGAGAGAGAGAGAGAGAATTATAACTTGGGATATACACTGAAGTCATTCAAACGGCTTATTCAATTCAATTTTTTATTAACTGTGTTCCTTACTCCACATTAGCAAATATATACAGTAGAGTTCGGCTATAGCGTTGTGAATTAATTGAATTTAATAGGCATACTTTTAAGTCCCGGACAGTATATCGACATACAATCGTACAAGATAGTTTAGTGGAAGACTTACGGATCTTGTGGCACTTGATTTCACACACATCTCGAAATCCTGGATGAGACAACGACCCTCGTTACCTCTGTAGTCATTATTTCAGTTGAGGAGAGAGAGAGAGAGAGAGAGAGAGAGAGGACATCAGATACATAATGGACTAAAGCGTACGTTGACCGATCAAGATCACAGCACTTTTCACCGCTTAGATTCAAATCCCAATCAGCTTCCATCAAGACTAATCCTACACGATGTGAAAATGTTTGCTTGTCGACTGTGAACTATCCTAGAACCGTCGGGTCGTCTCAATATAACTGACAAAATCTTGACATCCTCAATTTCTATTCGGCGATCATAGCGTCTCTGCTAAGGTTTGCATCAAACTTGATTTGACAGGTTCTAGTGTAAGACAATATCTCAGTTCGCTCCGGTTTTACATATGATATAACTGAAATAATATTGACGGAACTTTATTACTCCGCTATCCTGATAATGTTGATAAAAGGTTTTAATCCCCAGAAACATATTATTAATTGGTGATCGTCAAACAAAAAATGTTATCTTCGAATATCACCAGGTCTGATAGAGAGAGAGATTCGGGTTTACAGTGCCGTAAACTTTTTTAAATTATTATCAAATGTATTCAGGAAATATTATATGCAACAGTAATAAATATTCAGACTTTAAAATAGTTCTACTGTGTTAAAGTGTCATCACTATGATGTTTAAACTTTCTATTGAGATTGAATGCACACACACACCACACACACACACACACACACCACACACACACACACATAGACACGTGCAAACACACACACACACACACTCTCTCTCTCTCTCTCTCTCTCTCTCTCTCTCTCTCAGGGTCTCTCCCCAGGTTGACGAATAGGCAAGTAGACAGGTCAACAAGATGGTAATTCAAAGTTCAACAAATCAATAAGTTGACAAGCCGACAACTATAATAAAATGTCCAAGTCCATTCGTTTTTTTAAATAAAATTTGTGTGTGTGTGTGTGTGTGTGTGTGTGTGTGTGTGTGTGCTGTTTTTTAATGTACTGTCTATCAAATTGCCTGGTGCACGTTTATATAGCTGCATAGGCGTAGGAGGGTTTTTAATATTGGGGGGGGGGGCAAACCGAAGTTATGTCTGATGCCGTGCTGCAGGTACGACCTCGTGCCTATGGCACGGGGCGGGGAGAGTATGAGAGGGGTGCTGAACCCCTCGCATTGGTGGGGGTCCGGGAAAATTTTCAAAACTAAGTCCTGTCTAGACGCATTTTCATTGTATTGTGCATCGTTTTGATAGGTTTAAAATACTAAGGCAAGATTATATAAAAACGTATGTGACAAGTTCCATAATCACCCTCTCAGAGGCTGATCCAGAATTTTAGAAAGGGGGCGTATAATGTGAGATTTGAATGCTCGAACCTCCTAGGGGTGTCCGGGGGCATAGTCCCCCGGAAAATTTTGAAAAAGTGGCGCAAAAATCCTGCATTCTGGTGCAATCTGAGCTGAACAATATATATTATTAGCGACATTAAGGGGGTGCGTATTCCCCCTGCGCCCTCCGCTGAATCCGCCACTGGATATGGGGTACCCCGGAAAATTTTGACGCCCTTTTACAAGTATAATGATGAAATTGATAATTGATTGGTTACCAGATGGACATTTCCTGTTAAAGTTCTTGTTTTTTTTTCTTTCTTTCTTTCTTTTTTTAGCATGATACAAAATTTCACACAATATATTGCGGGGGCCTGGCCCCCTTCTCTGACATGGGACGGCTCCCGCTGCCCCCCTGCTCCTACGCCTATGCAGCCTCCCGACTGCTCGAAGAAAGTGGTTGAAATCAAAGATGTTTTATGGTTAAAAAGAAATTTTTCAAATTTTTCAAATTGCATAATTTTTTCAAATTGGGTTGTCACAGGTGTTTTTGAAAACAGTTTGTAATAAAAAAAACTTCAAACTGTGTTGAGCTGAACCATCTTTTGATGATATTTGCTATAAAGTTTTCTCTAACTTAAGTAATGGGTGAAGTTGAGACCAAGTAAAATGCAAGAATGTATTTTCATTGTAGGCATATGCAATTTCTGTGTTAATCCACAAACAATTTTCGTCAAAAGGTATTTTCGGAAGCAGAAGAGCATATACTACCATTTATTTAAGAAATTTAAGCTAATCTCTCTCTCTCTCTCTCTCTCTCTCTCTCTCTCTCTCTCTCTCTCTCTCTCTATAATTTATCCATTATACATGCAGAAAAAACAATTAGATAAGAAATCCCAAAATATACCTCTCTGATTTGGTGATTCAGACACAATGTATCGTAGTCCGACTAACCAGCCCACTAAACCCCCATTTTAATTTTTGACTTGTTGGTGGTTAGGGTTAGGGTTACCAACATGTCAAAAATTAAAATGGGGGTCTAGTGGACTGATTAGTCGGACTAAATGTATCGCACATATCAACATTTGCTGCCATTTGTCTAGCGGCTTAATCAACTTTTCACGTTACCTGACTTTAGTAATAACATCATTTTTTTTTAAAATTTCACTTAGTTCCGAGTAACTAGGTAACAGTGTCTTTCAAATGATCATCGTTTCTAGCTAAATTCTTTTTAAATACAAGTTTATTTTTCTGTTTTTGAATTCTTGTCTTTCATCTGACGCCAAATAAAAATCATTTGAATTTTATTTCATTTTAAATAAAAAGAAACAATAATAAAAATTTAAAAATATTTTGAAACAAGTGCGTCAATCATCGTTAAATGTTGCTGGTCAACCTCAAAGTTTAGAATGAATGAATGAATGAATGAATAATGAATGAATGATGATGAATGAATGAATGATGAATTTATTTATTTATTTATTTATTTATTTATTTATTTATTTATTTATTTATTTACATAATTATTAATCTCAATCACATGAAATTATATAAGAATTAATTTAATAAAAAAATAGTGTGAGTACTGGTAATTCATAGATAAATATAGTAATTAATCTGTTAATGAGGTTAACACCATGCAGGTACATTTTCCACGTAGAATACTACCGTCCGGTTCAATTGGTTGGAATTTGCTTCTGTTATCAACCAGTTACCTTATATGTTAATAAGGTATGCAGATTATCATTATAAAAAGCATTTTCCTCTCTCATCACCATCACTTGTGTAATTCTCGGTTTCGGTGTGACGTCACAGGTGAAGATGGCGACTGAGACACCTTGGAAACGGTGACACTAACCCTTAGATACTATAGATTTATATAGTGATTCGTACAGGCCAACATTAAAAAATGGAATAAAATTTAAGTTTGGCAAGGTTATACGACATGAAACTTTCCACAAAAAAATTATGACTTTAATAAATGATTAGAGACTTTCAAAATTTATCAAAAAGTCAAAAATATTTAATTTATAAGGCGTTAAATTTGTGAATTCGGGCGGGGTAAAAATAAAGTTTAATAGAATAACCATGGAGCATGGGGAACATTCTTTAAATTTGTTTTGTAACATTTTTTTTTTTTTGAAATATTACAGTATAACATTATAAATATTTAAATAATTATTTCATATATTTTTTCCGATTGTGTATTTCTGATCAGTAAAATATGCATGAAATTGTAATTTAACGGTGCCTCTCATTCTCATTCTCTGTATCTTAAATTCTGTCGTAATTCATTTTCTGACCCTGGTATAACTCCAAATTTTAATATTTCCATGATATCGTCATAAAACAATTTTAAAACTTAAAATTTAAAAATAATTTAAAATTATAATAACTCAGAAATCGTCTCTATTTAAATTACATAAAAAACAATATTGGTTAAAACATCCCGGGATCCATGCAACACCCGGAAAAACTTGGAATAAAACATTCTTTTATTTTTTCACTATATTTATTTGATCTCAATTTATTAAAGGTAGAATTTACATCCGATTCTTACTTACCGGTAATTAAGAGATTATCAATAAACTACAGTACCAGACATCCTGTTTATTAGACATTCCATCGCCGGTAATGAAGAGGTAGATCTACCTTACAATATACAAAATTTATTGACAGGTGTTAATATAGGGATAAAGTCTTTACGATGTCCCATATTAAATATTAGTTGTCATAAGTTGGAATTTGGAAAGATGTGTTAAAATGGATTTTAGGTTTATATTTTAATTTTTGATTTTTAATGTATTTAGTGATGGACCGGCCGAGTAATCGACGACAGTAAATTAAACTTATTTAAATTCAAAAATGTTGCTATTTGTAATTCAGTTTTAATCATTTTAAATGTCAAAAATGATTATTTTACTTTTTAAGTTTCTCGTGTCTTTTACGCAAAAAAAGTGAAAGTATTACCAAGTTCGTGACCATTATAAAAGCCGACGGACAGATCAGTCCTTTTAAAAAATAGACTATAAATTTACCTATAAATTATTTTTTTAAAAATCATTCCATCCATACGACAATGTTATCAAATAGACTTGACTACAAATTTCATGAAAATCGCTTAAAGACTCAAATAAAGTTTAATATCCGTGGTAAATAATAGTACATTTGTATCATTTACTATGCTATATAACGGCATGTTGTCACCGTATCTAAGGCCATCGATAACATCTTTACCTGAAATGCCCGGATGTCCGGAACCAAGAATATTATTTTCTAATTTTGTTTAACGTAAGTTACATTTTACAATTAGTCACTCACAGAATTTAATGCACATTCAACAAATAAAGTGAATTAAAGCTATCAGATACCGTACTTTAATTAATGACTTATTAGTTTAAGATTAAAAAACCCAGAATATTACATTTTCATATTGAAAAATTTAAGTGATTAATAAATAAATAAATAGATAAATAAATAAATAAATAAATTAATTAATTAATTAATTAATTAATTATTAATTAATTAAAAAAAATTGAAATGAATTTAAGATAGTGTCTCCTTTCTTTTTGTAACAGATAATAATAATAATAATAATAATATTATTATTATTATTATTATTATTATTATTATTATATTTATTAATATTTATTTTAAATAAGATGTTTAACAAATGGAGTAAAATGACATATATGCATATATTTTTAAATTATTATCTAAAACATGAAAGTTTTAGAGCTGGTCACGTGATCACATATCCTTATAGCTAACTTATATCTAAATTATAACCCTCTGAATCATCTCCTCCGTGGCCTAATGGATAAGGACGAAGGGTCAGATAAGAATGTATAGTCTGGGAACCTAAGGGTCGCGAGTTCCAGTCCCGCTGAGGACAAATTATAGGTAAGAAGGGCAAATTCATATTCAATAACAAGCAATATAATGAACTGAATTGAAGGGGGAAAATGCAAATAAATAATTAATAATTAAATATAATAAAATATTTTTTTTTTAAAAAATAAATAAAACATATAATTCAATACATTAATAGCTGAATAAAACTTATTAAAAATAAATAAATTTTTTTAGTGAAATATTGCAAGATAATTTTAATTTTTTTTAATTATCTTTAACTTCATATTTATATAATTTGAAAATTTTACTCTGAATTATATATATATTAAATCGTGCAAAAAACCCAACCTAAATCTGAATTTAACATAAAGATGCATAAAGATTGCGTAAAGATGGCATAAAGAACTTTGGACATTATGCATCTTTATGCATATGCATAAAGATGGCATAAAGATTGGATAAAGACGGCATAAAGACTGCATAAAGACATCTTTATGCCACCATTATGCCATCTTTACACCATCTTTATGCATGCATAAAGATGCGATTTCGTGCTGTGATAACAATTGGTAAAAAGTATCTAAAGTATCCCTTACATTACTACTCATGTAGATTAATCATCAGATTTCATTAAAATTCAAATCCATCTAAGTAATTAAAAAGATTAACAACATACGGTAAATTTTTCAGGTAGAATATACTATCGTCTGGCGCATGGTTAAAATGAGTTTGAATTTGCTTCTGTTATCAATTAGTTAGGTAAGTTGTTGATGAGATACCGGGGAAATGTTGATAATCATCAATTAGGAACCATGATCTGTATATTACCTATGGGCATAAATCCATAATGATAAATAGTCAAAACTACACTTTTTTTAGTTTAATCAATAAATAAATAAATAAATGAATAAATAAATAAGAAGTTGTACATTGAATCAATTTAGACCTGGTACATAATAATCGGAGCAGTATAGATTATAAATAAAAATAAATAAATAAATCAATAAATAAATTATTAATTACTTAATTTACACTTAATTACACTTTTTTTAGTTTAATAAATAAATAAATAAATAAATGAATAAATAAATAAGAAGTTGTACATTGAATCAATTTAGACCTGGTACATAATAATCGGAGCAGTATAGATTATAAATAAAAATAAATAAATAAATCAATAAATAAATTATTAATTACTTAATTAATTACTTTGAAAACAATCATAAAATTTTATCACCGGACATTTATTTTTAATCGCGTTTTTCTCCAATTATTTTTGTGTAATATATACCAAATAAATAAATAAATAAATAAATAAATAAATAAATAAATAAATAAATAAATAATGGTGCATCCTTAGCCAATTCAGGGTGGTTGAAAAAACACCATTATATCATTTAAATACATGTGTATGTCAGGGTGATCCTTAAAGATCCTTAAAGCCGCATTAAAGATCCTTAAAATTTCAGTTCCATTAAGGATCTGTAAGGAAGCCTTAAAGGATCTTTAAGGATTGCTTAAAGACCCTTAAAGGAGGGAGTTGGTTTTGTGTGTGCGAACATGTGTGCTGTTTGGGATGAACCTGTTCCCAGACTCAGTTATCTCATTGCTGGTTGATACTTCTATCTCGTTTAACTTTTCCTCCTCTTTCTCGCTAGTCAAAAGAATATTCTCCGCTTTCGGCTTGGTTACCTTATCGCGATAGTCAGATTTGTCCGGATATATGAGTTTGTCTCCTACCACTCGTGTTTTTATTTTGTTTTCATTATATCTATTGCTTATTTCGAACAGTTTCTTTCTATTCTCTACTATTTCTGTTGGGGGATTGGGGTGTGACGCTAAAAGGGAGTTGAACTTTCTCATCACGCCTTGCCTTTTGTGCCTTGAGAATTTCAAACTTTTTAGACAGGTCTATTAACTTCCCTGTTATAGTTATTGGTTTTCCATTTTTATTAGGGAACGATCCATTGCAATGTATCCTTACCAATTCGACATCTAACTTAAAGTGTGATTTAATTGCAGCGGGGACTTGTCTCATCAAATCTTCTTCGTCAGTTTCCTTGAAATTGTGAATAAGCACATTATCAGCATGGACCTGTTTTTTAAGTTTAATATCTCATTATTTTGCTCGGTGACTTTCCTATCTAGTTTAATTATTATCGATTTCATAAGTTCCATTTCTTCTCTTAATTTGATATTTTCATTCTTTACTGCGCCTAAATCAGGCAAACAGTCTTCTGTTGTGTAACATAATTAATGTTTTCGTCAAGCCCTTCGGTACCCCAAACATCATGTTTTAGATCTTTAATACGTTGCTCTACACTATCAAGTTTTCAAGTTTATTAAGGCGAATATGTATGTCTACTAAACTCTGTTGTATTAATTGTAATGGGGCCTGAGAGCTACTCACTTCGCTTACTACCTGTACTTCTTCTTTCCTTTGTTCGTCTATCGAGAAATTTTTTTCCCAAATAAAGACATTTTTCAAGTAAGTTTCCACCAAAAAACACATTAATTGCAGTAAGGATATACTTATAAATGGAATGCTTCTAAAATTACTGTGAAAAAACTAGTGTCTACTGCCAAGATCCTCTAAATTCGAGCAGCTCACAAATTCAAGACCTCTCCATTCGCCATTGTACCACATGATTATCTATACGTCCTTAGTTTATTTCCGTTGTGATTATTGTTGTCGTTCCATAATTCGTTTTCTATCACTGTCAATCTTTCGACTTGTTCAAAATTTAAAAAAATGTGTTTTGTTTATTAAGTTTAGAATTGATAAATGTTCAATAAGTTTTGTTACTCTTTGATCCCACAATTTTGAACCAGTCGTTAAAACTCATTTGTAACGTTAATATATATAAAGTACTGACAACGTCCTATTTACAGATACAATTCACCCACCAATTTAGAAAATATAAAAGTTCATTGAACCGGACTTAAGGGTGTTTTTACTGGTATGGAACTTAAATGTCTAACTTTCCAGTAGTAAAACTGTTAGTTTTTTTTTAATGACGTAACTTTGAAATGTAAAACTTGATTTGATTCTCTGAACACAGGAATTTTATTTATTACACCAATTATTACAGTGCCTAACATGCGCTGAAGAAACGACTTATATTTTTATAATTCCGGTTACATTTTAATTTCGTACTTTATAGTGAAACTTTAGCCACAGGCTAAAACTCAAAATGCTATCCGTCACAAGATTCCTTTCCATTTCTCACACAGCTCGTGCTCAGAAACAATATTTATACCAAATGAAAGACCTTTTTACAAGATACAATTCCATATATAATACATCAAATAATTTTCAGTACACAAAATACGTCCAAGTTTTAAATGCGAAAAAAACGCCGCCGTCAATCTGGAATCTTGGTTGGGGTCGGTCCATTTTCCGTCTTATTTGACCTAGAAATTTGGTTATTTTTGCTTCCTAACTATGTTCTATATATAGTTTGGACACACAGAAGACACATAATGGTATTTACGACCGAAATAATGCAAGTTTTGGCGATTATTAGCATCTATTTTGTCAGATTTCTCAAGATTTATACCGAATTTCAGGACCTACTTTCAGTCTCCATATTAAATTTGGCAATATGCCGCTTCGATTGTTCTTTTCACAAATCTGAATTTCACAGGCCAATCTCGTTCACAAATATTGTGTTGGTTGACCCCATATGGTGTATATTAAGTATCAGTGATTTGGTGGTACACTTGAAAACATGCGTAACCGTTTATTATCGCGTGTGCGATTGGGCCTAGGCCTAGGTTGCCAAAATGGCTTGTCATTTTTCTGTAACTTTTGCCTTGTCTCATCATTTTATGGTCTCAATATAATCACCCAACTTGTGCCTTTCTGAAGATAGGCACAACTCCCTGAGTACCCATATCTGTTAAAAATCAGTGTCATTGCAGATCAACACACACACACACACACACACACACACACACACACACCATAAGCTGATAGGCCTAATAAAATATTAAGAAATGTGCAACAGATCTAGTTTTCAGATGTTTCAAGCCTTAGTACTTAGTGTTGTTAAGAAATTTTAAAGAGCCATATGGAACCTAAATTTGCTTAAAACGTTTTGCTGAATGAGGCATTATCTTTAGCAGAAAATTAAATGCCAATTTGGTTTTTTGTTTTACAGTGCAGCTTCACTGTCCAAAGCGAAAGTAGAACAAATTGTGCAAATAGCAAGAACCAAGCTGAAATTCAAAAAGAAGATTAAGTTTCACATCAGTAGTGTTACATAACAAAACAGTGCAACTAGAAGGGTTGTATATAAATCCTCATCCATATTCACTAAAAGTTTGTCTTTATTAACAATCAACACCTGAGCTATACTAAACAAAAATATCTAAAATGAAACTTGCTGCTTCCAAAACCAACAAATTAATCAACAAAATTGTGCACTGGGATAAAGATATTGACATGCCAATATAAGCCTACATATATGCACACATCATGCCAGCATGAATACAGAATAACTTTGACAGGCCAGTTTGTATACAGTATATATCTTGACGGGCCTGAATGTATACAGTTTAGCTTTGACAGGCCAGTATGTATACAGTATATATCTTGACGGACCTGTATGTAAACAGTATAGCTTTGACAGGCCAGTATGTATACAGTATATATCTTGACGGGCCTGTATGTATACAGTTTAGCTGTGATGGGCCAGTGCACAATTGTGCATTGATCTTGATGGACAAGTGTTAACTTCACTAAATCTTGACAGAGAAGTGTCAGTATGGTTTAGCTTTATATTATACAGATGCTGTTAGGCTAGTGCAAGTTTTAATAAATCTAGGTGGGGAGCAGTTGAGGTATGATAGACATAAGTATAAGGCTACATAGATACTGCCATGCCAGAATATGCTGGCTTGATGGGAATACAGGATATGTATGGTATAGCTTTTGACAGCCCAACATTGGTTTAACATGTTAAAACAACAATTATAAAACTCAAACAATCCATATACATGTAATGAATTTAAAGACATTAGTGATGAGAATTCTTGCTGCAGCTGTAACTGAAACACTACTCATGTAGCTATTTAATTATGAAAATGCAAAACAGTCAGTTTTCATTTTTTTTTCAAATGTTAATTGAAATCCAATATACAATGCATTCAGTTGTCCAAATCTATGTGTTTAAATGCCACAGTATATGTTATAAATATATTTGAAAATATAATATCTAATGAAATGCATTAGCATTTCTAATATTCACAAAAAAAATACTTTAATTATAGCAATAAATGTCTCTTTTTCTTTTGTAAATCCATCTGATTGTAGTGAGATAGGCAAATAAATAAATAATTAATTAAATAAATATATAAATATATTTATTTTTTATAAATGAATAAATAAATAAATAAATAACCATCAAATCTAAAATGTGCCAATATTAATGCACATGGAATTGTTTTTTTTTTTCATTTCTTCAGTTTGTTAAACTGTGTCATATAGGCATTGTCTTTGTTCACAATGCATAAATAAAAATCAAATGCTAAGAGAGAGAGAGAGAGAGAGAGAGAGAAAGAGAGAGAGAGAGAGAGTATGGTGCTGAGAGAGAGAGAGAGAGACAGAGAGAGAGTATATGGTGCTCAAGTCAGGGACAGGCGTTGAACTGGAATACAGATTTTTAAACAAATTGGTGGGGCTTCAGTTAGGCAAGGCAAAGACTTATAAAGACAGAAAGTTCTACGCAAGACAAGAGAGATAACTCTCATTTTCGTAAATGGCTCTGACACTGACCCATGGAATACGTAAATTAACCGTTTAGTTCGTCGAATGATTTATCAACATACAGTAAAATTTGATTATGTGTAGTTTTATGAAAGAATTTGAAATCGTTGTCACGTGGATGCTATTAGAATTAGTTGCAACGTCATTTGAAACTTGACATTAAAGCATAAATCATCGCGAGGGCAGCCATATTTGTTTTCATTGACAACCAAATGTACTTTCCTGTCTTTCGGGTTTTTAAGATATTAACAGGTCGTGCTCAGAAACTATTCTTAATTAAATTCGATTCTAATTGCGCGATGTCACATTCTACATAATATCAAGTGGTAATTCTGTGTACACAAAATTCGTCCAAGTTTTAAAGATTGTCGAAAATTTTGGGGCAATTGTGAGAAGAAATTGATTGTCATCAAGAAATCAGAAAAGTGTGTAAATAACTTTCTTATCGCTAAATGGAAAATTAAAACTCAAACTGTTGTTTATTCGGCATATAATTCAAAAGTTTCATAGATAAACCTTACTTCATTATGTCCGAATATAGGTTTAAAGACGGGTGTCTTTTTCGCCCCTTAAGTATTCCCAAATTTCCATACGAAGGAAGGAAACAAAATTTGTAATGCCGAAACACAATTTGTGGAAATTTCCGACTTGGCGTTCCGAGTGCAATACAGTTCCAACACTCAACTTAGTCGGATTGTGTGTAACTAAAATAATGTTTTCTGCGGCTGAAGTTGAAATTGTCATGTTCAAGTTGAATTGACATTACGTTTAATGTCAAGATCATGTTCTATCTTATAAATCAATATATTTACTGCTGAAACGAAACAAAAATTGGTTTTGAACAACAAATTGACTTGAACATATAAGCTAATAAGTCCACTGCTTGCTGTAATTTTATAATTCAGAGCATTTAGTAAGTTGATAGACAAAGCTGCCTTTACCCTGTTTAAAAATCTATGAAAGTTTTTTTGTGTTAATTAATTACAAACACCATGAAGTGTACTACATCTGTATTTTAAATTTTATATTTCAGATTTCGATTTCCAATACCACAGATACGGTAAGTACTTTACTGTTACATTTGTACTATAATGTATTGTCAAAGATTTACGTATTGAATACAATTTGTATCTAGGCAATGGTTCTTAATGGTATAGTTAGGGTTGCTTTTATGGTAGTGCTTTTATCTAATACTGTTCTATGGGAAATGTATACAACAAAGCAACTGCCACCAAATAAATTGATGAGAAGGGATATCGCAAGCCTACTTTTATCAGGGTCCTCCAAACATTTTTTAGCCGTCATCAATTTTGTTAATAAGTATGATTCCTGTGATCAGGATCGCCATGGATACATTTCACGTCCCAAAGTTCCATGTTCCTTTCATTCAATATTGATTACACACGTTTCTATCGTAGCTAGCGAAACACTCGGCCTCACTTCCCTGGTGGCAGTTACTTCACGAGTTAAAACCTAATTTGTCAGATTTAATTATTTTTCTTTGCTTCTAAATTTTAAATTGGACATGGATTAGTATGTTTGTTTTTGATTATTATTTAACCTGTTGCAGCTCTAGACGGTTGCTTATATTTCTAATAATTATAGAGTAAAATATTTTTGAACACTTTTAAAGACTGAGATCACGAGGCTTTTTGGCAAATCGAAGGCAATTAAGTGATTTGAAAAAGGAGGTTTCTCTGGTCACCAAGCGTAACAAATATATCACATGGTATTTACGAGGATTAACTAATAAATAACCAGTTTAACTTATTTCCGATTTCGATCCGCCTCTACTTTTCAATGTTATTACCCTCTAATGTGATTTACTAGGAGAAACAGTGTCGGGTGCCGTCAGCCAAGAAATATAAACTCGGAATTCTTTTTATTTAACCACGCTTCGATTGTCTTCGTCGTTCCATAATTTGTTTTATATCACAGTCAATCTCCTTCAACTT
Organism: Anadara kagoshimensis; assembly: GCA_021292105.1. Classification (NCBI taxonomy): domain Eukaryota; kingdom Metazoa; phylum Mollusca; class Bivalvia; order Arcoida; family Arcidae; genus Anadara; species Anadara kagoshimensis. The sequence continues at coordinate 5,615,852 of CM037865.1, forward strand.
GTTCAAAATTTAAAAAAAATGTGTTTGATTAAATTTAGAATTGATATTGATGAATGTTCAATAAATTTTGTTTTTTGATTCCACAATTTTGAAGCAGTTTTTAAAAACTCATTTGTAACGTTAATATATCTAAAGCACTGACAATGTCCTATTTACAGATACAATTCACCCACCAATTTAGAAAATATAAAAGTTCATTGAACCAGACTAAAGGGTATATTAACTGAAATGAAACTTAAATGTCTAAGTTTCCAGTAGTAAAACTGTTAGTTTTTTTTAATGACGGAACTTTGAAATGTAAAAATTGATTTGATTCTCTGAACACAGGAATTTCATTTCTTACACCAAATATTTACAATGTCTAACATGCGCTGAAGAAACGATTCATCCAGTGCTAGTATCATAATGCCATCATTTTAAAGAAGAACATCACATAACCAAATTGAATACTACACTGAGCGCTTTTCAGTTGATATACAAAGCCATTCAGTTATACTGCGAATTTACCCGGCGATTACCTGCTTCCTTGTCGCATATTGAATGTTGCGATATAATGACTGAACACTTTTAAACACTTTTCGCCAACTCAAGTTTATGTATCTTATACCATAAAAAGTCCCAATTGACACTATCTCAGGCTTTTCCATATAAATCACGTTAATGTTGATATATGTTTAAGTTTGTATTGTTTATAATTGTTTATAATAAATAGACACGATCCTTGCAGCTCCGTTGTTTACTAAACACAATCTACTCGTCAACTAATGCATTGTTGTGTTCCACCCATTTAGCAAGTCTCTCTTTTGAAATGCGACTTTATATCTTTTGAGGCACTGAAATTAATGATAACCCTCTCAATGTTAAAGGATTATATCTGTCCTTAGAGTTGGACTGTTGGAATCGGGTTGATAATGGTTTTAATTCATTTTGCAGACGTTTCTCCACATTTAAAATAGAATTAAAATTTAAAATATAATTTTTTATAACATTTGTTAAAAAGGAGGTTGTGCGCTATTGGCCCTTCCCGGCACCACAATTTTAAAAATTTTTTGAAGGGGGAAATATCTTTGATATGTTACCAAACACATTTTTTTTAAATCTTTTTTTTTATTGCTTTTCAAATATAGAAACGAATACACCTTTCACTCACTCATTCATACTGGATCAGAAATTTTCACTCACAGCTAGTTTATTTACAAATTAATGCCTCAGTTGTTTGAAGCTTAAAAAAGATTAAGCTGAATAGATAAGTCATAATCAAAGACGATTTAACTATATAATATTTCACATAAATTTCTTGACCATTTTGAACTATGTCTCATTATGTAATCAAGCTTCAAACAATTGAACCATAGGCAAATATCTACATATACAACAGCTCTATGTCAAGCCTTGTTACAAAAACTATATACATGTATATATACAATTTAAATCAATAAATAAATAAAAATAAATAAATAAATAATAAATACATAGAAAAAAAGTTATCAAAGAGGCTCATCATGAAATAGATCTTAAATTAAAAAAAAAAAAAAAAAAAAAAAAAAAAAAAAAAAAATTATTTTTGTTTTCATATCAGATATTTTATACATGACAGCATTAAATACAACTTCCTAGAACTGTAGTAAATAAAGCCTTTATTTAGATGTTTAATGACAAAAAGGCAATGCCACTAAAACACTACTGACAGGTGGGCTATACAAAAGGTCTCACTTATTGGTAATTGTAAATTAATTGCGTAAACTTCACACAATAAATATAAAATAACATTATCAAATATGTGATGAGTGTTTAACAATTGTGGTGTTTTTCGCTATATATTATTTTATCTTTTGGTTTGGTTTATATGGAGGGGGGGGTAAATAAAAGGTTGATATACTTGAGCCATTTAATTTTAATGATTTTAAAGTATTGTTCTAAAACAAAACATTATACCTAATCAAATAATCTGCGAAAGTTTGACCATCTTTCTTGAAATTTGTTGTAATCACAATTTTTATAGTATATATATTTTTCTTGTCTGTAGTATATTTCTATTTCTTTTTGTACAACACTAATAATGGGCCTACAATTCTTCAATCTTTGTTTGTAAATATGAAATTTGCAAAGGCATAAAATTAAATTAAACACTGAATATTTCTTCCCTTTCTTACCAAAGACAACAGTTTCGGAATCAATATTCAAGTTTATATTTAATTTCTCCTTGAGCCATTGAAAAATATCATTCCAGTATTTTTGGATAATGTAACATCCCCAATACATATGCAAAATGGTTTCTTGTTGATGTTTACAGAAAGTACAGGTCTCACTTGTTGTTATCCCAATTTTGAATAGGAATTTATTGGTACTAATGATTCTATGGTTAATGCGAAATTGAAACCATCTAAGTTTTATGTCATTTGAAAATTTCATGGAATAAATGTATGTGTTTTTCCACCAGTTATTTGATTTTTTTATTCCCAAATCTGTTTCCCATTTTAGTTCTGCCTTGCTTTTAATGTTCAGTTTCTTAATAAATGAATCATAAATATTTCTGTTGCCTTTTTCATTTGATCTGATTAAATATTATATTCAGGGCAATAGGGACGAATACAAGTGTTTTGTTGTTTCAGAACATTCCATTTTTCAATTATAGACATTTTTAAACCTTGAAATATAGTTATGGGTGGTCGAATATTATACTTCAATGAGAAAGATTCATAATCCATAAACCATCCTGTATCATCAAACAAATCACATATAAGATGTATACCCTTTTCATACCATGTATTATACATCACCGGTTTATTTCCTACGAGTATGTTACTATTATACCATAAAGGTTGATATAAAATATGTTTTTGACTTATATGTATTGTATGAATGAAGTCGTGTAAGTTAAGAAATACCTCTTTCCAAAATAAATTTTTACATTCTCTACTCAGTTTGTTAAAAAATTTATCCCCAAATTGAAACATTTTACATTCATCAATTGAGAGAGTTTGGAAGAGTATATTTTTCCATGAAACTTCTTGCTGTGTTTCATTAAGAATTTTTCTAACCCATGTTAATTTCAAAGACTTAATAAATGACCCTATATGTATCATTCTGCATCCCCCATTTCCATAATCCTGTATCATTTTCTGTCTAGCTATTTTGTCCCCTTTATTTCCCCATATATACTGAAATATTAATTGTTCTAATTTCTTCAAGATTGAAACATCTGGTGAAGGGAGGCTTTGAAAGAGATGGGTTAATTTAGGAACCAGGACTGACTTAACAACAGTTACTTTACCTAAAGTGCTCAAGTTTCTCTTAGACCACATGTTTATTAATTTTGAAATTTCTTCTAATTTTTCTTTGAAATTTAACATAACAATATTTTTTAATTCTAATGTGTATTTGATACCTAAAGTTGAAAATTCAGATTTACTCCATGAAAGGGGTTGATCAGGGCAAAGTATTTGATCACAGTATTTCTTTGCCCCTATCCATATACAAAATGTTTTTTCAATATTAGGTTTTAGTCCAGAGTACTTTGCAAATTGATCTAGTAAGTCAAGTGTTTTTTTAAGAGATTTTTCAGATCCATCAAGTATAATTGTTGTGTCATCTGCATATTGGCTAAGTTTTTCTTCCTTTTCCCCAATTTTTATTCCTTTTATGTCCTTGTTATTTCTTATCATTAAGGCCATTATTTCAACACATAGAAGAAAAATGTATGGTGAAATTGGGTCCCCCTGTCTACATCCCCTACCTATTTTAAAGAAATTTGATGAAAAACCATTTTGAACCACACATGTCTTTGCTTCAAAATTTAAAATTTTAACCCATTTCCGTATATCCTCTCCAAAGTTAAAATATTCTAATGTTTTATCAATAAACTTCCAAGAAACGGAGTCAAATGCTTTTTCAAAATCTATAAGAACAATAAGACCTGGGATATTTTTCTCTTCAGTGAATTGTAACAAATCATACAATAACCTAGTATTTTCTCCTATGAATCTACCAGATAGAAAACCCTTTTGATTTTCATGTATTAGATTTTCTAAAACACTTTTTATTCTTTGAGCAATACATGTTGATAATATTTTGTAGCTTACATTGAGAAGTGTGATTGGCCTCCAATTTTTCAAAACCTGACGTGATTTATTACCTTTAGGCAACAAAGTAATAATGCCTTCTCTTTGTGTTTGTGACAAGCATTTTTGTTTAAAACTATAGTCAAAAGATCTTAAAAGAAAACCAGACAAATCTTTCCAAAAAAACTTGTAAAATTCCACTGTAAAACCATCGGGTCCAGGACTTTTGTCATTTTTCATTGTTTTTAATGAGTTTAACACCTCTGAAGCAGACAGTTCTCCTTCTATGTTACATTTATTGGGCGATTTTAGTTTTGGTATTTTTTTTTTAAATAATTCATGAAGATTTATGTCAAGAATGCTTTCATCTCTGTTTGAGAAAAGATTTTGATAGAATTTTTTTATTTCATTCAATATTTCTGATTGTTCTGTAATAGTACTATTATCACTAGTTATTATTTTTGAGACTGTCTTATTTACATAATTTCTTTTTTCTAAACTTAAAAAGTATTTTGTAGGTTTTTCACCTTCTTCTATCCATTTACAATTTGAACGTAGAAGTAAACCCTTCATAAACTCTTTTCTTATATCTTCCAATTCCTTATTTAGTTTATCTAGTTTTTCATATTCTGTATTATCGATTGAGGTTTGAATGGTTTCATTTATTGTTTTTATTTCATTTTCTATTTCTTTTTCTCTTTTTTGAGTGTTAGCCTTTTTATGTATACTGTATGAGATAGTCATTTCTCTTATTTTTAGAAGTATCATTTCAAAAAATAACTGATCATTTATTTGAAGGTGTAGGTTTTTTTGAGGGATTTCATCAATCATTTCTCTATTATATGGAAAAACTGCATATTCTTGTTTCACATTTCTTATGGTTTGTTTAACCTGATTAATATAATTTTTGTCCCTTAAAAGTAAATTATTGAAACGCCAGAAACCCCTACCCCTTTTAAATTTTAAAATTGATAAATTCATTAAAATTCCTGAATGATCTGTCCTATATCCTGGATGGATTGATGTGCCATCAATACAAGACATCATTTCCTCGGTTACAAGAAAAAAATCTAATCTAGCCCTTTTTATTGGATTAGTTCTTATCCATGTATATTTTTTAGATGATGGGTGGTAAACTCTCCAAGGATCCACTAGACCTAGACTGTTTTTCATTTCTAAAACCTTACTTTGCGCTTTTGGATTATTTAAATGTGTATAGTTAAAGCAATCAATATCAAAATCTTGTACCAAGTTCCAATCTCCACATATTACAATAAATTCGGTATTCATCTCTAGTATTATTTGCTCTATATTTGAGTAAAACTCTGGACAGTCCAAATTTGGTCCATATATATTTACAAGGGTTAAACTAAACTTTTTTTCTATAACAATTTCCAAAACTATCATATTTCCATTATTGTCACATTTCACCTGCATTACTTCAAATTCAAAGTTATTGTTTAATAAGACACACACACCCCTGGCATCACTTCTGCCTGGGCTAATATAGCAATCATACCCCCACTGAGTACGGATTAAATTCCTATCAGATTCAATGAAATGTGTATCTTGAAGACAATATATAGAATGTTGTTTTTTTCTTAAAAAGTTGAAAACATCTTTTCTTTTTGACATGTTTCTAAGCCCCCTACAGTTAACTGAGTAAATGCTAACCATTAAACAGAAATTTGAATAAAACCCTGAGAAACCGATCCAGCATCCACACACACATTCATACAACATATAAATACAAAACACACAAATATTATACACATGGCAAACATGCAAACAGAATACCACTGGGCTTATATGTGATCTTGGCATTTAAATATTTGCATTTTATATTACTTACTAAATATAACTTTAATACGCAAACCATTGCCAATCATACAAATGAAATAGATCCATAAAAGTTTTACACAAAAATATTTTAAACTGTCGTCATGTATCACTAAAATACTGGGTGTTTGTCCAATTTTTCGAAATATTGACGTGTTTCCGGTACATTTCTTCAAATTAAACTATGAGCGGAGTCGTGCTCCAAAAAGATATTTAAACTATAAACTAATGTTGAATAAAAGAACCACGTGTTAAAATATTTTTGTGGAGCACGACTGCGCTCATAGTTTAATTTGAAAAAATCGTCAATAAAATTGTCCACTGAAGTCGGGAAGTTATGGTTAAGGTAAATTGTGTTGCACAATGTGGCAAATATATTTTCTTTTTGTTATGATTTTGATAAATAATCAAAAAATAAAAAATAAAATATATTTGTGTTTTTTATTGATTACATATATTTTAACAAAACAGAGTCGATAAAATTTAATGCATTTATAAATAACTGTTTAGAAACAACGCCGGTAATTGTTCATGCTGTAGAGCGGGATGCTACACATTTTAGAAATCGACGACGTCGTCAAGAACAACAACAACTGGCCACACCGGCTACGTAGATCGTTCAACATGATTGATACACAATTTAAGCTACACATTCGCGATTTCAGTGAAGTGCATATAATTATGTTACTTTTCTTTTTCATTTTATTTCACGGATACTGTTATTTTTTGTCTGATAATATGGTAATACGAAAATGGGCTAAAAAATCCTGACTCTCGACAGTCGGGACAGAGTTCAGTGACACCGAGGTGAAACCACTTGTACCGTTTCGTGTGTATGGTTTACAATGTAGCGATCGTAAATCCAATAATTTTAAGAAGCGGTTTTGAAAAATACGACAAATAAAGCAATGAAAAAATAAAATCCAGGAATATCAGTTGTAATTAGAGCATAGATCGGATTGTTCATGTCTACTACGAAAACCACTGTCAACATTCAATGTTGTGGTGGCGCAATAGGTAGCAGTATAGACTTAGAAACGAACGACCCGGGTTCAAATACCAATGAAGTCTGTTTTTTTTTCTTTTTTCTTTTTTTTTTTTGAAAGAATTATAAATTATTAAGATTATACCCGATGAAGATAACCTCAAATCTCTCTCTCACCTCTTCACACAACTCATGTTTTTGTTAAATATAATACATGTATATTAGATCCAGGTGCTTTTATTATTTCATTTTTGTCTTGCACCTCTTAAATTTTTTTTTCAATTTTTTTATTATAAATCTAATTTTCAATTATATATATATTTTTTTTAATTTTAATATTTCCCTTTTCAGCAGCATTTTTTTCAAAAAAAAAATATTATCATTAATCAGGTTTTATTATTACTTTTAATTTCTTTCCTCTCTCTCATCTCTTCAAGGAATTTTGGAATTATTGTAATACATGTAGTTTTTCTTAATAATTCACCCAGTTTATTTACGTACAGAAGTATTTACCACAGAAGTATTTATCATGCGGTATTGTTCGATCTTTTCAAAATACAAATACATGTATACACACAAGTTATATATTTTGCTGAAATTGGAATGGTGAACAAGGGAATCTCTCAATTTTCGGACTTCTAAGATAATTTGACCGTCCAAAAACTGAACTTCGGCATTGATTACTAGTATTAATCCCCTCTCACTGAAACTTATGTATGTCTGTCTTTTTGTTTGCCAAAAGATTTATTCCCATAGCCTCTTTAGGCTCTTATAAACATTAATGTCTGTACATCTTTTTTTCTGTGTTCCCAAAATGATGTTGTCTTATGAAAGAAGATTAATCCTACATAATTTACATTTGGTGGTAAAGTACTATCAAGGGACTAGCACCACTAACATTTACACAAGTGATATTCTAACTTGGAGAAGGAGATCTTGATGGTGCTACTTTTCAGTTCAAGTGGAAGTGAGAACCACCTTTCCTAAATTAGTAAGACTACTCTATATACATAGTCATGTACATGAACATAGAATGTTTAGCACTGACGAACTATTAAACTCATGTTGATTGGTTGGTGATAAAGACATCTGTTAGGATTCTTTCTGTTATACAGAGGCATCCAGCTTGCCTGGTTTTCTGTACCATAAGTAACTGGTCAGAGAAAAACAGTGAATTTAGGAAGGAAGCCTATAAACATTCTTGAATTAAATACCATCCCAAGTTCCATTTGCATGAGATGCACTGATCCGTATTCGGGTGATATCTAGGTATTTGCGACAGATACCTGACGGGGCATTGTAGTTGTGTCTTTGGAGTCACATCTCATCGGTTGAAATAGAAAGGGAGATAAAAACGACATCCCACTGTACTGATTTTGCACTCTAGAAAAAGAATTGACCGATTTTGATGAAAATTAGTTTCTAGGTACAATCTTATATGCTCTACATGTTGCGCAAAAAGTCGGTCATTGTGACCTACTTTTTCATTGCCTAGTGAAATTTTCCTGAAAGTTACAGTACCTTAGATAGTAAAACAACATGTCTTGTTATGAATGTGCATATGGAAACATGATAGTTATATAAAAAATAACAGTTTCCAGAAGTTATTACACCTTTATCTTCATTCAAATACACCTATCATCGCTACTACTAACAAAATCAGTTTTTTTCTAATGTACAAGGTTGCAACCATTGGGGTCATGACTAACCCCGCGATTGACCCCTGCTCAAATGCAATTTCTTGTTTCAATCATCCATTCCTATGGAAACAATTACATCCTATCCATATGTACATGCGTATATTTAGCAATCCGTTGCTATGGACAATTAGTTGCCATGGTAACAAATAATGTTTTATTTCATGACTTTATAAATTATGTAAACCATCAGTTGCTAAGGGCACAGATGCACCCGTTTTTTATATCTATATAAGTATATTTAACCACCCGTTGGTATGGACATTTTGTTGCCATGGTGACAAATAATGTTATATTTTATGTTCTCGAACTTAAAATTTACTTTTATTGATAAATGTAGTAAATTAAATGTAGAAAGATTATTTACACAAAAAATTAGAATGGGATGAAATCTGCCACAATATGTTAAAACAAAAATGCGAAATATCCATATTTAAGGGTCAGTTGCCATGCACCGTTGGTAAGCAACCATACATCGGAACACTTAAATTTTTATGTTTTTACAAAGGCTGAATCTTGGACTAAATTATACAGAAAAATCATTATATTCTGGTATGGGGCCAAAAATGGCCTATAGTGCACAACCTCCTTTGTACTATTAATACTATCCACTGGTCCTTTCTTCAATTTGGCCTGATTGTTTGTCTCTGTAACTTTAACCTTGAAATAGGTTCAGTTACAAAGGTTGCATCTATTGGCTATCCATTCGTTGTGGTTAAAATGTGGAGAATAACCATGTGTTGGTTTGTTTGTTGCGTCCTAGCTGTTATATAATATTTCATAATCGGATTTCTATTTAGTCAGTATTTTTTGTTTTTCACTAAAATTGGAATCATCCTTAAATTTAACCTTCGGTGGAACAACCGAATGTCTACTATTTTCTATTGCTAATTTACCTAATAATACAGTTCAGTTCCAAAACTCCTCTGAGTCCGACTGGGTGTAACTTAAACACTGTTTTGTGCTGCTGTAGTTGAAATTGCCATGTTCAAGTTGAATTGACACCACGTTTAATGTCAAGATCATTTTCTATCTTATAAATCAATATATTTACTGCTGAAACGAACAAAAATTGGTTTTGAACAACAGATTGACTTGAACTCATTAGCTAATAAATCCACTGCGTGCTGTAGTTTTAAAATTCTGAACATTTAGTAAGTTGATAGACAAAGCTGCCTTTCACCTGTTTAGAAATCTATGAAAGTTTTTTTCCAGTGTTGCTCAATTTCAAACAACACGAAGTGTACTATGTCTGTATTTTAAATTTTATATTTCAGTATTGTGAGAAATTGCTGCAAATAAGTACTTACTGTTACCTTTTTACTATAATATTAAGTCAAAGAATTACGTATTGAATACAATTTGTATCTAGTTAATGGTTCCTAATTGTATAGTTAAGGTTGCTTTTGTGGTAGTGCTTTTATCCAATACTGTTTTATAGGAAATGTATACATCAATGCAACCTGCCAACAAATAAATTGTTGAGAAGGAATATTGCAAGCCAACTTTTATCGGGGTCCTCAAAACATTTTTAGCCGTTTTCAGTTTTGTAAATAAATAAATTTCTGTGTTCAGGTTTGCCATGGGTATATTTCACGTCCCAAAGTTCCGTGTTCCTTTCATTCAATATTGATTACACACGTGTCTGGTGTAGCAAGCGAAACACTCGGCCTCACTTCCCTGGTGGCAGTTCACGAGTTAAAACCTAATTTGTCAATTTTAATAATTTTTCTTTGCTTCTGAAATTTAAATTGGGCATGGATTAGTATGTTTGTTTTTGATTTGTTTCGTTATTATTACTTAACATGTTGCAGCACTAGACGGTCACTTATATTTCTAATATTTCTAGAATTTCTAGAATAAAATATTTTTATATTGTGTAAACTTCACACAATAAATATAAAATAACATTATGAAATATGTGATAAGTGTTTAACAATTGTGGTGTTTTTCCTTAAACATTATTTTTTCTCTTGGTTTGGTTTATATGGAGTGGGGGGTAAATGGGGGGCACTGAAATTAATGATATCCCTCTCAAATTTAAAGGATTATATCTGTCCTTAGAGTTGGGTATTTGGAATCGGGTTGATAATGGTTTTAATCCATTTTGCAGACGTTTGACCATATTTAAAATAGAATTTCTTTATAGCATTTTTTTTGTTTTTCTCTGTAACTTCAACCTTGAAATAGCTTCAGTTACAGAGGTTGCATCTATTAGCTTTGCATTCGTTGTGGTTTAAATGTGGAGAATAACCATGTGTTGGTTTGTTTAGTGCGTCCTAGCTGTTATATAATAATTCATAATCGGATTTCCATTTCGTCAGTTTTTTTCTTCACTAAAACTGGAACCATCCTTCAATTTAACCTTCGATGGAACAACTGAATTTCTGCTATTTTCTATTTCTAGTTTACCTAACAATACAGTTCCAAAACTCCACTGAGTCGAATTGTGTGTAATTAAAACAATGTTTTGTGCTGCTGTAGTTGAAATTGTCAAGTTAAAGTTGAACTATCATCACGCTTTATGTCAAGATCATTTTCTATCTTATAAACCAATATATTTACTGTTTAAACAAACAAACATTGGTTTTGAACAACAGATTGACTTGAACTCAATAGCTAATAAATCCACTGCGTGCTGTAATTTTAAAATTGTGAACATTTAGTAAGTTGATAGACAAAGCTGCCTTTAACCTGTTTAGAAATCTATGAAAGTTTTTTTCCAGTGTTGGTTAATTTCAAACAACACGAATTGTACTATGTCTGTATTTTAAATTTTATATTTCAGTATTAATGAATCAAAAGAGAAATGGTACAAGAAGTAAGTACTTACTGTTACCTTTTTACTATAATATTGGGTCAAAGAATTACGTATTGAATGCAATTTGTATCTAGTTAATGGTTCCTAATTGTATATTTAAGGTTGCTTTTGTGGTAGTGCTTTTATCCAATACTTTTCTATAGGAAATGTATACAACAATGCAACCTGCCAACAAATAAATTGTTGAGAAGGAATATTGCAAGCCTACTTTTTTCGGGGTCCTCAAAACATTTTTTTAGCCGTCATCAGTTTTGTTGATAAATATGATTTTTGTGTTCAGGTTTGCCATGGGTATATTTCACGTCCCAAAGTTCCGTGTTCCTTTCATTTAATATTGATTACACACGTGTCTGGTGTAGCTAGCGAAACACTCGGCCTCACTTCCCTGGTGGCAGTTCACGAGTTAAAACCTAATTTGTCAATTTTAATAATTTTTCTTTGCTTCTGAAATTTAAATTGGGCATGGATTAGTATGTTTGTTTTTGATTTATTTCGTTATTATTACTTAACATGTTGCTGCACTAGACGGTCACTTATATTTCTAATATTTCTAGAATTTCTAGAATAAAATATTTTTATATTGTGTAAACTTCACACAATAAATATAAAATAACATTATGAAATATGTGATAAGTGTTTAACAATTGTGGTGTTTTTCCTTAAACATTATTTTTTCTCTTGGTTTGGTTTATATGGAGTGGGGGGTAAATAAAAGGTTGATATATTTTGAGCCATTTAAGGTTTATTTTTTTTTAAGTATTGTTCTAAAACAAAACAATATACCTAATCAAATAATCTGCTAAAGTTTGACCATCTTTCTTGAAGTTTGTTGTAATCACAATTTTATAGTATATATATTTTTCTTGTCTGTAGTATATTTCTGTTTCTTTTTGTGCAACACTAATAATGGGCCTACAATTCTTCAATCTTTGTAAATATGAAATTTGCAAAGGCATAAAATTAAATTAAACACTGAATACATGTATTTCTTCCCTTTGTTACCAAAGACAACAGTTTCGGAATCAATATTCAAGTTTATATTTAATTTTTCCTTGAGCCATTGAAAAATATCATTCCAATATTTTTGGATAATGTAGCATTCCCAATACATATGCAAAATGGTTTCTTGTTTGCGTTTACAGAATGTACATGTCTAAGTTGTTGTAATTCTAATTGTTGGTAGTAATAATTCTATGGTTAATGCGAAATTGAAATCATCTAAGTGTTATGTCATTTGAAAATTTCATGAAATAAATGTATGTGTTTTTCCACCAGTTATTTGATTTTTTTATTCCCGAATCCTTTTTTCATTTCAGTTCTGCCTTGCTTTTAATGTTCAGTTTCTTAATGAATGAATTATAAATATTTCTGTTGCCTTTTTCATTTTATCTGATTAAATAAATATATATATATATATATATATATATATATATATATATATTCAGGGCAATAGGGAGGAATACAAGTGTATTGTTGTTTTAGAACATTCCATTTTTCAACTATAGACATTTTTAAACCTTGAAATATAGTTATGGGTTGTCGAATATTATACTTCAATAAGAAAGATTCATAATCCATAAACCATCCTGTATCATCAAACAAATCATATATAAGATGTATACCCTTTTCATTCCATGTATTATAAATCACCGGTTTATTTCCTACGAATATGTTACTATTATACCATAAAGGTTGATATAAAATATGTTTTTGACTTATATGTATTGTATGAAAAAAGTCGTGTTAGTGAAGAAATACCTCTTTCCAAAATAAATTTTTACATTCTCTACTGAGTTTGTTAAAAAATTTATCCCCAAATTGAAACATTTTACAATCATCAATTGAGAGAGTTTGGAAGAGTATATTTTTCCATGAATCTTTTTGCTGTGTTTCATTAAGAATTCTTCTAACCCATGTTAATTTCAAAGACTTAATAAATGACCCTATATGTATCATTCTGCATCCCAAATTTCCATAATCCTGTATCATTTTCTGTCTAGCTATTTTGTCCCCTTTATTTCCCCATATATACTGAAATATTAAATGTTCTAATTTCTTCAAAATTGAAACATCTGGTGAAGGGAGACTTTGAAAGAGATAGGTTAATTTAGGACCAGGACTGACTTAACAACAGTTACTTTACCTAAAGTGCTCAAGTTTCTTTTAAACTACATTTTTATTAATCTTGAAATTTCTTCTAATTTTTCATTGAAATTTAACATAACAATATTTTTTTAATTCTAATGTGTATTTGATACCTAAAGTTGAAAATTCAGGTTACTCCATAAAAGGGGTAGATCAGGCCAACGTTTTTGATTACAGTATTTCTTTGCCCCTATCCATATACAAAAAGTTTTATTCAATATTAGGTTTTATTCCAGAGTACTTTTGCAAATTGGTGTAGTTAGTCACATGTTTTTTAAGAGATTATTCAGACCCATCAAGTATAATTGTTGTGTCATCTGCATATTGGCTAAGTTTTTCTTCCTTTTCCACAATTTTTATTCCTGTTATGTCCTTGTTATTTATTATCATTAAGGCCATTATTTTAACACATAAAAGAAAAATGTATGGTCCCCTGTCTACATCCCCTACCTATTTTAAAGAAATTTGACGAAAAACCGTTTTGAATCACACAAGTCTTTGCTTCAAAATTTAAAATTTTAATCCATTTCCGTATATCCTCTCCAAAGTTAAAATATTTTATTGTTTTATCAATAAACTTCCAAGAAACGGAGTCAAATGCTTTTTCAAAATTTATAAGAACAATTAGACCTGGGATATATTTCTCTTCAGTGAATTGTAACAAATCATACCATACCCTAGTATTTTCTCCTATAAATCTACCAGATAGAAAACCTTTTTGATTTCATGTTTTAGATTTTCTAAAACACTTTTTATTCTTTGAGCAATACATGTTGATAATATTTTGTAGCTTACATTGAGAAGTGTAATTGGCCTCCAATTTTTCAAAACCTGGCGTGATTTATTATCTTTAGGCAACAAAGTAATAATGCCTTCTCTTTGTGTTTGTGACAAGCATTTTTATTTAAAACTATAGTCAAACGATCTTAAAAGAAAACCAGACAAATTTTTCCAAAAAAACTTGTAAAACTCCAGTGTAAAACCACCGGTTTCAGGACTTTTGTCATTTTTCATTGTTTTTAATGCGTTTAACACCTGTGAAGCAGAAAGTTCTTCGTCTATGCTACATTTAATAGGCGATTTTAGTTTTGGTATTTGTTTATTTTTGAATAATTCATGAAGGTTTATGTCAAGAATGCTTTCATCTCTGTTTGAGATTTTGATAGAATTTTTTTATTTCATTCAATATTTCTGATTGTTCTGTAATAGTACTGTTATCACTGGTTGTTATTTTTGAGACTGTCTTATTTACATACTTTTTTTTCTAAACTTAAGAAGTAGTTTCTAGGTTTTTCGCCTTCTTCTATCCATTTACAAATTGAACGTAGAAGTTAACCCTTCATAAACTCTTTTTTATATCTTCCAATTCCTTATTTAGTTTATCTAGTTTTTCATTTTCTGTATTATCGATTGAGGTTTGAATGGTTTCATTTATTGTTTTTATTAGCTCACCTGACCGAAGGTCATGTGAGCTTATGGCATAGCGCAGCGTGTGTATGTGCGTGTGTGCGTGTGTGCGTCGTTAACACCTATTTTCGACTCTGAAACTACTGGACAGTTTTTAATGAAACTTTGTCAGAAGCATATATGGGCTAGTGCAATTCAGATTTGTTCGTGGCGTTGCCATGGCTACCATAACTAGGTCAAGGTGACCTAGGGGTGCAAAAATCTTAAAAAATCTTCTTCTCCGAAAGTACTGATTGGAGAAAAAATCTGATGTGATATTTGGCTTCTCTAGGGTCTTAAGCCTATAGTTTGTTTATTTTGTGAAATTCGGATAAAAAATAGGTAACGCGTTTTTGCGTTTAATTTTGAAAAAATCGTAAAATAGCTTCAAATTGTTTTTACTTGACTATTTGACCAGATAATGACATGGGGTTTTCAGTTTTGACATCTTCTTGTTAGTATCTTCAAATTGAGGTCAAGGTCAATTGTGAAGGTCGTGACCTAATTTTTTTACCTCTGATTATAATTATTATCTCGAAAACTATAAACTTTTTGTATAGGCATGTATATTAGAATGTTGTAGGTATTGATACAACGATCATTTTGATGTATAGAAAAAGGTCATGGGTTCAAAGGTCAAGGTCACAGATGTGAAACAATACCGAAATGGTTAATTATCTTGAAAACTATAAACTTTTTGTATAGGCATGTATATTAGAATGTTGTAGGTATTGATACAACGATCATTTTGATGTTTAGAAAAAGGTCATGGGTTTAAAGGTCAAGGTCACAGATGCGAAACAATACCCAAATGGTTAATTATCTCGAAAACTATAAACATTTTGTATAGGCATGTATATTAGAATGTTGTAGGTATTGATACAACGATCATTTTGATGTATAGAAAAAGGTCATGGGTTCAAAGGTCAAGGTCACAGATGCAAAACAATACCAAAATGGTTAATTATCTCGAAAACTATAAACTTTTTGTATAGGCATGTATATTAGAATGTTGTAGGTATTGATACAACGATCATTTTGATGTATAGAAAAAGGTCATGGGTTCAAAGGTCAAGGTCACAGATGCGAAACAATACAGAAATGGTTAATTATCTCGAAAACTATTAACATTTTGTATAGGCATGTATATTAGAATGTTGTAGGTATTGATACAATGATCATTTTGATGTATAGAAAAAGGTCATGGGTTCAAAGGTCAAGGTCACAGATGTGAAACAATACCAAAATGGTTAATTATCTCGAAAACTATAAATTTTTTGTATAGGCATGTATATTAGAATGTTGTAGGTATTGATACAACAATGATTTTGATGTATAGAAAAAGGTCATAGGTTCAAAGGTCAATGTAACATATGCGAAACAATACTGAAATGGTTAATTATCTCGAAAACTATAAACTTTTTGTATAGGCATGTATATTAGAATGTTATAGGTATTGATACACAATCATTTTGATGTATAGAAAAAGGTCATGGGTTCAAAGGTCAAAGTCACAGATGTAAAACAATACCGAAATGGTTAATTATCTCGAAAACTATAAATTTTTTGTATAGGCATGTATACTAGAATGTTGTAGGTATTGATACAACAATCATTTTGATGTATAGAAAAAGGTCATAGGTTCAAAGGTCAAGGTCACAGATGCGAAACAATACCGAAATGGTTAATTATCTCGAAAACTATAAACTTTTTGTATAGGCATGTATATTACAATGTTGTAAGTATTGATACAACGATCATTTTGATGTATAGAAAAAGGTCATGGGTTCAAAGGTCAAGGTCACAGATGCAAAACAATACCCAAATGGTTAATTATCTCAAAAACTATAACCTTTTTGTATAGGCATGTATATTAGAATGTTGTAAGTATTGATACAACGATCATTGTGATGTATAGAAAAAGGTCATGGGTTCAAAGGTCAAGGTCACAGATGCGAAACAATACCGTAATGGTTAATTATCTCGAAAACTATAAACTTTTTGTATATGCATGTATATTAGAATGTTGTAGATATTGATACAACAATCATTTTGATGTATAGAAAAAGGTTATGGGTTTAAAGGTCAAGGTCACATATGCGAAACAATACCGAAATGGTTAATTATCTCAAAAACTATAAACTTTTTGTATAGGCATGTATATTAGAATGTTGTAGGTATTGATACACAATCATTTTGATGTATAGAAAAAGGTCATGGGTTCAAAGGTCAAAGTCACAGATGTAAAACAATACCGAAATGGTTAATTATCTCGAAAACTATAAATTTTTTGTATAGGCATGTATACTAGAATGTTGTAGGTATTGATACAACAATCATTTTGATGTATAGAAAAAGGTCATAGGTTCAAAGGTCAAGGTCACAGATGCGAAACAATACCGAAATGGTTAATTATCTCGAAAACTATAAACTTTTTGTATAGGCATGTATATTAGAATGTTGTAAGTATTGATACAACGATCATTTTGATGTATAGAAAAAGGTCATGGGTTCAAAGGTCAAGGTCACAGATGCAAAACAATACCCAAATGGTTAATTATCTCAAAAACTATAACCTTTTTGTATAGGCATGTATATTAGAATGTTGTAAGTATTGATACAACGATCATTGTGATGTATAGAAAAAGGTCATGGGTTCAAAGGTCAAGGTCACAGATGCGAAACAATACCGTAATGGTTAATTATCTCGAAAACTATAAACTTTTTGTATATGCATGTATATTAGAATGTTGTAGATATTGATACAACAATCATTTTGATGTATAGAAAAAGGTTATGGGTTTAAAGGTCAAGGTCACATATGCGAAACAATACCGAAATGGTTAATTATCTCGAAAACTATAAACTTTTTGTATAGGCATGTATATTAGAATGTTGTAGGTATTGATACAACGATCATATTGATGTATAGAAAAAGGTCATGAGTTCAAAGGTCAAGGTCACAGATGTGAAACAATACTGAAATGGTTAACTATCTTGAAAACTATTAACTTTTTGTATAGGCATTTATATTAGAATGTTGTAGGTATTGATACAACAGTTATCATGATTTAAAGAAAAAAGTCATTGGGGTTTAGTATTTATGTTTTCTTTAAATCTATCAGCTAGCCATTAGTTGTCAGGTGAGCGTATCAGGCCCATGGGCCTCTTGTTTCATTTTCTGTTTCTTTTTCTCTTTTTTTTTGAGTGTTAGCTTTTTATGTTTACTGTATGAGATAGTGTTTATCGTATTTTTACAAGATCATTTCAAAAAATAACTGATCATTTATTTGAAGGTGTAGGTTTTGTTGAGGGATTTCATCAATTATTTCTCTATTATATGAAAAAAAGTGCATATTCTTATTTCACATTTCTTATGGTTTGTTTAACCTGATTAATATAATTTTTGTCCATTAAAAGTAAATTATTGAAACGCCAGAAACCCCTACCCCTTTTAAATTTAAAAATTGATAAATTCATTAAAATTTCTGAATGATCTGTCTTATATCCTGGATGGATAAAAAATTAATCTAGCCCTTTTAATTGGATTAGTTCTTATCCATGAATATTTTTTAGATGATGGGTGGTAAACTCTCCAAGAATCCACTAGACCCAGACTGTTTTTCATTTCTAAAACCTTATTTTGTGCTTTTGGATTACTGTAAAACCTTTATTCATCGCCACCATTTGTTCAGTCAAATTTTGGCGTTATAAAGGGGTTTGGCGATAAATTGAGGGAGACAGATAAAGGAAAACATAAACAAAATGGATTTTGGGACTTCAAAATACTGTGGCGATAAGCGAGGTGGCAAAGTATCGAGGGGCATTATAACGAGGTTTTACTGTATTTAAATGTGTATAGTTAAAGCAGTCAATATTAAAATTTTATACCAAGTTCCAATCTCCACACATTACAACAAATTCAGTATTTATCTCTATTATTATTTGCTCTATATTTGAGTAAAACTCTGGACAGTCCAAATTTGGTCTATATATATTTACAATAGTTAAACTTAACTTTTTTTCTATAACAATTTCCAAAACTATCATATTTCAATTATTGTCACATTTCACCTGCATTACTTCAAATTCAAAATTATTGTTTAATAACACACACACATCCCTGGCATCATTTCTGCCTGGGCTAATGTAGCAATCATACCCCCACTGAGTACAGATTAAATTCCTATCAGATTCAATGAAATGTGTATCTTGAAGACAACATAAAGAATGTTGTTTTTTTGTTAAAGTTAAAAACATCTTTTCTTTTTGACATGTTTCTAAGCCCCCTACAGTTAACTGAGTAAATGCTAACCATTAAACAGAAATTTGAATAAAACCCTGAGAAACCGATCCAGCATCCACACACACATTCATACAACATATAAATACAAAACACACAAATATTATACACATGGCAAACATGCGAATATTACTTGGCTCATATATGTGGTCTTGGCATTTAAATATTTGCATTTTATATTACTTATTAAATATGACTTTAATACGCCCATTCCATAGCTGCAAACAAAGATTAATATGTACTGATTTCAGCATCGTGTTAAATATTCGGAAGTTCATTTGGAGCTGTACTATCAAAATAGGACAAGGATACAGGTACTACTTACTATTCCGGATAATCTTCATTTTGTCCGCGAGTGGTTATTAGCGACATATAAAACTTATATGACTCTTTTATACTAATTGAAAATTATTCAAAAACGATTAATCAATACATATTAAACAGTGGACGCAGTGTTATACAACAGTTTTAAATATAATTATACATCTTTCTTCACATCATATGCATGCAAAGTGTTATATACTATTCAAGTTAATTTGAAAGTTCTTAATATCGCAAGATAATCAGTTTATAAGTAAATACTTAAATTTTAGTGTCAACATGTTTTATGAACTTGACCTGCGGCTTGACCATGGACTTTTTAAATAATTTCAAACGCTTTGGTCTTATGTGGATACCGCTATACCATCGCGTAACAACAACGGCGACGTTCATATGTCCGTTATCTGCCAGGTATCTGAGCGTTTTCCTGCCTGCTCCAAATTCATCATCGTCAACATATCCTTCCTGCAGTTTGTTTTCACTATCCATGTATCTGTATATTGAGATATTATGATGTGTCTTTGCATGAGCTGGTATAATGGCGATTTTTTTTGTAAAATCGCCTGACTTCATTCAATGTGCGAACATGTGTGCTGTTTGCGATGAACCTGTTTCCAGACTCAGTTATCTCATTGCTTGTTGATGCTTCTATCTCGTTTAACTTTTCCTCCTCTTTTTTGCTAGTCAAAAGAATATCCTCCGCTTTCGGTTTGGTTACTTTATCGCGATAGACAAATTTGTCCAGATATATGAGTTTGTCTCCTACGCCTCGTGTTTTTTTTGTTTTCATTATATCTATTGCTTATTTCAAACAGTTTCTTTCTGTTCTCTACTATTTCTGTCGGGGGATTGGGGTGTGACGCTAAAAGGGAGTTGAACTTTCTCATCACGCCTTGCCTTTTGTGCCTTGAGAATTTAAAACTTTTTAGACAGGTCTACTAACTTCCCTGTTATATGTCTTGGTTTTCCATTTTTATTAGGGAACGATCCATTGCGATGTATCCTTACAAATTCGACATCTACTTTTAAGTGTGATTTAATTGCAGCGGGGACTTGTTTCATCAAATCTTCACCGTTAGTTTCCTTGAAATTGTGAATAAGCACATTATCACGCATGGACCTGTTTTTTAAGTTGAATATCTCAATATTGTGTTCGGTGACTTTCCTATCTAGTTTTATTATTACCGATTTCATTTTCATTTCTTTTCCTAATTTGATATTTTCATTCTTTACTGCGCCTAAATCAGATGGACAGTCTGTTGCGCAACATAATTAATTTTTTCGTCAAGCCCTTCGGTACCTCAAACATCATGTTTTAGATCTTTAATACATTGCTCTACACTATCAAATTTATTAAGGCGAATATGTATGTCTACTAAGCTCTGTTGTATTAATTATAATGAAGCCTGAGAACTACTCACTTCGCTTACTACCTGTACTTCTTCTTTCCTTTGTTCGTTTATCGAGAAACTTTTTTTCCCAAATAAAGACATTTTCCAAGTAAGTTTTCACCAAAGAACACACAAATTGCCGTCAAGATATATTTATAAATGGAATGCTCCTAAAATTACTGTGAAAAAACTAATGCTTACTGCCAAGATCCTCTTACTCACAAATTCAAGACCTCTCCATTCGCCATTGTACCACGTGATCCTCTATACGTCCTTAGTTTATTTCCGTTGTGATTATTGTTGTCGTTCCATAATTCGTTTTATATCACTGTCAATCTCTTTCGACTTGTTCAAAATTTAAAAAAATGCATTTTGTTTATTAAGTTTAGAATTGATGAATGCTCAATAAATGTTGTTACTCTTTGATCCCACAATTTTGAAACTTCAAACCTCATATGTAACGTAAATATATATCTAAAGCACTGAGAGTGTCCTATTTACAGATTAATACAATTCATCCACCAATTTAGATAATATAAACAATACTAAATAGGTTATTTACTGGTATGAAACTTAAATGTAAGTTTCCAGTAGTAAAACTGTTAGTTGTTTTTTAATGACGGAACTTTGAAATGTAAAACTTGATTTGATTCTCTGAACACAGAAATTTCATTTATTACACCGATTGTTTACAATATCTAACATGCGCTGAAGAAACGAGTCATCCAGTGCTAGTATGATAATACCATCATTTTAAAGAAGAGCATCACCAACTTGAATACTACACTGAGCGCTTTTCAGTTGATATACAAAGCCATTTAGATATGCTGCGAATTAACCCGGTGATTACTGCTTCCCTGTCGCATATTGAATGTTGCGATATAATGACTGAACACTTTTAAACACTTTCCGCCAAATCCAAGTTTATGTATTTTATACCATAAAAGTCCCAATTGACACTATCTAAAGCTTTTCCATATGGACAAATCACGTTAATGTTAATATATGTTTAAGTTTGTATTGTTTATGATTGTTTATAATAAATAGACACGA
This sequence comes from Anadara kagoshimensis, assembly GCA_021292105.1. Taxonomy (NCBI): domain Eukaryota; kingdom Metazoa; phylum Mollusca; class Bivalvia; order Arcoida; family Arcidae; genus Anadara; species Anadara kagoshimensis. Next base: position 5,637,914 of record CM037865.1, read on the forward strand.
TCCACGCAGCTCGGTTTTGTACTAAACACTACTCGTCAACTAATACATTGTTGTGTTCCACCCATTTAGCAAGTCTCGCTTTTGAAATGTCAATTTGTATCTTCCAGGCACTGAAATTTATGATATCCCTATCAATTTTTAACAATTTTAAAGGATTATATCTGTCCTTAGAGTTGGACTTTTGGAATCTGGTTCATAATGGTTTTAATCCATTTTGCAGACGTTTTTACCATATTTAAAATAGAATTAATATTTAAAATAGAATTTCTTTATAGCACTTTTTTAATATTTTACTATTGATATCATCCACTGGTCCTTTTTCTCAATTTGGCCTGAATGTTTGTCTCTGTAACTTCAACCTTATTTACAGAGGTTGCATCTATTGGCTTTCCATTCGTTGTGGTTTAAATGTGAAAAATAACTATGTGTTAGTTTGTTTAGTACGTCCTAGCTGTAATATAATATTTCATAATCGGATTTCCATTTCGTCAGTATTTTCTGTTATTCACTAATAATGGAGCTATCCTTCAATTTAACCTTCGATGGAACAACCGAATTTCTGCTATTTTCTATTCCTAATTTACCTAATAATACAGTTCCAAAACTCCACTGAGTCGGATTGTGTGTAACTAAAACAATGTTTTGTGCTGCTGTAGTTGAAATTGTTAAGTTCAAGTTGAACTATCATCACGCTTAATGTCAAGATTATTTTCTATCTTATAAATCAATATATTTACTGCTGAAACGAAACAAAAATTGGTATTGAACAACAGATTGACTTGAACACATTAGCTAATAAATCGACTGCGTGCTGTAATTTTAAAATTCTGAATATTTAGTAACTTGATACACAAAGATGCCTTTAACCTGTTTAGAAATCTATGAGAGTTTTTCTCCAATGATGGTTAATTTAAAACGCCACAAAGTGTATAATGTTTGTATTTTAAATCTTATATTTCAGGTATGCAGTTTTAAGGTAAGTACTTACTGTCACATTTTTACTATAATATTAAGTCAAAGAATTACGTATTGAATACAATTTGTATCTAGTTAATGGTTCCTAATAGTATGGTTAAGGTTGCTTTTGTGGTAGTGTTTTTATCCAATATTGTTCTATGGGAAATGTATACAACAATGCGACCTGCCAACAAATATATTGTTGAGAAGGGATATTGCAAGCCTACTTTTATCAGGGTCCTCAAAACATTTTTAGCCGTCATCAGTTTTGTTGATAAGTATGATTTATGTGTTTATGTTTGCTATCGGTATATTTCACGTCCCAAGGTTCGTGTTCCTTTCATTCAATATTGTTAACACACGTGTCTGATGTAGCTAGCGAAACACTCTGCCTCACTTCTCTGGTGGCAGTTCACGAGTTAAAACCTAATTTTTCAGTTTTAATAATTTTTCTTTGCTTCCTAATTTAAAATTTGGGCATGGATTAGTATGTTTGTTTTTGGTTTGTTTCGTTATTATTACTTAACCTGTTGCAGCACTAGACGGTCGCTTATATTTCTAATATTTCTAGAATAAAATATTTTCAAACAATTTTAAAGACTTAGATCACGTGTCTTTTGGCATATTAAAGACACTAAGTAGTTTAAAAAAGGAGGTTTCTCTAGTCACCAAACGTAACAAATATATCACATGGTATTTACGAGGATTAATCAATAAATAACCAGTCTAACTTATTTCCAATTAAGATCTGTCTCTACTTTTTCATGTTATTACCCTCTAATGTGATTTACTAGGACCAACGGTTTCAGGTGCCGTCAGCCAAGAATGATAAAAGTCAGGGTTTTTTATTTAACTACGCTTCGATTGTCTTCACAACGTCTTTGTCAGACCGAAAATGACTTCAACGGGTATCATTTTCCAATTTGGGGAATAAGACGAGGTTACCAGCAAATTGTTTTATACGCACAATTTGTTGGTCTTTTAAATTTGAAATTCCTCAAAACTAAGGTATACTCCCTCATGCAAAGCATTTCCTTATCTTAATTTGTTAAAATATATTTTGGTCCTTTGGCTATCTTTACAACATCTTGAAAACAATTTTGGTTTCATAATTTTGGTCGAAACACTTATTGATGAGAAATTGCATTCCGAAACGGCCGTGTACTGCTGTAAAATTAAAGTGATATACATTTAATATAAAATTATATAATATATATACATTTGTATTGGAGTGGTGAAACAATGCAAATGTACATTTTCTTTCAAACACTAGCTACTAGACACTGTAGACTCATATTTCCGTTAAATGTAACGTTAACACTGCTTACTGAAAAGAATCGGGATAAGATGTAAAAATCATGACGCAAAAACATCATGGATATTTGAAAAAAAAATGGCACTGTGTTGAAAATGTTGTTCGTTGTCAAATAGCCTGGTGATCACAGTGATAGCAAAGACTATCACAAATATCTTGGTAAATAAATTTATTAATAGATTACTAGAGTGTACTATTTCTAAAATTCGATAAAAGACTTCTATGATCACGATATTGCACTTGATACACGTAACTGCTGTAGGTAACCGTCCGTTAAATATTCTATACGTACTTAGTAAATTTCTGTTGTGATTACTGTTTTCGTTCCATAATTCGTTTTATATCATTGCTAATCCCTTGCAACTTATTCAAAATTAAAAAAATGTGGTTTGTTGATTAAATTTAAAATTGATGAATGTTCAATAAATTTTGTGACTCTTTGATTCCACAATTTTGAAGTTTTAAAAACTCATATGAAACCTTAGTATCTAAAGCACTGCAATGTCCTATTTACTTTGGCATGATGATGATAATGGCATTATTTATTCAAAGTAAAATTTTATGCTTTTATTGCTTCTGACCAGATTACTTAGAATATGAAAACAGCTCTGCTTTTACAATTCAAATAATCAATCGGAGAAGTCCGACTTGGCTATACGACTTTTTAAATGCTATACCAGAAGGAAATGATTTTATGTTTTTTCTAATTTTTACGCCATAAAATCTAAAAAAGTAACAAAATAGTGAAGGCCTCCCTATGGTAGTTAGAGTGTACAAAACTTAAAAACCGAAGTTATCGAGGGGTGTTTAAGTCCGGATATGAGCCATTGATCGATTTAAAGTCCGGATGATACCTATCACCTTCATTTTCACAAACTGTCCGTTCAAAAAGTAACGTCATCCCTAAATTTCGAAAAAAGAAACGCCACATCCTTGTTTGGTATTACAAATTAAGATAAACGATTTAATTAGACACTAAATTACGTATATACAACGTTTCATCCTCTTGCTGACTAAAAAGTACCATCATGTCAAGTAATTTTGTTAATTGGAACTAAATGTCAATAAAAATCCATAAAATTAAACTACTAGTATTTTCTTTTAACTGTTAAACACTTGAAATCAAATATATATCTCAATTCAAAGATAATATCTTAGAATGAGTTTATCTATTGTGTAAATGTAATTAAAAAAACTTTGTGTTTGAATTTTATTTTCAACGCAAGAGCTCATCCTAAACCGAATTATAAGAAGTATTCAGGTTTGGGGTATGATATTGTCTAGCGGTGTTTGGATTCTGTAAAATACTTTTCCACCATTAATCATTTTGTAATATAAAATCTTAAATGTTTTGAAAATGCACGCTAAATGTCTCATATTTCCTGACAAGCATTATATATTTTTCAACAGGATCTAGCTCCTATACATTTGTCAAAGTCGACGAAACATTTTCTACAAACATAACCGTTCTTTCTGCATTGTTTGTCAATTGAAACTGGTTGTTATGTTAATACAAGGATAAATAATAGATGTCGTATTTTTTGTTCTGAAATTGTCGAAGATGAGTACCATATTAATCTTGAATGTCCTGTTTATTCTAGTCTTAGAAAGCAATATATCAAGCCATATTTTTGGATCAAACCTAGTCGTTCTAAACTTATTCAATTACTTAGTGTCAATAATGTAAAGCAATTGTGTAAATCTCGGTAAATATCTCTGCAAAGCTGTCAAAATCCGAAATGATTGTTAAATCGTTATACAGTGAAATCGGACGCTCTCTAAACCGGACAACTCTCTATTCCGGACAATATATATTTGGTCCCGAATTTATCCTTCTTTATTTCAACTAATAAGAACCTCTCTAAACCGGACACTCTCTATTCTGGACACCGGACAAACTTTTTAGTCCCAAGTTGCTTATATCCTTAAAATTGAACCTCTCTAAACCGGACAACATTTTGGTTATTTTTTTTAATTACTTGTTTTTTTTCCTTTTTTAAATATATTAGTTTTAAACAGATTTATAATAAAATTCAATTATGGACACTTAAAAATCATAAGTTTTTTTTTATTATATTTATTCTTATTTAAAATATTTGGTATTCATTTTAATCCCTCATGTATTTATACCGGTATTTTAAATATTTTTCATCTATATATATTTTTTTCTATTTCTTTTTGTGATTTTTATTTCTAATCTAAATTTGTTCATTAATTGACTTATTGACACAATAATTTAAGATAAGCACTTCTATATAATCTTATCATATTATCTATAGTTGCTACAGTTGTTTTGTTAATTATTATCCAGAAACACCTTATGAAACAAGGAGACTGGAAAAGTGTCAACACTATTGTTGTCCTGTCAGGGATTTATAAAGGTAGTGTCGTTTGCCTTTAGTACCCCGATTAGCATTCTATTAAGAAAGCGAATTAAAGGTGATTTAAAACCAATCCAAACAGAGCTTTTACATATAGCATATCTTATAATACATTAATATTTACAGTGTTGTTGATTATGGCTTCTCTGACATTTATCACATTTAGTTAAGGGGAGATAAGCTAGGTTAAAATATCAAAACCTTCTTAAACCGGACACCTCCCTAAACCGGACAAAATGTATGGTCCGGAGCTTGTCCGGTTTAGAGAGGTTTTACTGTATTAACATATGTCTGTTTATTATTATTATTATTATTATTATTATTTAATATATCTCCGAATATGTGCTATGCAATGCATCTACTGTTCCAGTACTAATTGTTCTGTATACATTTATTGTATATGAACTTACGGAATAAATTAACTGAATTAGAATGGCCTGGTAATTTTCCGGACATGAAACCCATAACATTTTCAAAATGTAGAAGAACGAGGTAGCTAAGAATAACCCTAGATCAAATTCTTCTCTTTAGAAGTTCTTGCAGAGTCACTGTATAGGGTAACAAAAGCCAAATGCAAAGAACCGTTTTAAAGTATGCCAAGACGAATAATGGCCGCCATCGAAGCAAGAGGATCATCAACTTAATACTAACTCTTAGTTATGTACTTTTCATTGTATAAAAGTCGTGTTTCATAAATAAACCACGTTACGTCCTTTAGTGCTTATTTAATAGAGAAACAATGGGGTGACGTTTTATTTTAGAAATTTAGGGGTGACGTTATTTTTTGACAGACCTGTAGTAAAAATGAAGGTGATAGGTATGATCCGGACTTTCAATCACTCATATTGAATGATGGGCAAATCTTAAACGCTGTAATTTGTTGAGAAAAATACATTTAATGATTTAATTGCTGAAATACAAATGCGAGCAAATACATGTAAGTGACCAGCATAATTTATTTCCGGTTGAGATTCCCCTCATCATTTCCGATGTAATTGCCTTCTATTATGATGGATCTAGACTAACGGTGTTTATGTGCCACCAGCCCTGAACTGAAAAAGTTAAAATCCTTTCCAATGGATATAATAATAATAATAATAATATTAATAATATTAATAATAATGATAATAATAATAAACAGTGTAGTTTTTAAAATGCTTCGGAGTAGAACGTTTTGTCCTTTTTTGTATTTAAAATAATGAAAAATAACAAACTCCTAGGAATTCGTTATTAAACATGCTTTTGAGCTATTACGAAATGTTTAATTAATATCAATACACTCTTGGTCCCTATTAGCAAGAATATTATGCTTAACTAGGAAAATGTATATTTTTAAGTATGACACCAAGTAAGTAAATATTTTATTATAGTGTCACAATCTATTGAATGCAATAAAATGTTACAATACAAGCTTACGAGGCTTTATAAAACCATATTATACCTATTTACTTTTATACATCATATACAAAATTATATTATTATCGCAAAAAGGTAAAACAATGGCTTTTGTATATTTTCTTTAAAATACTGACTAAAAGACGCTGTGAATTCTTATTTCCCATTAAACTAATAACTTAACTTTATCTGCTGGTGGCTGGTGCCCCGAGGAGATCACAAACTCAGTAGGCAATATTTTCGTATTATTGTCAGAAATATACTTTAATCGTCTAAATTTCCTGCAAGTTTAAATTTGACAGTTCTCAAAAGCTAAGGTATACTCCCTCATGCAAAGTAATTCCTTAGCTTAATTTGGTAAAATATATTTTAGTCCTTTGGGTAGCTTTTCAACATCTTCAAAATAATTTTGGTTTCATAATTTTGGCCAAAGCACTACTGATGAGGAATTGTATTCCGAAACGGCCGTCTAGTGCTTTAAAATTTAAACTGGTATAATATGTTGTAAACACTGCTTCCTAAAAAATCCAAATAAGATGCACAAACCTTTAACCTTTCAAAGATTTTATCTAATTAAAAACTACAGTTTATATGACGTTTTTATTACCACTAAGTGGCTTAACACTTATGGTTAGGTATCTTAAAATAAATAATAATTTGAATAATCGTTTTTACTACTTATGTAATAGGAATTCGGTTTAATAACTTTTTATTAAATTAGATAACGTTTAGAAAATTGAAAATCACGAAATGCATTAGTTTGTTTACATACTACAATTTTCTCAGGGTAATTATGATAATAATAATAGTAATTGTAAAATATAAAAACGTGAGTATGCTAAATTTTAATGAAATAAAATGTAGGGATAATAGTGAAATCACGATCGGTCCGGTGAACTAATCGTAACTCTTCAGTGAAATATTATTTCAACTTTAGTTTTAAGTTTTTATAAAGTGTTATATACATGCTATTCTTATATAATAATTAAACAAGACAATCGAAAACTGACATAGACAGTTCTTCTATTGATTAACCACTGTCTATTATCTGTAAGCAATAGGATTTACCATTCAATTTCTTCACATATATGTTATTATTACTAAAATCTTGTTGACGCCACGGAAATGTATTTTTTCATTAATTTCGGATAATTGAAAGATCTGCTCTTTTAAATTGGAGTTTTACTATATATACAAAATTAACAACAGATTGACTTGAACAAATGAGCTAATACATCCGCTGTTTGATGGAATTTTATAATTCAGAACATTTAGAAAGTTGACAAAGTTATCTTTTTAGAAATTTTTGAAAGTTTTATCGTTCAGTGTTGTTAAATTTCAAACGCCACGAAGTGGACTACATCTGTGTTTTGTATCTTATATTTCAGGGAAGAACAGATCATTGGACGGTAAGTACTTTACTATTACACTCTTACTATGATATTGGGTGAACGAATTACGTATTGAATACAATTTTATCTAGTAAATGGTTCCCAATGGTATAGTTAAGGTTGCTTTTGTGTTAGTGTGTTTTTCAATATTGTTCTACAGTCATGACAGTATTCTTGATAAGTTTGATGTCTCTGTATCCAGTATTGCCGTGGATGTATTTGACGTCTCATAGTCTATGTTTTCTTCACTCAATATTGATTACACACATGTCTGCTGTAGCTAGTTAAACACCCAGCTTCACTTTCCAGGTGGCAGATCACGTATCATACTTTTTATAAGTTTTTAAATGTTTATTTTGCTTCTGAGTTTTGATTGCATATGGATTAGTATGTTAATTTTTTAATTTGTGTCGTTTTTAATTTAAACCTGTTTTAATGTTGCAACACTAGACAGCCGTTTTATTTTTAATGTTCCTAAAATAGAATATTTTTCGAATGATATTAAAGCTTGATGTCACATGACTTTTAGGATATTAAAGACACGTCAGTTGTTTATAAAAGTTGATTTTTATTAGTTAGGGAACGTAACAAATATATTACATGGTATTTGCAAGGGACAATCAATAAATAACCAGCCTAACTTATTTTCGGTTGAGATCCGCCGTTATTACCCTCTAATGTGATTTACTAGGACAAACGGTTTCAGGTGCCGTCAGCCAAAAATGATTAAAGTGAGGGTTTATTTTATTTAGCCACGCTTCGATTGTCTTCACAAATTCTTCGACAGACCGGAAATGACTTTAACAGGTATCATTTTCCAAATTGGGGAATAAGACGAAGTTACCAGCAAATTGTTTTTGTACGCACAATTTGCTGCTAGTTAAAATTTGAAATTTCTCAAAACTAAGGTATATTTCCTCATGCAAAGCATTATCTTAATTTGTTAAAATATATTTTGGTCCTATCATGACGCAAAAACATCACGGATATCTGAATAAAAATCGCACTGTGATGAAAATGTTGTGCGTTTTTAAAATAGCCTGCTGATCACAGTAATAGCAAGGACTATCACAAATATCTTGGTAAATAAATTTCTCAATAGATTACTAGAGTGTACTATTTCTAACATTTGATAAAAGACTTCTATGATCACGATATTCCACTTGATACACATAGCTGCTGTAGGTAACCACCCGTTTAAATATTCTATACGTCCTTAGATTATTTCCGTTGTGGTTACCCTTGTCGTTCCATAATTTGTTTTATATCACTGTCAATCTCTTTCAACTTGTTCAAAATTCAAAAAATGTTTTTTTTGTTTATTAAGTTTAGAATTGATGAATATTCAATAAAGTTTTGTTACTCTTTGATCCCAAAATTTTGAAGTTTTAAAAACTCCTATGTAACGTTAATATATCTATATCACTGACAATGTCCTATTTACAGATTTACACGATTCACCCAGAAATTAAGATAATATAAAAGTTCAATGAACCAGACCAAAGGTTATATTTACTGGTATGAAACTTAAATGTCTAAGTTTCCAGTAGTAAAACTGTTAGTTATTTTTTAATGACTGAACTTTGAAATGTAAAACTTGATTTGATTGTCTGAACACAGGAATTTCATTTATTACACCAATTATTTACAATGTCTTACATGCGCTGAAGAAAGAATTATCCAGTGCTAGTATGATAATACCATCATTTTAAAGAAGATCTTCACATAACCAACTTGAATACACAAAGCCATTCAGATATACTGCGAATTAACCTGGTGATTACTGCTACCTTGTCGTATATTGAATGCTGCGATATAATGACTGAAAACTTTTAGACACTTTTCGCCCAATCCAAGTTTATGTATTTTATACCATAAAAAGTCCCAATTGACACTAAGTCTTTTCCATATGGACTTTAATGTTGATATATGTTTAAGTTTGTATTGTTTATGATTGTTTATAATAAATAGACACGATCCACGCAGCTCCGTTGTTTACTAAACACAATCTACTCGTCAACTAATACATTGTTGTGTTCCACTCATTTAGCAAGTCTCGCTTTTGAAATGTCACTTTATACCTTTCCAGGTACTGAAATTAATGACATCCCTCTCAATTTTAAAGGATTATATCTGTCTTTAGAGTTGGATATTTGGAATCGTGTTGATAATGGTTTTAATACATTTTGCAGACGTTTCACCATATTTAAAATAGAATTTCTTTATAACATTTTTTTTAAATTTTTACCATTGATATTATCCACTGGTCCTTTCTTTAATTTGGTCCGATTGTTTGTCTGTAACTTCAACCTTGGAATAGGTTTAATTACAGAGGTTGTATCTATTGGCTTTCTATTCGTTGTGGTTTATGTGTGAAGAATAACCATGTGTTGGTTTGTTTGGTGCGTCCTAGCTGTTATTTAATATTTCATAATCGGATTTCCATTTCGTCAGTATTTTTTTCTTCACTAAAACTGGAACCATCCTTCAATTTAACCTTCGATGGAACAATACAACAATACAGTTCCAAAACTCCACTGAGTCGAATTGTGTGTAACTAAAACAATGTTGCTGCTTTAGTTGAAATTGTCAAGTTGAACTTACATCACGCTTTATGTCAAGATCATTTTCTATCTTATAAACCGATATATTTACTGCTGAAACAAACAAAAATTTGTCTTGAACAACAGATTGACTTGAACTCATTAGCTAATAAATCCACTGCGTGCTGTAATTTTAAAATTCTGAACATTTAGTAAGTTGATAGACAAAGCTGCCTTTAACCTGTTTAGAAATCTATGAAAGTTTTTTTCCAGTGTTGGTTAATTTCAAACAACACGAATTGTACTATGTCTGTATTTTAAATTTTATATTTCAGTATTAATGAATTAAAAGAGAAATACAACATGTAAGTACTTACTGTTACCTTTTTACTATAATATTGGGTCAAAGAATTACGTATTGAATGCAATTTGTATCTAGTTAATGGTTCCTAATTGTATATTTAAGGTTGCTTTTGTGGTAGTGCTTTTATCCAATACTTTTCTATAGGAAATGTATACAACAATGCAACCTGCCAACAAATAAATTGTTGAGAAGGAATATTGCAAGTCTACTTTTATCGTCATCAGTTTTGTTAATAAATACATTTCTGTGTTCAGGTTTGCCATGGGTATATTTCACGTTCCAAAGTTCCGTGTTCCTTTCATTTAATATTGATTACACACGTGTCTGGGGTAGCTAGCGAAACACACGGTCTCACTTCCCTGGTGGCAGTTCACGAGTTAAAACCTAATTTGTGAGTTTTAATAATTTTTCTTTGCTTCTGAATTTTAAATTGGGCATGGATTAGTATGTTTGTTTTTGATTTGTTTTGTTATTATTACTTAACATGTTGCAGCACTAGACGGTCACTTATATTTCTTATATTTCTAGAATTTCTAGAATAAAATATTTTTATATTGTGTAAACTTCACACAATAAATATAAAATAACATTATGAAATATGTGATGAGTGTTTAACAATTGTGGTGTTTTTCCTTATACATTATTTTTTCTCTTGGTTTGGTTTATATGGAGGGGGGGGGGGTAAATAAAAGGTTGATATATTTTGAGCTATTTAAGCTTAATTATTTTTAAGTATTGTTCTAAAACAAAACATTATACCTAATCAAATAATCTGCTAAAGTTTGACCATCTCTCTTGAAATTTGTTGTAATCACAATTTTTATAGTATATATATTTTCTTGTCTGTAGTATATTTTTATTTCTTTTGTGCAACACTAATAATGGGCCTACAATTCCTCAATCTTTGTAAATATGAAATTTGCAAAGGCATAAAATTAAATTAAACACTGAATATTTCTTCCCTTTGTTACCAAAGACAACAGTTTCGGAATCAATATTCAAGTTTATATTTAATTTTTCCTTGAGCCATTGATAAATATCATTCCAGTATTTTTGGATAATGTAGCATCCCCAATACATATGCAAAATGGTTTCTTGTTGGTGTTTACAGAAAGTACAGGTCTGAGTTGTTGTAATTCCAATTTTGAATAGGAAATTATTGGTACTAATAATTCTATGGTTAATGCGAAATTGAAACCATCTAAGTGTTATGTCATTTGAAAATTTCATGGAATAAATGTACGTGTTTTTCCACCAGTTATTTGATTTTTTTATTCCCAAATCTGTTTCCCATTTCAGTTCTGCATTGCTTTTAATGTTCAGTTTCTTAATGAATGAATCATAAATATTTCTGTTGCCTTTTTCATTTGATCTGATTAAATATTGTTTCAAAACATTCCATTTTTCAATTATAGACATTTTTAAACCTTGAAATATAGTTAAGGGTAGTCGAATATTATATTTCAATAAAAAAGATTCATAATCCATAAACCATCCTGTATCATCAAACAAATCACATATAAGGTGTATACCCTTTTCATACCATGTATTATACATCACCGGTTTATTTCCTACGAATATGTTACTATTATACCATAAAGGTTGATATAAAATATGTTTCTGACTTATATGTATTGTATGAAAAAAAGTCGTGTTTACATTCTCTACTCAGTTTGTTAAAAAATTTATCCCCAAATTGAAACATTTTACAATCATCAATTGAGAGAGTTTGGAAGAGTATATTTTTCCATGAATCTTTTTGCTGTGTTTCATTAAGAATTCTTCTAACCCATGTTAATTTCAAAGACTTAATAAATGACCCTATATGTATCATTCTGCATCCCCAATTTCCATAATCCTGTATCATTTCCTGTCTAGCTATTTTGTCCCTTTATTTTCCCATATATACTGAAATATTAAATGTTCTAATTTCTTCAAAATTGAAACATCTGGTGAAGGGAGGCTTTGAAAGAGATGGGTTAATTTAGGACCAGGACTGACGTAACAACAGTTACTTTACCTAAAGTGCTCAAGTTTCTCTTAAACCACATTTTTATTAATTTTGAAATTTCTTCTAATTTTTCATTGAAATTTAACATAACAATATTTTTTTAATTCTAATGTGTATTTGATACCTAAAGTTGAAAATTCAGATTTACTCCATAAAAGGACAACGTTTTTGATTACAGTATTTCTTTGCCCCATCCATATACAAAAGGTTTTTTTCAATATTAGGTTTTATTCAAGAGTACTTTGCAAATTAATCTTGTAAGTCACATGTTTTTAAGAGATTTTTCAGACCCATCAAGTATAATTGTTGTGTCATCTGCATATTGGCTAAGTTTTCCTTCCCTTTCCACAATTTTTATTACTGTTATGTCCTTGTTATTTATTATTAAGGCCATTATTTTAACACATAGAAGAAAAATGTATGGTGCAATTGGGTCCCCCTGTCAACATCCCCTACCTATTTTAAAGAAATTTGACGAAAAACCGTTTTGAATCACACAAGTCTTTGCTTCAAAATTTATAATTTTAATCCATTTTCGTATATCCTCTCCAAAGTTAAAATATTCTATTGTTTTATCAATAAACTTCCAAGAAACGGAGTCAAATGGTTTTTCAAAATCTATAAGAACAATTAGACCTGGGATATATTTCTCTTCAGTGAATTGTAACAAATCATACCATACCCTAGTATTTTCTCCTATGAATCTACCAGATAGAAAACCTTTTTGATTTCATGTATTAGATTTTCTAAAACACTTTTTATTCTTTGAGCAATACATGTTGATAATATTTTGTAGCTTACATTGAGAAGTGTGATTGGCCTCAAATGTTTCAAAACCTGACGTGATTTATTACCTTTAGGCAACAAAGTAATAATGCCTTCTCTTTGTGTTTGTGACAAGCATATTTGTTTAAAACTATAGTCAAAAGATCTTAAAAGAAAACCAGACAAATTTTTCCAAAAAAACTTGTAAAACTCCAGTGTAAAACCACCGGTTTCAGGACTTTTGTCATTTTTTATTGTTTTAAATGAGTTTAACACCTCTGAAGCAGAAAGTTTCTCTTCTATGCTACATTTAATGGGCGATTTTAGTTTTGGTATTTGTTTTTTTAATAATTCATGAAGGTTTATGTCAAGAATGCTTTCATCTCTGTTTGAGAAAAGATTTTGATAGATTTTTTTTATTTCATTCATTATTTCTGTACTGTTATCACTGTTTATTATTTTTGAGACTGTCTTATTTACATAATTTCTTTTTTCTAAACTTAAGAAGTAGTTTGTAGGTTTTTCGCCATCTTCTATCCATTTACAATTTGAACGTAGAAGTAAACCCTTCATAAACTCTTTTTTATATCTTCCAATTCCTTATTTAGTTTATCTAGTTTTTCATTTTCTGTATTATCGATTGAGGTTTGAATGGTTTGATTTATTGTTTTTATTTCATTTTCTATTTCTTTTTCTCTTTTTTTTAATTGTTAGCTTTTTTATGTATACTGTAAGAGATAGTGTTTCTCGTATTTTTAGAAGTATCATTTCAAAAAATAACTGATCATTTATTTGAAGGTGTAGGTTTATTTGAGGGATTTCATCAATTATTTCTCTATTATATGGAAAAACTGCATATTCTTATTTCACATTTCTTATTGTTTGTTTTACCTGATTAATATAATTTTTGTCCCTTAAAAGTAAATTAATGAGACGCCAGAAACCCCTACCCCTTTTAAATTTTAAAAGTGATAAATTCATTAAAATTTCCGAATGATCTGTCCTATATCCTGGATGGATTGATGTGCCACCAAAACAAGGCATCATTTCCTCGGTTACAATAAAAAAAATCTAGCCCTTTTATTGGATTAGTTCTTTTTAGATGATGGGTGGTAAACTCTCCAAGGATCCACTAGACCCAGACTGTTTTTCATTTCTAAAACCTTACTTTGTGCTTTTGGATTACTGTAAAACCTAGATTCATCGCCACCATTTGTTCAGTCAAATTTTGGCGTTATAAGGGGGTTTGGCGATAAATTGAGGGAGACAGATAAAGGAAAACATAAACAAAATGGATTTTGGGACTTCAAAATACTGTGGCGATAAGCGAGGTGGCAAAGTATCGAGGGGCATTATAGCGAGGTTTTACTGTATTTAAATGTGTATAGTTAAAGCAGTCAATATTAAAATTTTGTACCAAGTTCCAATCTGCACACATTACAACAAATTCAGTATTTATCTCTATTATTATTTGCTCTATATTTGAGTAAAACTCTGGACAGTCCAAATTTGGTCTATATATATTTACAAGAGTTAAACTAAACTTTTTTCTATAACAATTTCCAAAACTAACATATTTCAATTATTGTCACATTTCACCTGCATTACTTCAAATTCAAAATTATTGTTTAATAACACACACACACACCTGGCATCATTTCTGCCGGGGCTAATGTAGCAATCATACCCCCACTGAGTACAGATTAAATTCCCATCAGATTCAATGAAATGTGTATCTTGAAGACAACATATAGAATGTTGTTTTTTTGTTGAAGTTGAAAACATCTTTTCTTTTTGACATGTTTCTAAGCCCCCTACAGTTAACTGAGTAAATGCTAACCATTAAACAGAATTTAAATAAAACTTTTAGAAACCGATCCAGCATCCACACACACATTCATACAACATATAAATACAAAACACATAAATATTATACACATGGCAAACATGCGAATATTACTGGGCTCATATATGTGGTCTTGGAATTTAAATATTTGCATTTTATATTACTTATTAAATATGACTTTAATACGCGCATTCCATAGCTGCAAACAAAGATTAATATGTACTGATTTCAGCATCGTGTTAAATATTCGGAAGTTCATTTGGAGCTGTACTATCAAAATAGGACAAGGATACGGGTACTACTTACTATTCCGGATAATCTTCATTTTGTCCGCGAGTGGTTATTAGCGACATATAAAACTTATATGACTCATTTATACTAATTGAAAATTATTTAAAAACGATTAATCAATACATATTAAACAGTGGACGCAGTGTTATACAACAGTTTTAAATATAATTATACATCTTTCTTCACATCATATGCATGCAAAGTGTTATACACTATTCAAGTTAATTTGAAAGTTCTTAATATCGCAAGATAATCAGTTAATACTTAAGTAAATACTTAAATTTTAGTGTCAACATGTTTTATGAACTTGACCTGCGGCTTGACCATCGACTTTTTAAATAATTTCAAAACGCTTTGGTCTTATGTGGATACCGCTATACCATCGCGTGACAACAACGGCGACGTTCATATGTCCGTTATCTGCCAGGTATCTGAGCGTTTTTCTGCCTGCTCCAAATTCATCATCGTCAACATATCCTTCCTGCAGTTTGTTTTCACTATCCATGTATCTGTATATTGAGATATTATGATGTGTCTTTGCATGAGCTGGTATATGAACTTACGGAATAAATTAATTGAATTAGAATGGCATGATAAATTTCCGGACATGAACTGCATAGAAAATTTAAAATGTGGAATTATTTAAAGAATGAGGTAGCTAAGAATAACCCTAGAACACATTCTTCTCTAAAGTCACTGGTATAGGATAACAAAAGCCAAGTGCAATTAACCGTTTTAAAGTATGCCAAGACGAATAATGGCCGCTATCGAAGCAAGAGGATTACCAACTAAATACTAACTCTTAGTTATGTTCTTTTCATTGCACATGTATAAACATCGTGTTTCATAAAATAAACCATGTTACTTCTTTAGTGTTTATTTAATAGAGAAACAAGGGGTGGCGTTTCATTTTGGAAATTAAGGGTTGACGTTATTTTTTTAACAGACCTGTAGTAAAAATACTCACCTTTTTGATTTTCCATCATTGTTTGATAGTCACCAACTTTGAATGCTTTTGGAAATTAACAAATATGTTGTGACAAATAAACTTGATATGTTAAAAATTGCGAAATGTTGCGTTGTCAAAATAAGTCAAAAAATGTGTGTTACGCTTGGCTGAATACGCTGTTCTATGAACTTTCTGACTTCCCCTCGTAAGTGACCAGCCTAATTTATTTCCGGTTGAGATTCACCTCATCATTTCCGATGTAATTGTCCTCTATTGTTATGCATTTAGACTAACGGTGTTCATGTGCCAACAGTCCTGAACTGAAAAAGTCAAGATCCTTTCCAATTAAAATAATAATAATAATAATAATAATAATAAACAGTGAATTTTTAAAATGCTTCGGAATAGAACGTTTTGTCCTTCTTTTTGTACTGAAAAAATTAAAATAACGAAAACCTAGGAATTTATTATTAAACATGCTTGTGAGCTATTACGAAATGTTTAATTAATATCAATACACTCTAAGTCCCTATCAGCAAGTATATTATGCTTAACTAGGAAAATGTATATTTTTAAGTATGACACTAAGTAAGTAAATATTTTATTATAGTGTCACAATCTATTGAATGCAATAAAATGTTTCAATACAAGTTAACTAGACTTTAAAAAAACATTTTGTACTGCAATTTATCATATACTTAATTTTTAATTATCACAACCCCCCCCTAAAAAACCCCAGAAAAAACAATAAACGGTAAAACAACGGCTTTTGTACATTTTCTTTAAAATACAGACTAAAAGACGCTGTGAATTCGTATTTCCCATTAAACTAAACTAATAACTTAACTCTGCTGGTGGTTGGTGCCCCGAGGATATCACAAACTCAGTAGGCAATAATTTCGTATTATTGTCAGAAATATACTTTAATTGTCTAAATTTTCTGCAAGTTAAAATTAGAAAGTTCTCCAAAGCTAAGGTATACTCCCTCATGCAAAGTATTTCCTTAGCTTAATTTGTTAAAATATATTTTGGTCCTTTGGAAAGCTTTTCAACATCTTCAAAATAATTTTAGTTTCATAATTTTGGCCCAAGCACTACTGATGAGGAATTGTATTCCGAAACGGCCGTCTAGTGCTGCAAAATTAAAACTGGTTGATATGTAATTAACACTGCTTCCTAAAAAGATCCAGATAAGATGCACAATTTTTTAACCTTTCAAATATTTTATCCGATTACAAATTACAGTTTATATGAAGTTTTTTAACCACTAAGTGGCTAAAAACATTTGGATTGTTATTTTAGAATAAATAATAGTTTGAATAATCGTTTTTACTCCTTATGTAATGGCGATTCGGTTTAATAACTTCTTTTTATTAAATGAGATAACATTTAGAAAATTGAAAAATCACGAAATGCATTAGTTTGTTTACACACTACAGTTTTCTTAGGGTAATAATGATAGTAATTGTTAAAAACAAAAACGTGAGTATGCTAAATTTTAAAAAATAAACTGAAAGGATATTAATGAAATCACGATCAGTGAAATGAACTGATCGTAACTCTTCAATTATTTATTATTTCAGCTTTAGTTTTGAGTTTTTATGAAGTGTTATTTATATCCTATTCTTACATAATAGTTAAACAAAACAATCAAAAACTGACATAGGTACACCTTCTATTGATTAACCGCCTACTTTAATCTGTAAGCTATAGGGTTTACCATTCCATTGATTTACATATAATGTTATTATTAATATAATCTTGATGACGCCCCGAAAATGTAATTTTTTTCCATTGATTTGGGATAATTGAAAGATCTACTCTATTAAATTGGAGTTTTACTATATACAAAATTAACAACAGATTGACTTGAACATATGAGCTAATAAATCCGCTGTTTGATGGAATTTTATAATTCAGAACATTTAGAAAGTTGATAGACAAAGCTACCTTTAATCTTTTTAAAATTTATGAAAGTTTTATTGTTTAGTGTTGTTTAATTTCAAACGCCACGAAGTGTACTACGTCTGTATTTTGAATCTTATATTGCAGGATCACAATTCCGTCGAAATCGTAAGTACTTTACTATTACATTCTTACTATGATGTTGGGTCAAAGAATTACGTATTGAATACACTTTTATCTAGTTAATGGTTCCTAATGGTATAGTTAAGGTTGCTTTGTGGTAGTGCTTTTCTTAAATATTGTTCTATAGGAAATTTATATAACAAAGAAAGCTGCTTACAAATAAATTGTTGAGAAGCAATATTGCAAGCCTATTTTTATCAGGGTCCCTTAAAACATTTCATAGCCGTCATCACAGAATTGTTGATAAGTTTGATGTCTCTGTATCCAGTATTGCCGTGGATATATTTGACGTCTCATAGCTCATGTTTTCTTCACTCAATATTGGTTAAACACATGTCTGCTGCAGCTAGTTAAACACCCAGCATTACTTTCCAGGTGGCAGATCACATATTATAACTTTTTTTAAGTTTTTTAAATGTTTATTTTGCTTCTGAGTTTTAATTGCATATGGATTAGTATGTTAATTTTTTATTTGTGTCGTTTTTTTTTTACTAAACTTGTTATAGTGTTGCAACAATAGACAGCCGTTTATATTTTTTTATGTTCCTAAAATAAAATATTTTTCGAACAATATTAAAGCCTGATGTTACATGCCTTTTAGGATATTAAAGACACGTCGATTGTCTTCACAACTTTCTTTGTCCGGTCTCTGACCGGAATTGACATTAACGGGTATCATTTTCCAATTTTGGGGAATGAGACGAAGTTACCAGGAAAATGTTTTAGTACGCACAGTTTGCTGCTAGTTAAAATGTGAAATTCCTTTAAACTGAGGTATACTCCCTCATGCAAAATACTTCCTCAGCTAAATTTGTTAAAATATATTTTGGTCCTTTGGCTATCTTTACAACATCTTGAAAACAATCTTGGTTTCATGATTTTGGTCGAAACATTACCGATGAGAAATTGCATTCTGAATCGGCCGTGTAGTGTTGTAAATTTAAAATGGTATGATATTTAATATAAAATTATATAATATGACTAAGTATATATAATAATATCATTAAACATTTGTAATGGGGTGATAAAACAGCGTCTTTCGTACATTTACTTTCAAACTTTGGCTACAAGACAATGTAGACTTATATTTCCATTCAAATATAAAGTTAACACTGCTTACTGAAAAGAATCGGGATAAGATGTAAAAATCATGACGCAAAAACATCACGGATATCTGAATAAAAATCGCACTGTGTTGAAAATGTTGTTCGTTTTCAAATAGGCTGGTGATCATAGTGATAGCAAAGACTATCATAAATATCTTAGTAAATATTTTTCTCAATGGATTACTAAAGTGTAATATTTTAAAATTTGATTACAGTAGGATTGTGCGTTAGTTATAAAATTTGAGACCTTCCGCGGTAAATAAAAAGGTGATTATTTTTTGGCAAGTGTCTGAACCCGAAAAAAATTCGCCATTTTTAGAATCGTTTTTATACCATAAAATAACATTTTTAGCTACGAATATGATGCAACCCTGTGAGGAATTAACTAAACTTTCTACATATATCAATATATCAAAAAGTCCGAGATAGAACGCCACATTTACTTAAAATTACTGATATCCCGATAACCGATTTCTCTTGAAAATCAACAGAAATTTCTTCTCAATTTTTGAAAATGGTACGTTTTTTGTGTAAAGAATACTTTTCCTAAAATTTTTAATACAATGCCAGAAAATTATTATAGTTTACGCCAGTAAATTAATGAGGGTTAAATATGCGAAAATCGCAAAAATCCAACAGCATGATTTCAGTACGTCTTGTTGTCAATGAAAACAAATATGGCCGCGACCTTGATAAGCATTGTTCCAACGTAATGACGTAAACAACGTCCCCGTGTCAAATATATCGGTCGACTGTCTACTGTATACACAGTAAACGCAATGTACAGTACAGACCTGTCAAAAATTTAACACTAAGCTAACCAAAAGAAGTCAAAGCTCGACTGCCAAGTGCCTAAGGTATGGAAAGGTAGCGGTCGAAAAGCTGCTGAGAGATAGATGGCAACTGCTGTCGATATTTATAAACACCAAACGAGGGACCAATATGGACTGTCAGCACTTATTTGTTAGCTGGACGCTAAACTTTGTACAGGTCTGTACTACAGGCATCCTCATCATATGACATGTGTTTGTTGATGGAGATACTTTAGGACCCCAACAGGAATAAATAAATAGGGCCTACATTAAAATGAATAAATAAGTGATAAATAAATAAATAAATAAATAAATAAATAAATAAATAAATAAATAAATAAATAAATAAATAAGAAATTCTACAGAGAAATAAGTTAGAGCTGGGACACAGTATGTTGAGCAGGTTACAAAATGTCTAGCAGGTTAGAGATGATAATAAATAAATATAAATAAATAAATAAATAAATAAATCAGACATACAACAGAGAAATAAGTTAGAACTGGGACACAGTATGTTGAGCAGGTTAATGATGATAAATAGAGTAAATACATAAAAAGAGATCCAAATAAGTTGCATTTTGTCTTTCCTCAAGGTACTAACATGAAATGTGGCATGGGTACCATTGAAAGTAACCTCAGATATTTTTGGAAAAATAAAACAAATATTTTTATATGAACAAAATTAACATTTAAAAAATAAAAAATATTTAATTACTAAAAAGTTAAAAAAAATCAACAGGCAGATAGTTAGAAATTTTGGCATACTGTTGTTTGTTAAATGAATGACAAGTGGGTTATAATAGCATTTAAAGGGACTAAAATTGTCTAAATTACCAAATTTAATTTAGAAACTACACAAACAGGTGATTTTATGGGGGACAGGTACTTTCTAGTTGTTCTGGCTGTGATAAATAGATAAATCATTTACAAATAAATCAAAAACTATGGGATCATATGGCAGTGTTCATTCTAGAAAGGGGCTGTTGATCCTTTATTTTGCCAAATGGCACCATTGTTAAGGCCATAGTGGGTCACATTTGAAATTAGATTTCAAATGCAAGTTCAAAATATATGATAGCATTGTCATATATAAAAGCTACATTATATGAAACTTTTAAATACTCATTACAAAAGCTATTACTGTTTACACATAATGGAACATTTTTCAAAAAAATGCATTATGTGTGCCTAAACCAACTTTGTAAATTGTAATAATTTTGAATGTCTCATTTCATGTAAAATTTAAACATAACAATATCTTTAATACACTAGGAATTAGATATCATCAGACATTTATGAATGTTTCATTTTATATAGAATTATAAATCAACACATATAAATATCCTAAACATACTGGGAATTATATACCATTACACATTTATGAATTGAATGCTTCTCTTGATACTGAATACTTCTGTTTTCATCACATGAAATGCTTTTCATGCACCCTTGTCTGAAGTGTAGCATACAGGTAACAGCATAGGTTAAAATCATACTATGTCAGAAAGTTTGCCAGTTCTCTTGTTGAGGGGTTTTTTTACCTCAGGGATGTAGCCTAACTATTTTAAGTTTGGGGCCAGCTCACTTCATAAAAGAATTTGTAACAGGAATAAATGGCTTTAATGTGTACACATTAAGTGCCCCACACTCGATTTTAAAAGCCATTGGCTACTGGGCCCCTGCAAATCGTCATCTCTGTACCTAGTTTCCCCCTTAATCCCATTTACCTGATTATAATTGAAATAATCTTGAATGGAGTGTGTATACCAACCAATGAATTCTAAGTTTAACTGCTAAACCATTAAATATGGAATAGGCCTAGTGTGTTCAAATTCTTTCAAACTTATAATGCCCATTTGGGTACATTGTGTCATGGATTTCACAGCATTTGCATCAACTTATTTCTTAATGTTATTATCAAACCAGTTCCCATGAATTTTTTTGAAAAAAGGTGATATTTATTAATCAGAATTTAACAATTTTACAAAAATTACAGAAATTCCTAAATGGTTTACAGATCTGTATTTAATCATTATAATATGGAGTTACATTTTTAACCAAATCAGATGAAATCCACATGATTTTAAATTTTTAACCAAGTCATATGAAATCCACATGATTGGTATTCACTTTTCCTATTTCCTACTTCCACATAGTCTATTTTAAATATTATTTGTGCTATGTCAAGTTGACTTAAAACTTTTAATGAAGAAAAATAATCAACTTTTCATGTCTAAGTTGTACTAAAACAATAAAGCTGGGGTTATTGGCATCAGAACAGAAACAAAAATTTAAATAATAAAGACCAATGTTGTGTTGACTCTGGCTAAACTAAAATGGGAGATGTTTCCTCATTTTGGGGAATATTTCATAAAGAAAAACCCAGTCTAACCCTCTTTAATGATATTAGCTTATTTATCCAATGATATGTACTGATATGGCAGACAGGTCCTGTTTATATTTTGCCAACAAAGCAAAATCAGTTGGTAATTTTCAGTAATTCTGAGTCCCTAATTTGCCCTAAATCAGCAGGTTGCACTGTACACTGTATTGGTACAGATCCCGAGTCCATATGGGTAAAATTAGAACACATGCGTATCTAATTTGTTCGACAGCCATGCAAATCGATCATACATGACAAATAAGGCAAAAAAGCTTGACTATTTTGTCCAAAATACACGATGACATTTTCTGCATGCTAAAATTGTGATCGTAGCGGAACGAATGCTAATCAAATATGTCCGACTGGAAGTTTTTCTAAAAAATCAGCAGATTAGACAAGAAATGGGGACAAAATACAATATTTTTAAGGAAAAACTTACTTTATTTCAACAAAAATACCTCCACAGCGTCTCTCGATTATCAAATTTATACATTGCATACAATAAGGAAGCTGTCTTAGCATCTTTCTGTGTCAAATTAGCCGGAAAGGGGGCGGCCCATGATCGAGAATCTGGCAATGTCATCGGTTTTTTCGACATTTGAAACTGGTACGTTTTTTGTGTAAAAAATTATTTGACAAATTATACATCAAAATAATTGTGAGAAAAAGTTCTTTCCGTTCATTTAAAAACATCTTTGGTGTATGAGGAACAATAGAATGATATTTTTTAAAGTTTCAGTTTTCAATTTTTCGCCGGTGCCTAACATTAAATTACGATTTAAATTGTTAAATTCTCACCGACTTTGATAAAAATCGTTTTTAATGACTTACTTTTGTCCTTAAAAGACGAAAAAATACTACAAATAGTTTTAAAAGTTCGCAGTGAAATAAATATCATGTAATTTTACCGCCTCGAGTGAATTCAAATTTTTGACAATTTTTTCACTTTATCTGCGCGTGAAATTTTGTTTGATGAATCAATGCGCTGGCCGGGTTGGCTATCCTACTGTGAAGCTTCTTTGATCCGGATATTGCACTTGATACACATAGCTGCTGTAAGTAACCGTCTGTTTAAATGTTCTATACATCCTGAGTTTATTTCCGTTGAGATAACCGTTTTCGTTTCATAATTCGTTTTATATCACTGTCATTCTCTTTAAACATGTTTAATTCAAAAAATGTGTTTTGTTGATTAAGTTTAGAATTGATGAATGTTTAATAAATTTTGTTATTCTTTGATCCCACAATTTTGAAGCTTTAAAAACTCATATGTAACGTAAATATATCTAAAGCACTGACAATGCCCTATTTACAGATTTACACAATTCATCCACCAATGTAGATAATATAAAAGTTCATTGAACCAGACTAAAGGTAATATTTACTGGTTTGAAACTTAAATGTCTAAGTTTCCAATAGTAAAACTGTTAGTTATTTTTTTAATGACGGAGCTTTGAGATTTAAAACTTGATTTGATTCTCTGAACACAGGAATTGAATTTATTACAACAATTATTTACAATGTCTAACATGCGCTGAAGAAACGATTCATCCAGAGCTAGCATGATAATACCATCATTTTAAAGAAGAGCATCACATAACCAACTTGAATACTACACTGAGCGCTTTTTAGTTGATATACAAAGCAATTCAGATATATTGGGAATTAACCCGGTGATTATTTGCTTCCTTGTCACATATTGAATGTAGCGATATAATGACTGAGCACTTTTAAACACGTTCCGCCGAATCCAAGTTTATGTATTTTATACCATAAAACTTCCCAATTGACACTATAGAAGGCTTTTCCATATGGACAAATCACGTTAATGTTGATATATGTTTAGGTTTGTATTATTTGTGATTGTTTATAATAAATAGACACGATCCATGCAGCTCCGTTTTAATCATTTTTGCTGACATTTCCCCCTTTTTAAAAAAGAATTACTATTTCAAATAGAATTTCTTTATAGCATTTTGTTTTTAATTTTTTTTACTATTGATATCATCCACTGGTCCTTTTTCTCAATTTGGCCTGATTGTTTGTCTCTGTAACTTCAACCTTGAAATAGGTTCATTTACAGAGGTTGCATCTATTGGCTTTCCGCTTTTGTGGTTTAAATGTGGAGAATAACCATGTGTTAGTTTGTTTAGTGCGTCCTAGCTGTTATATAATATTTCATAATCGGATTTCCATTTCGTCAGTATTTTCTGTTATTCACTAATAATGGAACTATCCATCAATTTAACCTTCGATAGAACAACCGAATTTCTGCTATTTTCTATTCCTAATTTACCTAATAATACAGTTCCAAAACTCCACTGAGTCGGATTGTGTGTAACTAAAACAATGTTTTGTGCTGCTGTAGTTGCAATTGTCAAGTTCAAGTTGAATTGACATCACGCTTAATGTCATGATCATTTTCTATCTTATAAATCAATACATTTACTGCTGAAACGAAACAAAAATTGGTTTTGAACAACAGATTGACTTAAACACATTAGCTAAAAAATCCACTGCGTGCTTTAATTTTAAAATTCTGAACATTTAGTAAGTTGATAGACAAAGCTGCCTTTAACCTGTTTAGAAATTTATGAAAGTTTTTTTCCAGTGTTGCTCAATTTCAAACAACACGAAGTGTACTATGTCTGTATTTTAAATTTTATATTTCAGTTTTGAAGTGGAAAATTGCTACAAGTAAGTACTTACTGTTACCTTTTTACTATAATATGGGGTCAAAGAATTACGTATTGAATACAATTTGTATCTAGTTAATGGTTCCTAATTGTAAAGTTAAGGTTGCTTTTGTGGTAGTGCTTTTATCCAATACTGTTTTATAGGAAATGTATACATCAATGCAACCTGCCAACTAAATTGTTGAGAAGGAATATTGCAAGCCTACTTTTATCGGGGTCCTCAAAACATTTTTAGCCGTTTTTAGTTTTGTTAATAAATAAATTTCTGTGTTCAGGTTTGGCATGGATATATTTCACGTCCCAAAGTTCCGTGTTCCTTTCATTTATGTTGATTACACACGTGTCTGGTGTAAATTAAATTAAATTAAACACTGAATATTTTTTCCCTTTCTTACCAAAGACAACAGTTTCGGAATCAATATTCAAGTTTATATTTAATTTTTACTTGAGCCATTGAAAAATATCATTCCAGTATTTTTGGATAATGTAGCATCCCCAAGACATATGCAGAATGGTTTCTTGTTGGTGTTTACAGAAAGTACAGGTCTGAGTTGTTGTAATTCCAATTTTGAATAGGAAATTATTGATACTAATAATTCTATTGTTAATGCGAAATTGAAACCATCTAAGTGTTATGTCATTTAAAAATTTCTTGGAATAAATGTATGTGTTTTTCCACAAGTTATTTGATTTTATTTATTCCCAAATCCGTTTCCCATTTCAGTTCTGCCTTGCTTTTAATGTTCAGTTTCTTAATGAATGAATCATAAATATTTCTGTTGCCTTTTTCATTTGATCTGATTATATATATATATATATATAATATATATATATATATATATATATATATATATATATATATATATATATATATATATATATTCAGGGCAATAGGGAGGAATACAAGTGTTTTGTTGTTTCAGAACATTCCATTTTTCAATTATAGACATTTTTAAACCTTGAAATATAGTTATGGGTGGTCGAATATTATACTTCAATAAGAAAGATTCATAATCCATAACCCATCCTGTATCATCAAACAAATCACATATAAGATGTATACCCTTTTCATACCATGTATTATACATCACCGGTTTTTTCCTACGAATATGTTACTATTATACCATAAAGGTTGATATAAAATATGTTTCTGACTTATATGTATTGTATGAAAAAAGTCGTGTTAGTAAAGAAATACCTCTTTCCAAAATAAATATTTACATTCTCTACTCAGTTTGTGAAGGGAGGCTTTGAAAGAGATGGGTTAATTTAGGACCAGGACTGACTTAACAACAGTTACTTTACCTAAAGTGCTCAAGTTTCTCTTAAACCACATTTTTATTAATTTTGAAATTTCTTTGCCCCTATCCATATACAAAAAGTTTTATTCAATATTAGGTTAATTTAAAACGCCACGAAGTGTATTATGTCTGTATTTTAAATCTTATATTTCAGGTATAAAAAATTAGCTAGACGCTACGCGTAAGTACTTACTGTTACATTTTTACTATAATATTAAGTCAAAGAATTACGTATTGAATACAATTTGTATCTAGTTAATGGTTCCTAATGGTATAAATAAGGTTGCTTTTGTGATAGTGCCTTTATCCAATATTGTTCTATGGGAAATGTATACAACAATGCGACCTGCCAACAAATAAATTGTTGAGAAGGGATATTGAAAGCCTACTTTTATCAGGGTCCGCAAAACATTTTTAGCCGTCATTAGTTTTGTTGATAAGTATTATTTATGTGTTTATGTTTGACATCGGTATATTTCACGTCCCAAGGTTCCGTGTTCCTTTCATTCAATATTGTTTACACACGTGTCTGGTGTAGCTAGCGAAACACTCTGCCTCACTTCTCTGGTGGCAGTTCACGAGTTAAAACCTAATTTTTCAGTTTTAATAATTTTTCTTTGCTTCCGAATTTAAAATTTGGGCATGGATAAGTATGTTTGTTTTTAGTTTGTTTCGTTATTATTACTTAACGTGTTGCAGCACTAAACGGTCGCTTATATTTCTAATATTTCTAGAATAAAATATTTTCAAACAATTTTAAAGACTGAGTTCACGTGTCTTTTGGCATATTAAAGACACTAAGTAGTTTAAAAAAGGAGGTTTCTCTGGTCACCAAATGTAACAAATATATCACATGGTATTTACGAGGATTAACCAATAAATAACCAGCCTAACTTATTTCCAATTAAGATCTGTCTCTACTTTTAAATGTTATTACCCTCTACAGGTCAATGTCAAAATTAACGTCACCCCTACTATGTCAAAATAAACGTCACCCCTGCAGCCCTGCAATTCTGCCAGATTTGCAGCAAAAATGTTTAAACTGAAGTTCCATAATTTTTTTCTTAAGAATTTTCTCCCCTTAAATTTACAAATTGTCGTTGAATTCTCAATATCCAGCATTTATTTCAGTTTTTGAGGTAAATTTCAGTTCTGAAACATTATTTAAAACATTTTGTATACGAAAATCATAAATGACCTCAGTTCGTTCCATTCCCTAATGGATACACTGAAAAATTCCCTGCAAATAAATTAAAAACCGTTTAAAATATGACTCAAATATTTACAAAATCAGAAAGGTTCGTCATAATTTCGCGGCAGCCAAAAGGTACAGTTGAAAGAAGATTGTGATGTCTGATCAAAGAAGCTATTAAGGCAAATTAACATCCTTCTTTATTGGTTTTATATATGTTGATTCTGTTGCTTTTCTGACATTTGTTTTTTTAAAACAACACTGATTATCCTAAAAGGCTATGGCTCTTGCCTATAATTCCAGATCTACCAGGCGTTTCCTAGAGTCTAAACAAATTCATATTTTAGATTGGCCATCAAACTCGCCAGATATAAGTCCGATTGAAAATCTGTGGGATGCTTTGAAAAGGGACGTCGCAATGGACAATCCAAAATCGTGTAATGATCTATAGGAAAGCATAAAAAAACATTGGTACAGGATAAATAAGAACTATCTTGAAAAGTTATACGCTTCCCAGACGTGTTCAGTGTGTTATAAGAGTTCGTGGTGCCTCAACTAAGTATAAATGGTGTTTGTTTGTACCAAGACGATATTAAATACTTAATGATTGGTTTCTTTGTCTTGTTTTCTATTTTATAATGTCGTTCATTTACTATTCAGCTCCAAATTTGCTTTTTAATCAAAGCTAATTAGATAATTGATTTTCGATAGGGGTGACGTTAATTTTGACACAGTAGGGGTGACGTTAATTTTGACATTGACCTGTATAGTGATTTACTAGGACCAACGGTTTCAGGTGCCGTCAGCCAAGAATGATAAAAGTCAGGTTCTTTTTATTTAACCACGCTTCGATTGTCTTCACAACTTCTTTGTCAGACCGAAAATGACTTCAACGGGTATCATTTTCCTATACGTGATATCGCGATTACTCGTTCGTCGGAACTCTTTAGTGATGAAGATAGAAAGGCGTTGTTTTCTGGGGACAAACATGGTAACAAATCGGCGTCCGTCACAACCCAGACGAGATTTGATCATCAGAAAATTATTTAGCCACACACAGGACTTTGGTTTGATTTCCAATCTCCCAAATACATAGCAAGCAATTTAACATCTCAGCTACCATGACAAGAAAATAAATTCATAAAATGTTGCCTGAAGCACAAGTAAGGCTGTTTGCAAGTAAATCAGTCACTTAATTCACATAAGATCAGCTGAAAAAAACTTTCATCTGATGTGTTTTAATCCCTTTTGTGAAAAATTACATTACTACTTTATTCAGGTTCAGTCAATATATTCATTATTATTAGTCTGATTGAATAAAAAATATACCAGTCAAGATTATTTCACTTACATCAAGATCATAAAAGTGCTGCTAAAATATGCATTAAAATATACTTCTGCATTTTACTTAAATTATAGAATTACAAGTTGATAGGCCAGGGTAGCATGTCATGTATAATGACAATGGGGGAGGGGGTCTTTTACTATCAAGGTCTCATCCAATATTAATTTAAATTAACATGTAGCAGCACACTTAATTACCAATTAAATGAGCTGGATATCATTTGTTTTACTGTCAAACCAACCAGAGTATGCTTTGGTTCATATGATGTCTCATTTCAACTTATACATATCCATGGGTAGCAGACAGATGACTCATCTAATCCAGATTCCTTTATTAATCTTATTTTCTATACAGGCGTCATTCTTGGCCTTCCAGATTCGTCCCATTGTCGTTACGACGTCCCGGAGATTTTTTTTCGTTTTCCTGCCTTTCCCCGTTGTTAAAAGTTGTTATACCTATACAGTGCGGGGCATAGAATAAGTGGTATGGGCTCTGCATCTTCATAATGTTAAGAGCAGACAACTTAATGGCGGAAATCGTAGCGGTGATTTCCTGACAAGTTGGTATTTATCTGCTACTCTAATCCATCTTAGCCAGTTCTTTCTTACACTTCGTACCCTTGGGAGTGAAAAAAAAAATATCGACATTTCCCTTCTACTATCGGCCGCACAGCCTTCAGCAACGTAATGTAAAGTCGGCATTGTTTTGTCATGCCATGCTGACATTCATGTTTACACTGGTTACGGTTGTCCCGCAAATCTCGCGAGATTTACGGGACAACATACTTTTCGCGTCTTCATCAATAAAGAGTTCTGAAACGTTAGGTAATCGCGATATCATGTATTTGGGGAATAAGACGAAGTTACCAGCAAATTGTTTTTATACGCACAATTTGCTGGTCTTTTAAATTTGAAATTCCTCAAAACTAAGGTATAGTCTCTCATGCAAAGCATTTCCTTATCTTAATTTGTTAAAATATATTTTGGTCCTTTGGCTATCTTTACAACATCTTGAAAACAAATTTGGTTTTATAATTTGGGTCGAAACACTTATTGATGAGAAATTGCATTCCGAAACGGCCGTCTACTGCTGTAAAATTAAAATGATATAATATTTAATATAAGATTATATAATATATATTATACATTTGTATTGGAGTAGTAAAATAACGTCTTTTGTACATATTCTTTCGAACACTGGCTACTAGACACTGTAGACTTATATTTCCATTAAAATATAAAGTTAACACTGCTTACTGAAAAGAATCGGGATAAGATGTAAAGATCATGACGCAAAAACATCACGAATATCCTGGTGATCACAGTGATAGCAAAAACTATCACAAATATCTTGGTTTATATTTTTCTCAATAGATGACTAGAGTGTACTATTTCTTAAATTTGATAAAAGGCTTCTATGATCACGATATTGCACTTGATACACGTAGCTGCTGTAGGTAACCATCCGTTTAAATATTCTGTACGTCCTTAGTTTATTTCCGTTGTGATTACCGTTGTCATTCCATAATTCGTTTTATATCACTCTCAATCTCTTTCAACTGGTTCAAAATTAAAAAAACAGTGTTTTGTTCATTAAATTTAGAATTGATGAATGTTGAATAAATTTTGTTACTCTTTGATCCCAAAATTTTGAAGTTTTAAAAACTCCTATGTAACGTTAATATATCTAAAGCACTGACAATGTCCTATTTACTTTGGAATTATGATAATGACATTATTTATTCAAGGTAAAAATTATATATTTATTACTTCTGACCAAATTACTTAGAATTTCAAAACAGCTCTGCTTTTACAATTGAAATAATCAATCGGAAAAGTCCGACTTGGTAATACGACATTTTTAAATGATATACCAGAAAGTAATGATTTTATGTTTTTTCTAATTATTACACCATAAATATCCAAAGGCAACAAAAATGGTGATGGTAGTTAGAGTGTACAAATTAAAAAAAACAGAACGTTATCGAGGGTGTTTAGAGAATAAACGAATATATGAGCGATTGATCGATTGAAAGTCCGGATGATACCTTTCACCTTCTTTTTTACTACAGGTCAGTTCAAAAAGTAACGTCATTCCTAAACTTCCAAATAGAAACGCCACACCCTTGTTAGGTATTACAAGTTAAGATAAACGGTTTAATTAGACACTAAATTACGTATACACAACGTTTCATCCACTTGCTGACTAAAAAGTACCATTATGTGAAGTAATTTTGTTAATTGGAACTAAATGTCAATAAAATTCCATAAAATTAAACTACTAGTATTTTCTTTAAACTGTTAAACACTTGAAATCAAATATATTTCTCAATTAAAAGATTAATATCTTAGAATTAGTTTATCTATTGTGTAAATGAAATAAAAAAACAACTTTATGTTTGAGTTTTATTTTCAACGCAAGAGCTCGTCCTAAACCAAATTATTCAGGTTTGGGGTATGATATTTTTTAGCGGTATATGGATTTTGTAAAAGGGTTTTTTCACCATTTATCATTTTCTAATATAAAATGTTATTTCCGTTTGGTCAGTATTTGCGGTTTTTCACTAATTATAGAACTATTCTTTAATTTAATTTTCGATTGAACAACCTACTTTCTGTCATTCACTATTCCGAATTCACCAATATAGTTCCAAGTCTCCCCTGAGTCGGTCTGTTTTTGTAACTTGAACAATGCTTTGTGCTGCTGTAGTAAAAATTTTCATATTCAAATTGCATTGACGTCACGTTTGATATCGTTTTGTGCTGCTGTAGTTAAAACTTCATATTCAAGTTGTATTGACGTCACGTTTTATATCGTTTTGTGCTGTTGTAGTTGAAAATTTCATATTCAAGTTGCATTGACGTCACGTTTGATATCTTTTTTCTGCTGCTGTAGTTAAAAATTTCATATTCAAGTTGCATTGACGTCACGTTTTATATCTTTTTTCTGCTGCTGTAGTTACAATTTTCATATTCAAGTTGCATTGACGTCACATTTTATATCTTTTTTCTTCTGCTGTAGTTAAAAATTTCATATTCAAGTTGCATTGACGTCACGTTTGATATCGTTTTGTGCTGCTGCAGTTAAAATTTTCATATTCAAGTTGTATTGACGTCACGTTTTATATCGTTTTGTGCTGCTGTAGTTGAAAATTTCATATTCAAGTTGCATTGACGTCAGTTTTATATCGTTTTGTGCTGCTGTAGTTAAAATTTTCATATTCAAGTTGTATTGACGTCACGTTTTATATCGTTTTGTGCTGCTGTAGTTGAACATTTCATAATCAAGTTGCATTGACGTCACGTTTGATATCGTTTTGTGCTGCTGAAGTTAATTTTTTTATATTCAATTTGCATTGACGTCACGTTTGTGCTGCTGTAGTTAAAATTTTCATGTTTAAGTTGTATTTACGTCACGTTTTATATCGTTTTGTGCTGCTGTAGTTAAAAATTTCATATTCAAGTTGCATAGACGTCACGTTTCATATCGTTTTGTGCTGCTGTAGTTAAAAATTTCATATTCAAGTTGCATTGACGTCACGTTTGATATCGTTTTTTGCTGCTGTAGTTAAAACATTTCATATTCAAGTTGCCTTGATATCACGTTTGATGTCGAGCAAATTTTCTACCTTAGGAATCAATATATTTACTGCTGAAACGATTCGGTCGTTAAAAGGAATATTTGTTAGGTGGCACTTCCTTATTTACACTGATACTATTTGTGCACGTCGATTCCATTAACGTAATAATAAGTTTACAATTCAACGCTTGTAGCGAGTGGTCAGACATTTTACAAAAATCTTCACACTTTGATTCATTTTTTCACAAAGGACATTGTACAGTATAGCTTTTGTCTAAAGACCACCCATGGAACTGAGCAACAACAGAAAAAAACTTAATAGACAGGTGGACTTTATATACATGGTCAGCTCTGGTAAACAAGTAAACATAATAATGTATTGATACAGGTATACTAAGGTCTCATTCTTTACGTAATAAATGTAGGTACATTCAATTATACACCATTTGAAAGGGAATTTAAAACACTTCAATAATCAGTTCTAAAATGGTATCATTACCGATGATTTTTTTCGCTAGATTGGATTATATGCATACCACGTGAAAAACACGTATTCATGGCTTGTGATCATTGGATGCTGTCCACCTATTTACTTTGGCTAATACAAATGTATCTTACGCAATTTCTCAATTTTTAAATATCACAGTTATTTGGTGTATCTTCTACTTTCCAGTGATATAATTTTTATCCCATTAACATTTGTGTACTCTAACTGACAACAGTTTATCTTTCAGTTATACACTTTGTCTTTGACTTCTTATGAAGCAAGGTTTTCTAGTAGAATGATTTATTTTTGTTTTTGTACTGAAGATGTATAAAATATTGGCTTGAAAACAATTTCTTATTTACAACGAACTTTAATTTAACCTTCGATTGAATAACCGACTTTCTGTCATTTTCTATTCCGATTTTACCAATACAGTTCCAAGTCTCCCCTTAGTCGTCCTGTTCTTGTAACTTGAACAATGTTTTGTGCTGCTGTAGATAAAAAGAGTCATATTCAGGTTGCATTGACGTCACGTTTGATATCGTTTCGTGCTGCTGTAGTTAAAATTTTCATAATGAAGTTGTATTGTCGTCAAGATTGATATAGTTTTGTGGTGCTATAGTTAAATCTTTTATATTCAAGTTGTATTGACGTCACGTTTTATATCGTTTTGTGCTGCTTTAGTTACAATTTTCATATTCAAGTTGCTCTTATAAGTATATTTTTGTAAAAAAAAAAGATGATCAGAATTTATTTTAGAAAAAAATTGAGAAGTTATTTGAATCTTGATGAAATGTAACCTGCAACAGTTTATCTATCAGTATACACCTGACTAATTGTCTTTGTGAGGCAAGGTGCCACTTATTAATACAATAGGTAAAGAAAACAAACCACCTGTTAACAAAGACTATTCCCACCTGCCGATCTATTGGCTTCTATCACTGACAGAGAATAATGACTTTTATATAATATTTTCCTTAAATTTTTACTTATTTTAATTTGAAACTTACAATGCTATTTTTGTAAATTTAAAGTTTTATCACATTTAATATAAACAACATTAATATATCTACTCAATTTTTTTAAAAAATAAGCTGCATTGTTTCTTCTAAATTACATAAATTACATACTGGTGTGTTCAATGAATATATTGAGTAGATTGTATCGAAAAGATTGTAATTTAGTATCAAAAGAACTTTTTAAATGCAAAATAAAAAAGAAATCTTTTCAAACTTTTAAAATTTCATTCTACATTTAAGATACGTTACCATTTCACTATTTAAAAATAGGGATTATTGTTTGTTGTACAAAAACAAATTACAATACAATTTGATTGCCATAGTGACTGTATAAGAATGTTTAAGAACATCTCAAACAATTAATTTAAATGTCGTTCTGTTACAAATACGATGAGCTAATATACATAGTGCTGAACGTGAATTCTGATTTTTTGTCAAGCATTATGCGGATTCCAAACAAAAATATACTAAAGATACAAGATGTTGAAATTTTTAATAGATAACATATTTGTTGTTAGTTATTACGATCCGTATACTAATAAGTACAAACTGTGCACCATTGCTCGATGATGAAGCAGAATTTATGCATAACCTCGTTCAATCTGGACAGAAGACTGTCGTCAAATTATTTCACTCCTCATACAAATATATAGATAAGGTTCTGTCGCTTAACAATCCTAAATTTAGAGACTTTGTGGATGCCATTTATTCTAGCGAGTTTGAAATAAAATATACGACTGATTCCTCAAGGTCTGTTTAAAATCTAAAGTTATACCTTAGTTATTATGCACACAAAAGACTACATTTGAAACTGTATGACAATAATGAATACTTCAATTTTTCATTTGTCAAATTTCCTTTTCTTTGCAGCAATATACATGCTTCTCAAGCTTATGTTGTATTTTTACCCAATTAATACGATAAAGTAGAGCTTGTTACCAATACGGAAAATTTGTACAACAAAGCAAGATGCTTACAAATAAATTCTTGACCCAGGGATATTAAAAGCTTAGGCTTATCAAGGCTCTGACAATTGTTTATGGCCGTCATCACAGTATTGGTAATAAGCTTGATGTCTCTGTGTCAGATGTATTTGTTAAGTGATATTGGAGTCTAATTTCAAACAGGTTATTCAAGATTCCAAGACAAGAACTTCATACCACCATCTTCAATGAATTATAAAGCAGCATAACTGTTATTTTTTTCTTTTTGTTTTTTTTTTCAGTCAATTATTTCGGAACATATATTATATTGCTAAAATTGTTACTTTATAAGTTGTAATTCTGACTTCCATAAAGTGACAATTATTTTCATATCGTACCATTTTAAGTTTTTTTTTTAAGAAGAATGTTATTTTTTCCACCATTTACACTGAATCAATTTGTACGGGTACAAAATGTATTAAAAGCAAATTAGGGCCATCTTTTAGCTAGATTAAAGACATTTTTTCGTCTTGTGAAAGACACTTAAAAAAGTTAAAAAAGACTAGTGTTTCTCGGCTCGTTATTTGTCATTTATTTACTACATTTCGGGACGAAAACCAAACAGAACATAATTATTTATATTTCGGGTGACAAATATTCTACAATACAAAATTATGTTTCACAAACTTCGTCAAATTGTCGGAATAAAAACATAAAGGGGCCGTATGGCTATGATCGAGTTTTTGTGTCTTCTGATTTCATACATTGTTCTTAATTCCAATTGGAAGCAGCAACTCCTGTTAATTACAGAAAATATTCTATACGTGATTAAAGACTGAGGTCAAATGTTGCATTGCCGATTAAAGACACATTACAAAAACTTGAAAAAAGTTGTTTTTTCTGCTTTTTCCAACATCGGTTTCTTTTCACCAAAATAAATGTTTGCCAAACAATTGTTTAAATATAATTTGAAAGAGTATGAATGTTTTTCTTATTTGGTTAAAATGTTTACAACACAAAATAACACTTTATTATTTAACATAGTTTTCATTTTGTATGGAGAATTGAGTATTCGATGAGAGATCACAAAACTAAAATGCAATTTTCCTCAGGACAACCGCACATATACTTTAAACCAACACTTTGTCGTGTACAGCCTTAACTACAATGTACATATATTTCCACATTTTAATAATAAACTGGATAAATGGTTGATAATTAGAAAAGATTGATGTTTTATATTAATGCTCAAATTAAAGTAAATTCTTTTAAACGTTCTGTTTGATTGTTTAAACTTTGATGAACGAATATTTACCTGAACAACTGTAAATCTCAAATCAAATTCAGTGCCTGTCTATCGATAATCCATTGAAAGTATATTAAAAAATTAAAACTTTATATTTTAACTACTCTAAAGAATTGTATGTCGAAACAAAATCATAAGAAGCAGGATATGGCCGAGTATTACCGGCATCTGCTTTTGAAACTTCTCAAGAGTTTTGCAAACTACTGTAGAGTATTAGAATAGATTTGTGTTTCTAACGAAATTAAGGAATGTGGTCACCTATCGTATTACAGACACTTTAAAAGAAGTTTAAAAGGAGAATCAAGGAATTACGCATTTAAAAACAATATTGTATTTTCATAGTTTTACATATAGATTAGATCGTTCTTACCAATTTGCCTAGTGTTTATTTGTTAAAAAGGAATATCAAAATAGAGAATAAAAAAATGAAATTTTCTAAGGAAAAATGTACTTCTTTAGGGCAACATTTTTTCTACAGCCTTAACCACAGTAAAAATATTTCCACATTAAGATAAATTAACATTATCTTGATTTTAATTTTAAAAAAAATGAATGGGTTTGTATTAATGATCAAAGGAATTTATTTAACGCGTAATGTCCATCGTGACTTGTTTGGTTGTTTAAACTTGATAAACGGATATTTACCTGCATTTACAAAATTTAGTCATTTAATTGTACCAAATCTTAATGATTAATAGTAATTTGCAATATTTTTGATGACAAATATTCATTAGAACAAAATTATGTTTGCAAGTTTATAGATTTAAGTTAACAACAAGAAGTCTAACTGAAAGCAATTTCGTTGTAATACTGAAGATCTCAAATCGAATTCCGCTTCTGTCTATTGATAATCCAAATATTACAGTGAGAAATATAAAAAACTTTATATTTAATTATTTCCAATGAACTATATGTCGACACAAAACCACAAGACGCAGGGTATGGCCGCTTGTTACCGCTATCTGCTTTTGAAAAAAATTCTTTAAACCTCACAAGGGTCTTGCAATGCCTGAAGATTGTTAGAATAGTGTAGTTTTTTTAAGCAAAATTAAGGACTTGTCACGTGTAGCATTACAAATAAAAGACACTTCAAAGAGATTTGAAAAGATTAGTCTTTCTGGTCTCGATATTTTACAACATTTATGACAAAAACTAAACTTAACAAAAGTAGTATGATATATCGGATTTTAAATTTCTAAATACGAAATAATCAATGGATGCCAAATCGGGACCGTAGGGTGGGTGATTAAGTTGTTCGAACTTGCATTCACGAATCGCTGCTTGTGCAATCCTTGACTTGTGCACCTCGGCTCAACTTTTCCCTCCTTTTTAATTAAATAGCAGCTTTTTGCTGCTTTATTAGATCAGCATAGTAAGCCCCAGTGATGTAGATTCCAACAGGTTTATAATTGATTAACAGAACACCATTAGAATCCCAAAACACAATGGCCATAACTTTGCCAGCTGATGATTGGGTTTTGAATTTCCTTGTTGGGGGTTAGCCAGGGTGCTTCTATTGCATGGACTCTTTTTGGTTTCTGGGTCCCAACGATGAATTTACATTTCATCACCAGTTACTAAACGTAAATGGAAGCTCTCCGAGTTATCATTATAAATGCTAAGAAGCTCCCGACTTGACTGGAGTCTTTGAGGTTTCTGGAGACCTATCTTGCGAATACTTTTGATATCCCAAGATGCTCGTGAATAACCGTGTATACACTTCCATGTGAAATGTCACACTCCCTAGCTATGTCATCAATCCTAATTCGACGATCATTCATGATCAGGGTCTCCACAGACGTGACAATTTCCGTTGTGATGGCATAAGCTGACCGACCTGACCGTGGTTCATCCTTTAGTGAGGTGCGCCCACGTTGAAATTCAGCTCACCATTTTGCCACTGTGGAATAGGCAGAACCACTGTCACCGTACACCTCGGCCATTCGCAGGTGAATTTCTTTGGTATTTGATCCCTCTACTGTGAGGAACATAAATACTGCCCTAAACTCAACATTTCAATTTTCCATCATTGGTTGATGGTCACCAACTTTGAATGCTTTTGAGAATTACACAAATATGCTATGACAAATAAACTTGATATGTTTGAAATGGCGGAATGTTGTCTAAATAAGTAAAGAAAATGAGTGTTATGTTGTTACGCTTGACTGAATACGCTGTTCTATGAACTTTCTGACTTCCCCTCGTATTTGACACACCACTGTATTAATAAATTTTAAAGAGCTTGATTCTTCTTTTATTAAGTTTTTTATGTTTACAACAAAACAACACTTGTCCATTTACCTGATTTTCATATGTGTATGAAAATACATTAAATGCGTATTTTTAAAAATGAACAGAAAAATCATATGTTCGCAATTGCAATGGACAATCTAAATATAGATATAATGACGTGGTGTTTCCGACAATTGTTATGTGAATAAAAATAGAGGAGATGTATTTTTCTTTCGTAGCAAATATTTGTTTGAGCATAACACATATATGCGTGAAGATAATTTATTATTTTATGGATGTTCATCTTAGAACACATAGTTTTATTATTTCATTATTTTAAATTCAAAGTTAATTATTTGAAACAGAATATCAAATGTGTCATGAATGGATTTTAAACGTTGAACGCACTGAATAATCTTGGTTATTATTGTTCCATATGTTTAAGAGTATTTATCTATATTTCGGGTGACAAATAGTCTACAGTACCAAAGTATGTTTAAAAAATATTGTGAAATTGCTTGGACAATCGTACATCAACTTTAGAACAACACTTTGTCTTGTACAGCCTTAACAAATGTGAATATATTTCCGCATTAATATAGATAAATTGGATAAATAGTTGTTAATTTATAAAAAAATTAATGATTTTACAATTTTTTATGTTCAAAGTTAAGAAAATTATTTTAAGCGTTAAGTCTAATTTGACCTGTTTGATTGTTTAAATTTTGATAAAAAGAATGTTTACTTGCATTTATTAAACTAAGTCATAATTTTAGCAAATGTTCTAGAGTAATTTGCAATGTTTTCTGTGATAAATATTCCATAGTAGTAACTTATATTTAACAAATTCACCTGGATAGGTTTAAGCATGCGGCAGCATTTATTGCAGAAAGTGTTTTTGTTAAAATACTGTAAATTTCAAATCGAATTCATTACCGGTCTATTGATAACCAATTGCTACCGTGTAAAAGCATATTAAATAATTAAAACTTTATAATTCAAGTATTTTAAAAGAATTATATGTCGAAACACAATCATAAGACGCAAGATATGACCGATAATTACCATCATCTGCTTTTTGAATTTGATCTATAAACTTTACAAGGGTCTTGCAAACTTCTGTAGATTATAAGAATAGAGTAGTGTTTCTAACAAAATTCAATAATGTGGTTACGTGTCGTTTAAAAGACACTTCGAAAGAGTTTTAAAAGAAGAATCAAGGAATTATGCATTTGAAAACAATTTTGTATTTTCATGGTTTTACATATAGACTTGATCGTTCTCAATGGACTAGTTAACGTTATTTTTGTGGTTTTAATATTGTTTTTGAAGTAAATTATGAAATGTCCAATGTTAGTTGTTTAAACCTTGATAAACGAGATTTTCTACATCGTATAAACTTGGTCATATTTTTACTAAATGGTTTTGAGTAATTGCAATATTTTAGCTGACAAATAACTGTATTCAACAAAGTCACATGTTTGGATTTCAGCTTACGGAAACAGTTTAAGCTGAAAGCGTTTTTTTGTAATAGTGAAAATCTCAAATAAATGAAAACTTTCAATGTCAACTATTTCTTAAGAATTGTCAAAACAAATCTTAAGATGCAGGAAATGGCCGATTGTTACCGTCATCTGCTTTTGAAAAGGTTTTCTTTAAACTTCACAAGGGTCTTGCAAATCCTGTACATTGTTACAATAGAGTAGTGTTTCTAGTAGACTTAAGGTCAGTGGTCACGTGTTGAATTAAAGCTTAAAGATAATTTAAATTCATTTAAACATTCTAGTTTTTCTTGACTCGTCATTATGATTTTTGTAAAATTTTGGACGGAAACCTAACTGAACAAAATTAATATATAATATGTCTAAAAAGTCGTATTGTTCTCTAATTTCAGGGAAGCAGAAGAACGGAGAAGAAAGTAAGTTGTTTATTTATACAATTTTACACTTATTTGCTATTACATTAAGACAAGGAACTATGCTTTTAAAACATAATCGTTTTTTCATTGTTTCATATATATTTTATGGTTCTTCAGTGATTAGTTAAAGCTATTTTTGTGACTTTACTTTTTCAAATATCGGGTTCTTTGACTTTGCTAAATTAAAATATTTGTCACAATTGAATTAATATCTTATTTAAAGAGCGTGACTGTTTTCTTATTCATTTTTTATTTTTACCACAAGATAACACTAGTCTATTTGTACCTGATGTTCATGTTTGTACATAATTCTTTTCAGTGTCACAGGATGCAATGCCATCTATAAACCATCTATAAGCCATGCTTATAGGAGCTTATAGATTAGCTTATAGGAGCTTATAGGTGGTTTATATGTGGCTTATAGGACTTCCATCTATAAGCCACCTATAAGCCATGCTTATAGGTGCCTTATAGACTATTTCTAAATAAAATCATCGCCGTGTACTTACATTATGGAAGTCTTATGTATATTTATTTATTTATTTTATTCATTTATTTATTCAGTTTGTATATAAGACAAAAAAATTATATGACAAAAAATCATAGGAGAAAATGCGCACTTTAAAATATAATGACCGGCAGTAAAATTTTTATGATTGTTAGTTTTCAATTTAGTTATTTATTTATTTATTTATTTATTTATTTATTTATTTATTTATTTATTTATTTATTCATTTATTTATTTATTCAGTTTGTATATATGACAAAAAGGCACTTTAACATATATTTACCGGCAATAAAATTTCATCATTGTTAGTTTTCAATTTTTTTATTTATTTATTCAGTTTGTATATATGAGAAAAAATCATATGAGAAAATACGCACTTTAAAATATAATGACCGGCAGTAAAATTTTTGTGATTGTTAGTTTTCAATTTCTTTATTTATTTATTTATTTTTATCCAATTTGTATAAATGACAAATATATAGCATATATTTTCCGGCAATAAAATTTCATCATTGTTAGTTTTCAACTTTATTTATTATTATATTTTTTATTTATAACCTCTAACCCGCTCAACATATTTTTTCAAGCTCCAAATTGTCTATTTTTACAGCTTCCTATAAACGTGTTAGTTTTAACTATTTATTAGTTACATATTCATGTCCATAGATAACACATCCCGGTAACTAAATAATGATTATCGGTACACCTCATCAACACCTTACCTAACAAATTGATAACAGAAACAAATTCATTTAACC
This sequence comes from Anadara kagoshimensis, assembly GCA_021292105.1. Taxonomy (NCBI): domain Eukaryota; kingdom Metazoa; phylum Mollusca; class Bivalvia; order Arcoida; family Arcidae; genus Anadara; species Anadara kagoshimensis. The sequence goes on from CM037865.1 coordinate 5,679,775, forward strand.
AGACGATAGCATATTCCACGTGAAAAAGTTACCTGTATGATGTTAATCTAATTAACTTTAATTAATTTGGATGGACCGGAATCTAATGATGTCATCTTAGTGAATAGTAATGTTAGGGAGTACTAAGTACTTTTTACTAATTGTCATTCATGTGTAAATAAATGAATAAATAAATATTTATTAATAAAACTTTAATAAATATCTAAAATATAAGAGAGAGAGAGAGAGAGAGAGAGAGTATTTAAATAAATAAATAAAATAAATAAATAAATAAAAACCACAAATTCATCTGATAAAACTGGTAGATCGTTAATTTATCGTCTCTATGTTAAGATTTCTGGATCCAGTAAAATAATTTGTGTTCCCTGATACTATAAACCTGCATGATTTTATAATCGTAGATGTCCATGATCATTATATATTTTTTAAACGGTGTTTAATATGAAAATGTATTAATGCATTTTACAACTTCGTGATCGGCCGCTCAAAAACAATAATTTTATTTTCATTCATATTGTAGTCGGCTCGGTCAGCGATATATAACACAGTATTATAATTATGTCTCATTTTTATGTGGAGTGATTTTATATTATTTCAATATTTTATCTAGGATCAAGAACGAGGTAAAACAAAATTAATATTCATATCTCTATCGCACTCTCAATAAAATGGGACAGTTAGGTGCCATATTCGCGCAAAAGGACTGAGGGTTTCTGTTTAAAAAGTTTAATGAAAAAGTGATATCCTGGCGCAAAAATGACACTAAAATGGTGCAAATGTATTTTACTACTACCAAATTACATTTGTTTCCATTGCAGAAACAAGGCAAATTTCAAAAGCATAATATATTTTAATTACATGACCAGAAACTGCATACAAATATTTCCTCACAAATGAAATAAATAATTAACCAACTTAGAGTGAGTTGAGTTGAATAATGATGTTAAACGTACCAGTCAAGAATATTTTACTTATATTGAGACATCGCCAGCTACAGGCGAATGTGCATAAATTTTGCCTGTACGTTGCGCTGATGGCTGCTATATAGCCAAGCTACCGTGAGACGGGACCTCGTTTATTTTTAGTTCCCATCCGAAAGAACTGTGACATTCATTTCGTAATGCCGAGTGCTTGGCGAAAGCACAATCATTACCCACTTTCAAGTCTTGGGTTAGATCCGGTCGGAGTTCATACCCACGACCTCCTATTTAGGCAAGCAGTCTACAAACTGAGCAACCGCAACAAACTTAGAAGCAATAAAGTTATATGATTGATGTTGTGAATAAAAAAAACAAAACAAAACCCAACTTTTATTTTGATCGGCATTTATTTAAAGTAAGTTATTGTTATAAATTTTAACCATTAGTACAAGTTACGACCTAAGATTATATGTTGCACCTTGCACCCAGTAAACGGTTTACTGACTATACAGGAGTGCGAGATACCTCCCTAATTTACCGAACGTTAAATTTATAATGTGTTTGCTTGCCAAAAATGGTTGTTTTCTCCGTGTACTCCTGTTTTCTCCACAATCCACAAAGTAGATCTAAACCAGTCTAGCTTTTTTTCAAACATTGTAATATTGACGCAGGTGGCTATGAGTGTCGGTGAGTTCATAATAGATATATGTCTATCAACTGTATTGTCGAAATTTGTCGCCATCGGTAACTTGTATTGTCGGTCTTTTTATTTGTCGAGGTGTAGTTGTGCACCGCAGATCCATTTTTTTTCCGTTATATTAAAGGAGTTCGTTCGACCTTTGGAAATTGTAGATCGATACGTCGAACCTTTGGAGGGATACCAGCGTTTTGATTTAATTTAGTCGATAAATGGATGAACGTGGTCTAGGTGATCCAGTTGAGTTGATAAAGGAAAGTCTTTCTGTTTGAATCCCGGTTCTGAGTTTGATTGATCATTTGTTAATGAGGTTTAACTTCAAAGTCCACAATATTTCACTTATATCGAGACGCCACCAGCTATAGGTGTTGGTGCAGAAATATTTACCTGTGCTTTGCGGTGATGGCATTATTCAGTGAAGGTTCTTTATCGTGCCAAGCCTACCGTGACAAAGGGCCTCAGTTTTTAATGTTTGTCCGAAAGACCTTTATTCATTTTTTAATGCCGAGCGAATTTTTGGGTCAAACCTACCCAGAGACCAAACCCTCGACCTCCTTGACTTAAGGAACAAGCACTCTACCAACTGATCTGCCTACTACATATACCGAAGGGGTAGGTCTCCTACTACCACACCCCCTTTTCCACACTTGTTTAAAATTAACTGTATGATATCCATCTTTTATTATCTTACATTTTGTATTAGTTTTAAAATGACTAGTTAGTCAGTTTCATCATGATATAATGCGCATTAAAGGTGCAGCAGACAAGAATCTTGTCTCTAGAACAAAAAATACTGATTATTTCAGACTGATTCGTTTCGTAAAGCTGATAATCGGACGAATAGAATAAAAAGTCAAATGAGACAGATTTTTTCCCCCATTAAAACCAATTAAAAATAAAAATGTACAAAAATTTGTACTTTTATATGGAGATAGAACATCGTTCTGTAAAAATATACAAATTAGATAATTTTGTGTGCTAAAAATTAGTTCTCTCCCCCCTTTCTCTCTCTCTCTCTCTTGGCCATGTCCCTTGGTTTAAAAAGGTAAATTAGATGAATTCACGTATAATTAATGGAATCACTCTTCATAGAAGTCTCTTAATTAGTATGACTAATTAACGTTATCTACTGATACTAAGTGGTTTCTTTCACGCCTCAGCTATCGGGTAAATAACATCATCACCTAAGACTGGTCAGTACTACCTGGATTCTTTCATGCTTCAGCGAACTGGTAAAATACCTCATCGCCTAATTGCAATTTTCTACCCGTGTACACGAATCAATTAATCAGTACGACTAATTAACTGGTCATTACGCTGGTTGATTGCAATTAGCTGTAAGAGAGAGGGCAACGGAGGGGGGCACGGGCCCCCTGTGCCCCCCTCCTGCTGGATCCGCCACTGACTATGCGATCAGTATATGTATAACGTCGATTAAAAAGATTTTCATTTATAAGAATATAATATATACCGTATTTTCAAATATTTATTAAAAAATATTACATAAACTTTTCTATACACGGATTTGGGGTAAGGTGGGCTCAAGTACCGGGATGCTAAGTAATTACAAATAAGAAATATCGACAAAATAAGAATATAGATGTAATATGCTTAGAGAGATCTTCAGAATGACACCTCAAATTTATGAATATCTGGAAAATTAACCAAAATAATCAGATTTCAAATACTGTTGTTCGGTATGTTGAAAAAAGTGTTCTCTAGAAACATATCAAACAGTGTAAGGTATTTCCGCAGGTACATATATAATTATAGTATTTATTTGCATAAAGCAACACATTAATGTGTAATACTCTCTCTCTACCCAGTCTCGCTCTCTCTCTCTCTCTCTCTCTCTCTCTCTCTCTCGTTAAGAATTTTATAAATTGTTACATAATGAAATTATTTATATAACTTTCTCTCATGTGGTTTAAAAATACTTTACTTCTTCGTTCTCTCATAAAACAATTTCATGTGAAATCTCAAACCATTACATCAAGTGATTGAGTGTCAGTCATTCGGGGTTTTTTGATATAAGGATAGATTATTACAAAATTACTGTATTGAATTTTCTTTTGAAAATTATCCATGTATCTATCAATAAAGAAAACAAGTACCGGTATTACAATAAAAAACTATATTATAATGGACAATTTTAATAAAGTTTACTTAAAACTATATAGCTACAGTTTTAATCTCAAGCAATAATAAATATATAAATAATATATATATAAACAAAAAATCGAAATGTGCCTTAATTAAGATTCTACATCTGATCGATGATTGATCTTCATAATTTATCTCTGCCAGCCAGTTACATAAGTATATTACAGGCGAGATTTGACATCCTGTCTTCCTTTGATATCTTGGGTCAGTAATCCTAAAAAATATTCTTCTAATGAAAGACAAACTATAATTATAATAATAATAATAATAATAATAATAATAATATATAAATAAATAATGAATATGTAAAAAAGTGACTAAAATCAGATATATTTATTATTTATAGTTTATAAAATCCTGAAAGTTTTAGAGCTTATCACGTGATCACATCTTAGATAACTGGGTACTGATATACATGTAAAATAAGTGATATTAGTTCATGTCCTCCGTGGACTAATGGATAAGAATTAGATTTAGAATTAGACTGTAGTCAGAAAAACCAAGGATCGCGAGTTCAAGACCCGCTAGCGGCAAAATTAAGTAAGTAGAGTGATAGTATTTATATGTGATTTCAGGAAATATAACATCAAATAAAATAAATATATGAATAAAAAGATCAACAAATAAAAGAAACATCATAAAAAATTAATAAAATAAATTTTTTAATTACAATTAAATAATTTTATTTTTTAATTAAAAAGAAATACAATAATGAAATTAAATAATTTATAACAATAAAATAAATATTTTTTAAATAAAAATTAATTAGGAAAGTAATAATTATTTTTAATATATTTATATTATTTTAAAGCTAAAATTAATATATATTGAATTTTATTTTCTGTTTTTGTTTGTTGAAACAAACCCTTAAAGATTTTAAAACCAAATTAAAGATTTTTAAAATTTACCTTTACTGAAAGAAGGCTTATAGGTGGTTTATAGATGGCTTATAGATGGCTTATAGGTAGCTTATAGCATTCTATAAGCCCTCTTTAAACCCCCCTATAAGCCACCTATAAGCTGGCATATAGATAGTTTTTCATCTTGTGTATGTAATGAACAGAATATTCATGTTGGTTTTCAGATACAATTGCCGTGACCATTCTAAACACAGATATGCTGATGTGATGTCTATGGCTATTGTTATTTACATAAAAATAGAGTAGATGTGTTTTTCTATCGTTGCAGATATTTGCTGGCTGGAACATTAACACATATCTGCATAAAGATATTAAAACATTTTATAGCTGTTTACCTTAAAACAAGGGGATTGTTTTATTTCATTTGTAATGGGTTCAAAGGTTAAAGTCACAGATGCAAAACAATACCGAAATTGTTAATTATCTCGAAAACTATAAACTTTTTGTATAGGCATGTATATTAGAATGTTGTAGGTATTGATAGAACAATCATTTTGATATATAGAAAAAGGTTATGGGTTCATAGGTCTAGGTCACATTTGCGAAACAATACCGAAATGTTTAATTATCTCGAAAACTATAGACTTTGTGTATAGGCATGTATATTAGAATGTTGTAAGTATCGATACAACAATTATTTTGGTGTATAGAAAAAGGACATGGGTTCAAATATCAAGGTCACAGATGTGAAACAATACCGAAATGGTTAATTATCTCGAAAACTATAAACTTTTTGTATAGGCTTGTATATTAGAATGTTGCAGATATTGATACAACGATCATTTTGATGTATAGAAAAAGGTCATGGGTTCAAAGGTCAAGGTCACAGATGCAAAACAATACCAAAATCGTTAATTTTCTCGAAAACTATAAACTTTTTGTATAGGCATGTATATTAGAATGTTGTAGGTATGGATACAATGGTTATCATGATGTTAAAAAAAAAGTCATTTGGGTTTAGTATTTATGTGTTCTTTAAATCTATCAGCTCGCCATTAGTTATCAGGTGAGCGTATCAGGCCCATGGGCCTCTTGTTTCATATAACACACACCACAAAGGTACTACTTTACTTATAGCTGGAGACGACCTCGATATAAGTGAAATATTCTTGACTATGACGTAGATCGCCTTTCAATCAATCAATTAATTAATCATTCGATCAATAAACCATATTCCGATAGACAGATGGATGCAATTTTTTTTCTAACACCCCGTAAAATCCAGATTTTTTTATGTACGATTATGTTTTCAATTGCATCCTAATCACTTAATGGACGAGAATCAGACACTGGATGAAAACGGCAAACAAATAAATGTATTAATTCCGATCTCTAAAATTGATACGAGCGAATTCCAAATATACAGCAGTTTGTGTTTGCTATTACAAAAAGTTAGAATATTTTATAAGACAGAACAAAAATATGTATACAATGAATTATTTCGAATGGTGCATTTTAGCAGGACTCGACACTGCAGTCACTTTTTATTCGCGAATGATCTTGATCATTCTCGAATGTAGCTGTTACATGCATATTTCTCAACCCGAATATTCTTCCGTTACAGAAAATCAACTCTCTCTCGTATGTAGGTCGAAAGTTTGAATAAAGGGAGATAATTCAAATTTCAATAACTTTTGTATTCTATGGATTTGATGGGTAAATTGTCATGTAAATGGGGTTTATTTATTGAGTAATATTGATTTAGTAAGAAATTGATACGAGATTGAAAAGAGAACGCTGCATTTTGTTGTATTTGAGGATAGAATATGTTGATGACGTCACGCGGATCCCCCTCCCGGTCAACAGATTTTTTTCCTTGTATATATTATAATCTGAAATCTGATTGGTTGAGATCGTCTTCTTGACCCAGATGTTAGCTATTTTTAGCAGTAATTAACTTTTAATGGTTTTATCATACCTGCCAACCCTCCCGATCAGGGATTGAGATTGACGGGCGCCCAGTTTTTCGCTCTGGGCGATAAATGTATCATACACAGGTCGCCCAGGGCTGCCAGGTGGCGATTAGAATTTTCAGTTCGGTGTATTTGACATTCCGATTCGTTTACCGATTTCCTGTTTATATTTCTGACTGGCGACAATAATAGTAAAATTGAAAAATGGGTATCATATAGTTAACAAGTGTAAATGGACCGGTGTTCCGGCCGGAATTCAAATACGGTGCCATTTCGTTTCCTTTTCTGATATTTATGTATAACATGATACTTCCGGCTTTCTGCCATGTGGAAATTTTTAGGAGCATCGACTCCAAAGGCTAAACAAGGACCTGCGAAAAACGAAAGTACTATCAAGAGTATGATAAGTCCAAACGCATCGGAGCATATAAAAAGCCATGGCAAGATGGCAGGCCTTGGTTGTATGATACGCAGGACGGAATGAAGTGTGCCGATTGTGTAGAGTTCGACAGGAAAAAAATCTGTATGTACCGAGGGTTGCACTAGTTATAAACTTGACAGTGTAAATAAACATGACATTTCTGAATCTCACAAACAGGCCCAAGCCTTTAGTAATGCAAAACAAGTTCCTGCTAATAAATCAAAATCTGCCAAAATTATACAGTCATTGACATTGGCAGTACCTATAGATCAACATTTTCTGCAAAACCATTCGTCAATGTAATTGCAGATGTTGAATATCGAAAAGTTAAGCAAGGGATAGAATAATCCAAATGTATATGCCTGATATATTCAGATCAACCATCACTCTTGACAGTTCATTGTATGGCTCATCGAAAAGTTAAGCTCAATCCCTGCTGATATGAGGAGTCTCCCCATATTAAGACAAAAATTTTAGAATTTTGTGCTATCATACTGCTTTTCCCGTTTTTCAAAGCATTCCGTGAAGTCATCCTTAAAAAATTATAAATTGATAAGAGTGAAATCTGGGATAGCGATCATTTTGTAGAGTGGTCATCTGTCAACTACATTTTTATCATGTACAGAACCTTTGTAGAGGGGTCACCTGTCAAACCCAGTCAGCGGGGATCCTAATGGCCACCCGATTGAAAAAATTGTTGTTTACAAGATTTACTAAAATTATGCTGGTCTCGGGAATAAAAAGTCTTCCAAAAATTATCGAATTCTTAAAACACAACTCTGGTGATATAAATAATAATAAAATAAGAGTTAATTTTTTCAAGTTATTAATTCATTTAAAAAATATATTCAATTATGACATGAAAGATATCAGAAGCTTATTAGTTCACCTGAGTCAAAGGCTCAGATGTGCAATTGCCATCTATCTTTGTCCGATGTGCGTCATGTATAAACTTTTCACATTTTTTATCAATTCCCCTAAAACTACAGAGCCAAATTGGATGATATTTGACAGTAATGGTCAAGTAAGGGGTTTTCAGATTTGCACAAATGCAAGGATTATGTCCCTTTGGGGCCCCATAAAGGGGAAATTTGTGAAAATCTTTAAAAATCATCTGCTCTGAACCTACAAGAGATATAACTTAGATATTTCATGTAAAACACTATGGGCACCTAGTTTTAGATTTGCACATATTGTAGCTTTAGGGGCCAAAATGAGATAATGGCAAGGTACTTGAGGGGGAAATTGCAAAATTAATGTATTTGCAATATATTTGAAAACTATAAGCTTTTGTATGGGCATCATCATCATGTGTATTGGAATACTGTAGGCATTTGCACAACGGTCATTTTGATATATGAATAGAGGTCATAAGTTCAAAGGTCAAGGTCATAGATGTAAACGAATACTGAAATGGTTAATTATCTCAAAAACTTTGAACTCTGTGTAGGCATGTATATTAGAATATTGTAGGCATTTGCCTTACGGTCATTTCCATATATGAACGAAGGTCATAGGTTCAAGGTCAAGGTCATAGATGCAAACAAATGCTGAAATGGTGAATTATCTCAAAAATGATAAACTTTCTCTATAGGCATGTATATCAGAATGTTATAGGCATTTACACAATGTTCATTTTGATATATGAATGTAGGTCATAGGTCTTATGGTCAAGGTTATAGATGCAAATGAATACTGAAATGATTAATTGTCTTAAAAACTATAAACTTTTTGTATAGGCATATATGTTAAAATATTGTAGGTATTGGCCTAACGATCATTTTGATATATGAATGAAGGACATGAGTTTAAAAGTCAAGGTCACTGATGCAAACAAATACTGACATGGTTAATTATCTCAAAAACTATAAACTTTTTGTATAGGCTTCTAAATTGTAGGTATTGACCTAATATTCATTGCGATTTAGATTAAGGTCATGGGTTCAAATTTTCTTTACCTTTTTAGTTGTTTATAAACAATATATTGTAGCTAGATTTCAGATATATTATATGTAGCACTCTTATCACTAGTTATGTTATAATAAATTTGCAAAAAATCCTTACATATAATTGGCCCTTACTGCTGAAAATTTATTTGGACATTCTCTTTAATTAATGTCAATGACCATTGAACCATTGCATGAGATATGTACTCAGCTGCATGTGAGCATTAAGGCTCATGGACCTCTTGTTTAGTATTACGGTCTCCATGACGATGGAAGTAACTTTGACCATCCTTGATGGTTCCATACATGCATTTATTCGGATTGAACTATTTCCTACATGAATCCTTAATATTGGTCCAATGTGTGAATATTAAAACAGCCCAATGCTCATAGTCTGCACATTGCACACTACATGAACCCGCTATGTTGTGTTGGGAGCAATGCAAGGTGAACATAACAACCTCCTTTCAGTTACCTGACAACTTCATATACCTGACACTACATTGATGGAGACACTGAACTCCCTGTCTTTCTAATCTTTCGCGAATTTTAGTATTTCAGTACTTTGATTTAATAAATGCAGATTGCAGAACATGCACGATGCCTCATAGACATGAGTTCTATAGGATTTGCGCAATTAAAGCGAAATACTGTCGGATCGATGTTGGCACTCTTAGGTACTAGTACTATTACAAATTTTGCATATAACAATAAAAACATTGCATAGAGTGTTTATGGACCCAGAAACCGGGAATTGAAAGATTGGGAAACATTTTAATCAGCTCATTTCTGATCGGTCCTGTATCATTTTATCAGCACATTTAATAAATTGATAGCATGTCAAGTACCAGTACATTCAAGAAGTTTATTTATTTATTTTTAAATCTAGAATTAAAATGCACTCGCTTCACTTAAATGACACATAAGTCAAGAATTATAAAATACAATGGGTTTCAAAACTTGTAAACAAAATGTTTAAAATAATCGAAACAACTTTTCTTGTAAAAGGACCAATCAAAACTTTATGGTGGGTGTCGGCATGATATTGAGTTTGTATGGAGATTTAAAAAGGTAATGACATTGATCTTAATAAATATTCTGAACTTTTATACAGAAACATCCAATACTTTAAGTTTTTCAAGTATAGAACCCGGTACACTTTTCTTGAAGACCAGGTACCGCAATATCGATGGTTCTGAGACTACCTTTAAATACAATTAGATATACTTGTAAAGAGGTCTGTTGATCATGTACCTTTACGGATCGACCAGATCAAGTCGCTACAAGTCGATAAAACAGAGACCAAAAAATTTTAAAAATACTGAATAAACTCAGTTACACCATGTCAGGTTAATGTATCAAGATATAACATGTCCAGCACCGTCGAAAGAGTAACACTCATTTTGTTAAACTATGTTCGAGTATTGAAAATTGAATGCAAAATAGAAAACACTTATGAACACTTGACCAATAAATTGTGACGTCATCCAAGTTTTTATGACGTCATTTTTACATTTTAGGCTTTGTGTTTTACTTTAAAAATTTGTTTACATGTATAAAGCATTATGGACTTTCATAATATGTAAAAATCTCAATTTTGAAAATTTTGACCAAGTTGTAGGTTTTCGCATGCACCGGCTCAAATTAACTGGATAAATGGTTGTCAATTCAAAAAAAGATTGATGTTTTATATTATTGTTCAATTTAAAGTAAATTCTTTTAAGCTTTAAGTCTAATTTTATCTGTTTTGTTGTTTTAACCTTGATAAACAAATATTTACTTCGATTTTTTTAACGTAGGTTTAGTTTTAGCAAATTTTCTAGTAGACTAGAAACAAATTCAGAAAATGTGACTTGAAGCGGCATTTTTTAGTAAAAGTTGGTAACATGCTTTTCTAACATAATTAGAGGGTGCTGGATTCAAAAATGGCGGATACCAAGCTCAATTTTGAGTTTTTGAACCCATAATTCCAAAAACAAAATGGCGGCTAAAGTTATGCTGTACCAATACAAAAAATGTTACTTTGGTTGACAAATTTTGGTAAAAGTTGGTAACATGGATTATTTAACATAATTTGAGGATGCCAAATTCAAAGAAAGCGAAAACTAAGCTCAATTTTGAGTTTTTGAACCCATAATTCCAAAAACAAAATGGCGACTTAAATTAATTTTGTACCGATGCAAAAAATGTTACTTGGGTTGACAAATTTTGGTAAAAGTTGGTAACAATGTTTATTTAACATAATTCGAGGATGCCAAATTCAAACATGGCAGATACCAAGCTCAATTTTGACTTTTTGAACTAAAATAAAAAAAAAATGGCGATTAAAATTAATGGTGTACCAATGCAAAAAATGTTACTTGGGTTGACGAGGATGCCAAATTCAAACATGGCGAGTACCAAACTCAATTTTGAGTTTTTTAACCCATAATTCCAAAAACAAAATGGCGGTTAAAATTAATGGTGTACCAATGCAAAAAAATGTTACTTGGGTTGACAAATTTTGATAAAAGTTTGCAACATGGCTAATTTAACAGAATTCGAGGATTCCGAATTCAAACATGGCCGATACAAAGCTCAATTTTGAGTTTTTAAACCTTTAATTCCAAAAACAAAATGGCGATTTTAATTTATAGTGTATTAATGCATAAATGTTACTTGGGGTGGCAAATGTTAGTAAAAGTTGATAACATGCTTTTTAGTTATAATTTGAGGGTGCTAAATTCAAAACTTGCAGAGGTCATTTAGAATTTAATGTTTTACCCATAATTCCAAAAACAAATTGGCGACTGTTTCAATTAATTGGCATATAATTTCACAGTATTATTGAAGTTGCATGTTTTAGCAAAAGATGGTACTTTGTTCTTTTTATCATTTCGGCATAACTTGAGGTTGCCAAATTAAAATTGAAGAGGCTAAACTGAAGTTTAAATGTTTAAACCCAATTCATAAAAAATTCTAAAAATAAAGTGGTGTTTGTTCATTATGTTTGCCTTTTGCATAATACTCTGATAAAATCTATATGATTAAATTAAGTTCATAACCATAACCATAACCAAAACCATACTGAAATACTGAAATCATGGTTTGGAATTGATAGTCATAATCGAAACTTGTGTTTGAAATGCAGAAAAGAGATTATTCTTTTATACAGAGTTTGCCACATGTTCTTGCAAAATAGTATGTAGAATTTATGGCTGTAAATGTCAAAATCACTATGCATGCGTCATGCATCAAACTTTTAACAAGGATTGTTTTAATAGGTATAGTCACAATCATTACTTAAAACATATATTTTGATATGTTGTGAACCTCATATGTAATTGTTTGAATTTTGGTGGTAATATTGCATTATTTTTCAACAAAGTATCGGTCTCTATACAGTTTTGCCAGCGATGTTTAAGGAACTCAATGCAACTTTCAAAGAATTTATTTTCTTGAAAATTCAGAAAGATCTTCAATGAATATATGACATCGTCTGACTATAAAACTGGGAAATGTAAATGGCAGATTTCAGTGTTGGAAATAGACAAAAGACTGATATGCAAGCCTAAGTAATAAGTTGGCCACTCAATCATTTTAAATTTAAAGCCGACATTGTTAATTGCAGTAAAGGCAATGGTAGAATTTTCCTAGTGGAACAAGACACTCTTACTGAGCTTTCCACAGCACTTGAGTTGAATATTTTCCCGTAACAGTCTTATAAGTAATGCAAATTATGCGAAATTTATTTTTGTCTCTTTTGGAAGTAATCTACACGTACCATCTGAACGTCATCAGTATCCATGTATCAGTATCAGTAACCGTGGTCATAACCTTTCCAGATGATGGAAAGTCTTTCACTGCCTTTTTTGGTGGAGGTGAACCAGGCTGTTTCCATTGATTAGACTGTTGTGTTGGGTCTCAGATGAAATGATTGACCCACTATGCCTCCATAGTTACAAAGCTCTCATGGGAGCTAGCATGATCTACCACTAAAAGCTTCAGATTAACATGCGACAAAGTGCTTTTGTGTGCTTCTAATTAATTGCCAGAAGCCCAATAGGCTCAACGCTTTATCATTGCAGGATGTCAGAATGAAGTGTGTTCTTCTCTGTGAAATACTCATTGTCCTTATATTTTCTTAACTCACCTGTCAGTCATAACAATACCATCATTTTTATCTACGTTTTTACAATTTTAAAATGATAAGTGTCCAAACTTCCAAAATTTGTGAAAACGTTTATCTTTTTAAAGTTGTTTTATCAGATTTGCAAAATCAATCTTTTTTCCAGATTGCTCAGAAATGAGCAGCCAACGGTGAATTCAACTACCATGAATGAAAACAAAGCTTTATTGGCTATTTCTGGGGTTGCAACAGTGGTATGCCTTCCATGACTTGGATCATTATCAATGTTATGCCTGTCCCGTTTATAATCCGCCACCCACCTTTTTACTCTTGCTTATCAAAAGACATATTTTCCTAGTGTTGCTATCATATATGTACCGTTCTGGTGCAAATATTGGACCCTGCTCTTTCACTGCTTTTTTACATTTGCCAAGTCACTAGCTTTATTTACTTTGGAGTAATACCTTGTTGTTATGAACTTACAAAATGACTCTAGTCTTCCGATATATGGATTTAAATAATCAGGGAATAGAGGTGTTGAAAAGGGACTTCGGGGCTGATCCTCTTTAACAGAAGGCGCATGGCATATCATTCAGCTCTCGAAGTTCTTACTAGTTTTAATAAAACCAAATGTAGTGTTGCTTTTGCTTTCAAACTTTACATCAACATTTGTGAGCAATTTCACTTGTTTACCAAATAGTCAGCTTAAGAAATGCTCGGTGATGACTTAGCACCTCTAAATATGGTTTGAAGGCTAGTGTATATTACTTCACTTCCATTGTAAGAAAAATTCTTAAGTATTTGATGCAAACACAGGTTTTGATTTTGTAAGGTATTTCATTCACACTCTGACCTTCATAAATCGGTGTTTCAGCATGTTATGTGTCATACTTAATCCAATTCATTTAATTCAACAGAAACATACAGTCCCATGTTCAAATTACAATAAAAAAACAAACACGAAAACATTTAACACTGGTTTAAGTTAAACATGTGAACTTCTTCCAGAAGTATATCATATACATTTTTCATAATGACCTTTGTTGCTAGGCCACATGAGATGAAGGCTGACCAGCATGCCAGATCTTTTGATTTCCTAAATAGCAAACCACCTATTTCAGAATTATTGCCCCTGAAAAATGATACTTTTTTGCACATCTTGCTGGTTTTTGGGCTATTTACTTGAAAACTATTAGTGTTATAAAAAAGCAACACATCGAAAAATAATGAACATGACAAGCTAAGTAGCGATGTTTGTAACAATATGATGTGCCATAGAGGAGTTGTTACCCCTGGTCGTATATTTTTGCGGATTTGTGGTTTTGACCATATTTTTAAAAAGTATTATAAATAGATAAAAACAACAAGTTGCAAAAATGATCAAAATGCCAAGATCTAACTCCGTTGCAAATGTTGTATTTGATAATCAACGAAGGTGTTGTTGCCCCTAAAATTTCAGTATTTTCTAAATGTTTCAGGTGGGCAATAAGGGCCATAGGCCTTTTGTTTAAATTTTCTGCTCATTAACACCTAAATAAGCCTTGAAATATTACAATCTTTGATTAATAACTGTTTCTTGCTACTAAAACAACTTCTATAACAACTTTAATTCAAAAAATGATTTTCATGTGCTAAGTCTATAGAGTAATTTTTCTTTAAACTTCACAAGGGTCTTGCAAATCCTGTAGATTGTAAGAATAGAGTAGTATTTCTAGTAAATTTAAGGTCAGTGGTCACGTGTTGAATTAAAGCTTAAAGACAATTCAATCAAAAACAAACATACTTATCCATTTTCCGAATCACAATCCAGAAGCAAAGTAAAAAATTTGGAACTGACAAGTTAGGTTAGACACGTGAACTTCCACCAGGGAAGTGAGGCCGGGTGCTCCGGAAGGGTAAGCTTAAACTTCTAATTTTTCAGGACTCGTCATTATGATTTTTATAAAAGTTTGGACGGAAACTACACTGAACAAAATTAATATATGATATATCTAAAAAGTCGTATTGTTCTCTTATTTCAGGAAGGAAGAAGAACGGATTAGAATGTAAGTTGTGTATTTATACATTTTTTGCTATTACATTAAGACAAGGAACTATGCTTTTAAAAACATGATTGTTTTTTATTGTTTCACATATAAATTTTATGGTTCTTCAATGATTAGTTAAAGCTGTTTTTTTGTGACTTTACTTTTTCAAATATCGGGTTCTTTGTCTTTGCTAAATCAAAATATTTGGCACACAATTGAATTAATATCTTTTTTAAAGAGCGTGACTGTTTTTTATTCAGTTTTTATTTTTACCACAAGATAACACTAGTCTAGTTGTACCTGATGTTATGTTTTGTACAGAATTGTTTTCAATGTGTAATGAACAGAATAATCATGTTAGTTCTCAGATACAATAGCCTTGATCATTCTAAACACAGATATGCTGATGTGATGTCTATGGCTATTGTTATTTACATAAAAATAGAGTAGATGTGTTTTTCTATCGTTGCAGATATTTGCTGGCTGGAACATTAACACATATCTGCATAAAGATATTAAAACATTTTATAGCTGTTTACCTTAAAACAAGGGGATTGTTTTATTTCATTTGTATATAATTGAAAGTTAATTATTTTAAACATAATATCAAATGTGATCTGTATAAATTAAAACGTTTTAAACAAATATTTAACCACACTTAATAATCTTGGTTATAATTGTCCCATGTGTTTAAGAAAAATTATCTATAATTCGGGAGACATATATATTTTACAATACAGAATCATGTTTCATAAACTTTGACTAATTGTCGAAATAAAACTCGAAAAGGTCCAGTATTGCTATGGACGAATTGTAACATCTTCTGTTATTTAACGTTTTCTCTCCTAGTTTACGATGCTTAAGATGTGGAAAAAATGGTTAAAAGGTGGATGAAAGGTAGATTAAAGATAAAATTCCAGTTCTTAAAAAGAGCTAAAATAATGCTTAAAGATGGCGATAAGTTCCAGTGTCAATAATCTCCTATAAGCTAGCTTAACGGTGGTTTAAAAATCATCTTTAAGAAACTTGTTTTTTGCCAAACATTTGATTTAATATAACTTTAAAAGAAATGTTTACAACACAAAATGACACTATATCATTTAACCTAGTTTTCATTTTTTATGAAGAATTGAAGATTCGATGAGAGATTACAAAACTAAAATGCAATTTTCCTCAGGACAACCGCACATATACTTTAAACCAACACTTTGTCATGTACAGCCTTAACCACAATGTACATATATTTCAGCATTTAAATAAATTAACAGAATAAATGGTTGTTAATTCAAGAAAAAATTGATGTTTCATATTATTGTTCAAATTAAAGTATATTCTTTTAAGCGTTGAGTCTCATTTTATCTGTTTGGTTGTTTTAACCTTGATAAACAAATATTTACTTGGATTTTTTTAACGTAGGTATAGTTTTAGCAAATTTTCTAGAGTAATTGGGAATTTTTCGTTGATAAATACTCAATAGTACAAAGTTATGTTTAACCAATGCACCTGTATAGTTTTACGTATACGGCAGCATTTATAGCTGAACTACTGTAAATCTCAAATCAAATTCAGTGCCTGTCTATCGATAATCCATTGAAAGTATATTAAAAATATTAAAACTTTATATTCTAACTATTTCTAAAGAATTGTATGTCAAAACAAAATCATAAGAAGCAGGATATGACCAAGTATTACCACCATCTGCTTTTGAAACTTCACAAAGGTTTTGCAAACCCCTGTAGATTATTAGAATATATAAGTGTTTCTAATAAGATTAAGGAATGTGGTCACATGTCGTATTACAGACACTTTAAAAAAGTTTTAACCCCTTAAGACTTGGGATTTTAAGTTGAAATTAAAGGAAAATAATACTAATTTTCAAATCTATTTTTCGGCCTTTTACATTAGTTTTGTCAAATACAAACCCCTGTATATTATCAAAGCATATTACTTAAACCTTTTGTTTCCATCATATTTAGTCAGATATTGGTTACCATGCCAACGGGATATACATTTTAATGCAAAAATTTCGGGAAAATCATTAAAATATTGTTTCTGGGTGCATGAGTGACAAACAAATGCATATATGTACCAGGAATTCACACAAAAATGATAAAAATGAATTCATTTGATACAATTGAAACTTTTATTGTACAATATTCCGGCAATATTAAGGTTTAAGCTCAATCCAATCTGTGATATATCTATAGTCTTTTAATGAACAAAGTCTCGATTTTAATCTATTATTCACGGTATACAAACAAATGATGTTTGATTTTCGATGCTTATTTTCAGCCTTTCTATTGTATATTAATATAAGGAAACCTTATATGTTCTTAAAAATAAAGAATTGCAGTTTTCATTTCATTTGCAATAAAGTCTTATTATTGGTAGCAATGACAACGGATCTACATTTAACTGCATAAATAGGTAAACAATCATTTAAAATTTCAAATTTTAACTCCAGTATGCTTTTACTTTGAAACAAAAAAATATTCATTAATATATCATGATTCAATGTTTTACAAATAAGTAAATTTTTTTTTAAAGTTGTTTTCCAGTGTTTTTTATTTATATTACAATAAATATAGTAATTAGTAATGAAAAAAAATCAGCTAATGCAAACAAAGCTTAATTCATTCAAATAGTGTTTCTGGATACATAATTCCATAAAATATGCGTGCTTCTATTTTGAATTTGAGTTGAATGTACAAAAGAAGAAACAAATATTCATTGAAAAACAAATCAAGAAATACTTACCAATGTAACATACATGTATATATACTCTCATTATGAAAAATATTAAATACAATCTCAGAATTCAAGATTTAACCATTTACTACGTTTTAATGATTTATGCTGAAAAGAGACAAGGAAAATAATCTTTAAATTTGTTTCAAGTTTCAAGTTTTAATCCACATGATTAAATTACGAAAAACCCAAGAGACATAAACTGTTAATTGCAATTTTATAAACGATCCTTTGTAAACTGTACGGTTGGTTGTTTTGTTGGTTGAATGTTTTTTCGCCGCATCAGTTGTTTTTCAATTTTTGTGATGGTTCTTATAAATGTCACTGACTGCGATGACACAGTCAATTAAGTCCATTGCACTAATCGAACCACAAAAAGGAAACCCTTTCTTACTTGAAATCGATCCCAATCACCTGGGATTTGAATGTTATGCCTTCAACACTTGGTCACTACGGCCACCTTATTAAGTGTATGAGATACATACTACTGCTAGATTTACAATGCATTGCAACCCGAACTGCATATAATTGTTATGTGCATTATTTTTAAATAAAAATTCAAAAGTATCTAATGACAGAACAATAATCAATTTATTGAGGGGGTGGACCTTTGGCCAGAGGACAAAGGATATACAGTATTAGATTGTTCTCTATCATGCAAGCAAATTAAACTATATACGTGTTTTATATGTGGAAGTCCAAATAATTTTGTAAGATATCCAACAATGTATTATATAGGGGTGGCACTGACGAAATATGTTGAGTATTAGATTTCTCTAATAGAAAGGGGTTGAGGTTGTGGATCTTGAGATGTTTCAATGTGATCAAAAGGTGTGGCACAGTAACTGGTACCAAAACCTATTATAAACTGTCTTTCTTGTGATTAGACACACTATTCATAAGATTTCTGACATGCTCACGTAGTCGATTAAAACAAGAATTTTACATATTTTGTGTGGTGTCCAAATTGCAGCCATGATAGATTTTTATATACCATTACCACATTTTCAGACCAATCGTAATGTAGTGTCTGCATAGTAACTCCATGTTGTTTTTGTTGTAATGTTGCTTAATGTCGCATCAGAAGATTTTAGCTATTCGCAACAGAATCAAGTTAATTTAATTCTAAGAATCAATCAAAGTACAGGCTCTTGTATGTGTAAGATATAACAGTGTGTGTATGAACTGACCGGGGTTGAACCCACGGCGTCCCATTCTAGAGGCACACACAAGGTAGACCCGATATGGGGAATTATCACGCGGTATACGTAATACATATTCATGCAGATTCATATTTACTTGGAAATATAATTTATGATACTTCAGTAAATTTAAAAAAAAGTACGAAATCACGAAATGTATACTTTATAAAAAGACCTTCCATATACTGATATACAGATCAATCTTTTATAAAGCCATATTTCCATCTATAAGCTGAAATAATGAGGGGTTTACATTAGCTATACATAGAATAAAACATTTATTTGAACTACATGCAAGTTAAACTAGTTTAGATGCATTTCATTTAGTTCAGAAAAGATGCGTGACCTTGGAGTGAAGTAATGTAATCATCTGTTTTACATTGATGCCAAAAATGTTTTAAGGTTGTCAAGTAAAAGTTGATGTCTAAAACAGGACTACCCGGGGAAAAACAACCTTCAACAAGCGAAATGACAACATTTGTCTTCTCTAACAAGCATAGAACTGACATTCAAGGGTCAAGACTTTAATATAAGTCCTTGTACTTTCATATTGTTTCAGTCACATACCATCAAACGGAGAAACTTATTAATACTCTCAGGTGATTTGCATCATTGAAATTGACACCGGAGTAGGAACCATAGTAATCTTAGTTGGTCATGTCGAAATTACTTCTTTATTTGGATATACATTCTAAACTACTGCATTTTTAAGTTTTTTAAGTTTTAAAAATGTTTTATATTTAAAATCTTGGGAATACATCGTAATGTCATATTTAAAATGCCAGCCCAAGGTTGGCAACTTTCAGAATAAATCTGAGACAGTACTGGGTAAATTGAGGCCGATTTATCTGCAATACCAAAAATGTCCTATCATAGTTAGGGCAGATAATTCGGCCTAATTGTAAATGAGGATATAATTAAATAAAATTCACATACATGTATTATTTCTCATTCGGGGCTTGCTAAAACGTTGACCGATATTTTGAAACCTAAAATCGACCTTAATTTGTTAGAAGTGACCATACAACATGTAGCTATTGTAAACATGGTGCGTTATCTGTGTAATCAGCGAAGCTTTGGAGACAAGCTGGTGGTTTTTCAGATTCTTATTGACCTATGTCCAGAATTCATCTCGTGATACATGTTAAAAATCTGACTATCGCCGTCGTCTCCACTGTAAATTTTGAAATTGAATAAAAAATCGAACAATTAATAATAAGGTACATGTTGCACATCGGTTTCTGTGCGATTGATTTGTTGATTTTCTGCAAATTTTTTGTGAATATGGGATTCCAGTGGGGTTTTTTATAGCGCATGTTTGTTTTTATACCGGTTGACATTTCCGTCAAAATTTGTTTACGATCATCTGTGTTCCGATATTTTAAATCAAATCTTTATCATTTTGAGCATATTAGGTAAATTCAAACCCATAAATTTAATCTGTGTAAGACGTCATATTTTCTGAGATTTACCGCCATACCTGTCTGTCCTTGCTCTCACGGGTTACTGTGAGTAGCATGTGCCACAGAGTAATAAACTTAAAAAAAAGAAAATTATTTTTATACAACTTCTAAAAATACTTAGTTATCACAATAAAAACTTATTTCGGTCTTTGAAATAAAATAATATTTGTATATTTAGAAGCCACGGTCCGGCTAGATTTTAGAAACGATACGTGAGAGTTCTGCCGAAAATCTGTATAGGTATTGAAAAATGTCGGTATTTATAATTACTCATAAATACTCAACTGTTTGATAAACAAGATTTATTTTGATATTTTTAAAATATGAAATATTTTATAGGCATGTCAACTTTTTGTTTTTTATAAAGTTAATGGTACGGTTTATGTCAACTTCAACTTTGCGATTTTGTATTATTTGATTTTTTTTCTTCTGACGTCATTATTTTTTCTTAACATTCAAACAAACTTTTCACATCATTAGAGTGTACCTAGACAAACATTTTGGAACAAAAATTGAAGTCCTTACAGAATATTTTTATTTGATACCATATTTCTTAAAAACGGATGAGTATAAAAAAAATGACGGGCAAAAGAAAACTATGGCTTGAGATTTACATTGACGCCAAAAATGCGTAGAAATGCGTAGTCGAGGCTTAAGGAAATCATGGAATTACGTAATTGTTTTTTTTATAGTTTTACATATAAATTTGATCGTTCTTAGTGGTCTAGTTCAGGGTATTTTTGTTGGTTTTATATTATTGTTTAAAGTAAATTATGTTATGTCCAATGTGACTGGTTTGGTTGTTTAAATTGTGATAAACGAGATTTTTCCTGCATCGAATAAACTTGTTCATAATTTTACCAAATGTCTTTTAGTAATTGCAATATTGTAGGTGACAATATAAAAACTACAAAATTATATGCAATAAAGTCACGTGTATGGATTTCATATATCAGCATTTTAGTTAAAATATTTGACACACAATTGTATTTACCTATTTTAAAGAGTTTGATATTCTTTTATTCACTTTTTATGTTTATAACACGATAGCACTTGTTTATTTGTACCTGATGTTCATTTTTTTATAAAATACATTGAATGAAATGAACAGAAAATCTTGTGTTCCAAGGCGCAATTGCCGTGACGGATATAAATATAAATATCACGACGATGTGTCTCTGGCTATTGTTATATAAATGAAAATAGAGTAGATTTTTTTCTATCGCTATATTTGTTTAATATAACACATATATGGAAAAAAAATTAAATTTTATGGATGTTTATCTCAGAACACAAGGTTTGTGATGTTTTATTATTTTAATTTCAAAGTTGATTATTTTAAACACTATTTAAACGTTTTAAAGGAGTATTTAACAATCAATAATCTTGTTTATAATTGTTCCATGTGTTCAATGGTAATTATCTATATTTCAGTGACAAATAGTCTACAGTACAAAATTATGTTTCACAAATTTTGTCAAATTGTCAGGACAACCGTAAATCTAATTAAGAACAACACTTTGTCATGTACAGCCTTAACCACTGTAAAAATAATTTTTCATTAATGTTTGCAGACATGCGCAACAGCGCCTATTTTGTTTACACATAAACAAGTTTGGCGCCCGCGGAAACTTAAAAAAGTTCAGTTTAACCGCTTTTGATTTTATGGTGGAATGACAGACCTTATTATCCTAAATCCCTTTTCTAACAAAACAGTCGTTGGTCGGTCACTTCCCTGACCAGGGTTGGACGATCCTCAAAATGCGACAGGGAAACAAAAAATACAGTGGCCAAACACAGACTCGAACCCGAGACTTTACCAAAAATACAAGCGGGATGTTCTACGTCTTCACTACTCGGTTCGCTGGGTCATACTTTCAGGGTAGAAGTAGGGTTACAAAAAAGACAAGTGCAAGGTTGGTTAAATGTTTTTTATAAACGTTAAGTTATCAACTTTTTTTTTGTTGATGTGTACATGTACACAATTACATGTGTGTGAAATTTATGTAAGTAAGTCTCTTCTTGGTCTATTTTGAATCATTGGGCCAGCAACGTGGAAAAGGTCAGATGGTATATACTGTCTGTCTCTGGATTAAAGCTTTGCTATCACTCGAAGTGGAAGTCCCTGACTGTTGGGAAATAATTAATAATTAAAAAGTATGTAAAACTTGAATTTAAAACACAGTTAACTGCATCTGTGAGCCATAGACTTCTACTGGTTTTGTCAGTACAGGTATTATGGACTGAGTGGTCACTGGCTTCAGTGCAAGGATAATGTGCTTATATGGCAGCAACTTATACAAATGCTGTTAGTTAGCTATCAATTTAAAGTCACCCTTAGTATATGCTTGTACAAAGTAGCTACATATTTGGCCTGTGAGACCTATGAATGTACAGGAGTACAAAATTGTCTTGGTCTGGGTCTGGGACATATTGGGAGTTGGGACCCTTGAAAAGTAAAAAGTTAAACGTTAAAAGTCTGATGGACCAACCATTTTTCTCTTAACAGGAAAATACTCCTTTTTTAAATGATTACATATTATCAAATGTCAACTCAATTGCACATGGATCTTTTAGTGATATTTGTTTTTCAAAAAATTATTAGGAACCCGTAAAAATAAGCAAAAGATCCTAGACCTTTTATCAAAAATATGTTTTGTAATTTTGAACCCATTATAATTTTTATATATTAAACATGAGCCACATATGCCTTAATTAACACTAACCGGAGGATATGTCCCCAATCTGTTGAATAAGTTAAATTAACAGTAACATTTAGTACAAGGACTGTCAAAATCTTGTCAAGTTCGAACCCACTGTCATCATTGCAGACCAATGTAAATTCCATCATGTAACTGCTATACTGTATTTGTTAAGCCTTCATTATCTTCTTATGCAATTTGTTTTATCTGAAAAGAGACATATGTATGGTGTGCGGAAGGGTAAAGCAGACAGACGCAACAGCAGATTGAACATATACATGTATAATTTTTTCTGGGGGAAAAATTGGACCATGACAGATGTAATGGTCAGAAAATGAGATGACCATTAGACTGTCTTGACCACACATTGAATAACTAATAATAATAATAGCTATTATCCAGTCATTATTAAAACAAGTGATTTCCATACACACCTGAGCTTGAATATAACAGATAATGGTATTTCAATTCATCTGCCTGATACAAAATTGTACATCCTCCCCACTGTATACGTTTTAAACAGCACAAACTGATTACTGTTGAATTACTTATTAAGATACCCATGTAACAGAAAAGTATTATGAAATACATTTTTTCAATTTACAATAAATATAATCCTCCTGTAGTGTCACTTAGCAAAAATTTGGAATTACAAGGTAAAAATTTTAGGATTTTTATCTATGTTTAGTGAGACTGGAACATAATTGTGGGCCATGGAGAGAACAATAGAAATTAATTACAGGTTAACTAAAGTCTGTTTCAAAATAAATAGACATTATTGCAAATCTTACAAAAACCATACAACCAATTTAACAAGAATCAAAAGTGTTTAATTCTATTTTTATCTTAATACTGAAAACTGTTAAAGATGTAAGGCAATATCTTTATAAAAAATTTAAAATCATAATATAATCAGAATTACTTTTTTAACATGCATATTTTCAAATTATGAAAACACAGAATTTTCACTATAATTAGCAGGTTATTAATTACAAAGATCTAAATTCATTTCTCAATAAATAAAAAAGTACGGAATACTTTAAACAGACAATAATAATAATTGTCCACAAAGTCCATAAACCTCAAAAATAAGGGAAATTTTTACTGAAAGATTTATATAAATAAAGAACAGAAGTGAATATCGTTATTGTCATTACATTTCTTTCAGAAACTGCTTGAATCCTGGTTTAGTTAAAACTGTGTTTGTCTAAAATTTGACCACATTTCCGTTCATAAAACAAATTTATTAATTTTCGATTTACCTTTTTATTCATTTACTTGATTTTTTTAATTTATTTCTTTATTTATTTTAATTTTCTTTATTTACCGATTAAAAGCAGTGCAAGTAAAATGGTTATGACAACTATGCAAATGTAAACCTAAAACCCCAGAATGCATTGGAATAGGCAAAATAATAGGATAATCAGCTGGGTATTGTGGTATGTGGAGCCTGTAGCCTGTACTAAAACGTGCCTGTGGTGTGGTTGTGACACAGAAACCCCTTCTGTCATTAAACAATCACTCTTAAACACTAGAAAACACAAAAATTGACAATACACTGTAGATCTGCAGTAAAAAAAGAAGAAAAGAGTTCGTAAAAAATACAATACACTACCATGTGCAGTATTTCCCCTGTCAGACAGTTTCTTGTAATGAATCTGATACATTTTCCACCTCGCAGTTTCGTATGGCTGATAAATTTAACTGAATGTTCTGTCATGTTTACGCCTTGAAGTCTTTCAGTATTTTGTATTCTCGTAAATTCCGCCGTTGATCGGAAAACTAACATGGTAGACTAGAAGCGCACCCTTCAGTCGGTTGTTTGTGTATCACGCGCACTTTCGCGCTATATGTACTTATTGATGACGTAATAAGTGTGATCGTCGAAAACCAGAAATTGCTTGTATAGGCTTGATTACAATTTTTTCTAGGTGCAAAATGGGAGGTTTCACAACGTATATCTCGAGAAAGAGACCATGTACGATCATGGGGTTTTCGACATTGTTTTAATTATGACAGTTACTATTTATACTCAAATTATCGAAAACCGTTTAATCTACACTTTAAGTCTAATTTGGCCTAATTGGTTGATTAAACTTTGATAAACAAATATTTACATGCATTTGATAAACTTAGTCATAATTTTAGCAATTATCCTAGAGTAATTTGCATTTTTCTCGGGATACGTTTTTAACAATACAAACGTCTGTTTAACAATTCACCTGTATAGGTTTAAATATACGCCAGCATTTACAGCTGAAAGGGGTTTTTGTTGAATTACTGTAAATCTAAAATCTCAAATTTCGTACCTGTTTATTGACAACCCATTGTAACATAGTGAAAGTATATTGAGTAATTAAATATTTATGTATAAGCTATTTTCAAATAATTGTATGTCGAAACAAAATCATAAGACGCAGAATATGACCGAGTGTTACCGTCATCTGCTTTGGAAATTTGTTCTATAAACATTATCTTAATGTTAATTAAAAAAACTGAATAGGTTTGTATTATTGAACAAAGAAATTTATTTAAACGTAATGTCTAAATGTGTACGGAAGCGTATTAGGGCCACGACATTTTTTTTTTAATTTTGATATGTCGACTTAGTTTCTCGATAAATCGACTTTTTATCTCGATAAATCGACTTAACTATGTCGATAAATCGACTTATTATCTCGATAAATCGACTTATTATCTCGATAAATCGACTTAGTTTCTCGATAAATCGACTTATTATCTCGATAAATCGACTTAGTATCTCGATAAATCGACATAGGATCTCGATTAATCGACTTAACTATCTCGATAAATCGACTTAACTATCTCGATAAATCGACTTAGTGTCCGCTCTATATGCGGGAGGTCGCGGGTTCGATCCCCGGCCGCGACAAACTAAAGTTGTAAAAATAAGTAGTTTCAGCTCCCCAGCTACACTCAGTTTTACTGGGTTAGGGAAAAACTGACTTAACTTGTGTCAGGATAACAGACTAGCAGGATTGTAGTTAGGCTGTGGCTATTTTATCCGTGTACTGGCAACTTAAAGACGACATCACTGCACTCCAGTTACTCACACATCACTCTATCAACGCACACACACAAAATAAAGAATGAGAAAGTAGACTATCAAAAATGTTCACGTCGTAAAATGACTGAAATACTGTCGAAACGACGTAAAATCCAACAACTAGTCGATCAATCAACCAATCATAACACCAAACAAATCCGTTTTCTATATTCATGAGAGTTCAAATTACACATCCGACGAAATTCTATTACATGAATACATGAAGTTAACATGTACAGTTACTGGTGTGCTAAAGCCCCGTCACACAGCACTCCACGTCTAAATCACGTACAAAAAGTTGTAAAATCTGGTGGACGTGGTCGTAAGTGGTAATTTGTGTTCAATTTTGGCTTGGCCGTGCTTTGTACGGGGCATTGCCGTCGGTGGCTGTTCCACTGCTCAAGCACTGCCTAAGCACGGCTTACCATGTTCAGCTACGTGTGAGGCTAAAAATAGGTTCGCACGTGTTCGAACGCGGGAAAAAAGCGACAAGTTACCACGACTGACCGCGGCCTCATCGCGTCTGTAGCACTGCCGATCACGCGTTGAGCGCGGACGTAATACGGGTACTCCACTGCTATAGCACTGTCCAATCACGGGTAACCGCGGCTCGGCGTCGTCGAAAGCGCAGCTTGCCTCGCATATAAAAGTTTAACTTAGTTTTAATCTAGTAAAGTCAAACTGCCAAGCGCATTTTACATTTCAATTCATTACATTAATACAATATGTAATTATCAATCGTCATTATCACATCAACATTTAAATATCAGTGCTCCAGCTTCCCTAACTAACATGATCAGTAAGCATAGCTAATGGGGGAGGAGCATGTCATCCTGCCACATCACCCTTCTAGCTGGGAGTTGCATTACTGCATGATGAGGTTCCCCTGGGCCTTGTCTAGCCTGACATCTCTGTTGGATTCTGGTACTCTATTAGATCTCGTTTCATGTCTTCACGCCAAGCACCAAGCACCAATTCTCCATCTAGACGCCCGAAGTCCACAAGCCTGTTCTGCATCACTGGGTAACGTGTTCTCATCAGGTTGTGAAGGAGTACGCATGCTTTGACCAGCAGCCTGACAGTGTCAGCTTCATACATCATGGTAGTCAGGAGAACTTGAAATCTGTTGGCAAGGATCCAGAACGAATTTTCAACTACCCGTTTGGCCCACGACAGTCGATAGTTAAATATCCTTTGCTCCCTGGTCATGTCCATATTAGCGTAGGGTTTCATCATGTAGGTCTGGAGTCCGAAGACATCGTCATCTACAAGGAATTAGGGTACATCCTGTGTGTCACCTGGTAAGGATCTGGCTGTGAGAAGCCGGCGATGTCATTGTCTGCAGACCCTCCTTGACCTCGCTTTTTAAATAATTGTAGATGCGGGTATCAGAGGAGGACCTCTTGCCGCTTACGTCTATCCACAGGAACTTGTAGTCCGAAGACACGACTGCTATGAGGATAACTCTGAAGAAGCCTTTTTAGTTGAAGTAGTCGGACCCAATGTTGCAGCAGCTTTACACGCAATATGTTTCCCCACGCACTACAAGACTTATGGCGTTGTGGGGGACCCTCCAGGCATATTGCATCTTACGGTACTTGGAGCCAGGAGCAAGGTGCCTCATGGCGATAGCAACCTTCAGGCCTTGTTCAAGGGTTGCTCTCCAGTTGGTGGTCTCCTTGGTAAGGGCTGGTGTCAGTCTCTGCACAATTTCGTCGTACATCGCAGGAGGCATCCTTATAAAGTTCTGAAAGGCTTTTGGATTTGTTACGCAGCTCGACCATGATATGGACGTAAAGCCCCAGCTGAGGTCTCCTCGCAATCCAGTCACGTACATAGATGTTCCGTACCACCCTTCTCCTCCTCCTTCTCCTTCTCTCAGCAAGGATATGTTGGACCTGTATCAGTTTGTTCTGTTGGTGCTGGAGCATGAAGACGAGGACATCACGATGTTGAGGGTTCATGTTCACCCCTTGACATCTAGACTGCAAGTGCAGAGGTCTTAGAAATTAGGCAGTGATCAATCGTATTTAGAACTTGTTCCAGATGTCGTTTAACGGGCTTTAGTAGTGATATGTACGCGGAAAAATCCATTTCTTAGTGATAAGCCGCTAAACACAAGCTATTTCCCGTGATATCAACGCGTATCACGCGTCCGATGATCGTGCTTTGCCCGTGACAGATCGCTAAACTTTCGCGTTTTACCGCGTCTCCCCAAGTTTAAATCACTGCCGGAACACGGATTATCACGTGTGTTGCACGTCTTTACCACGTGTGACGTCCGTGGTTGTCCGCGAGTGATATATTGAACATTTCAAAACTTTTTGCCACGTCCGACGCCGTTCAGATGTTTCATCGCATCCTGTCACGTCTGTAAATCGACTGTAGCTCGTCTTAAACTCGACATCAACGCGAACAACAACGTCAGGTTCACGGGAAGTTGACGGGTTATGGCAGTGATTAAGCCGCAAAGCGCTGTGTGACCAGGCCTTAATGTCGTGATAAACTTCTGTCCGACGTGTGTCTTGCCTCATTTGTAAATTTTTATTTGTGAGCGCTCTAGCACCCGCGTTTTTGCACGGTATTTCACGCAACTTAGAGAGGTTGGGTTTCTGTAGGTGAAACACTCTATCGATTTGAAGATGGGTTCCAATAATCATGTGCATAATTAATGAGGTTTGATAAATCTAATTGGCCACAGCTTTTTAGACCTCTAGCATCTGCATTAATGCACAGAATTTCACAAAACTTTGTAGGTAGGATAGGATAAGTTAAAGGAAGAACCCTCTCTATTTGCAGGCAGGTCCAATAATTATGCACATAATTTATGAGGTTTAAGGAATCTGATTGAACACAACTTGTCAGCACTCTAACATCCACAATTATTCATGGATACGCATGGGTAACTGGTGATTTCAAGTTTTATATCTTTGTAGGGTGTTCTACCATATTTCACTTCAAATATATAGACTTCAACTTGCTAATGCTCTTGCCTCTTAAGATCTTGAATAGCTTTCATGCTCATACCTTTGATATATTTATGCAACAGTTAAATCAGTAATGCAATGCTTACTATTTTCAGAAGTTATTTCTTTGAGACAAGAATAAATAAGCTTCTCCCTACATAAGTGTAATTTGACTAAGGTACAATATTTATATAACTACAGGTACCCAATTTTGCTTTAGTGTGTCCGTTACCTTTCTCAAATCTAAACTTTAGAACTTTTTCTCGAACATTTTCACCACCTAAAATCCATTATCGAACAAGAGCGCTGCTGAAGCGGGATAATATACGCCCAAAGGTTAAATGGTTTGCTAGTATATTAAGGATATGTCATGTTTTAGTAATTAAATGATGTTAAGAATTGCGTTAAAAGATTTCTCCAGGATACTGAAGTAGGTTGGAAAAAGTTTTAAATTGTACCAACATTCATTTTTGAAAGGACACACCGAGCTGAACAATCCCAAATAAATAAGTTTGTGGTCTGAGAAGTGGATTGATATGGCATGCATATGCTTGCATGCCAAATATGAATTCAACTGACAAATTGTTAGTAATGTTATTGTGCGGAAACCAAATTTGTACACGGAAATTGCTTTTAAAGGGCATATAACTTTGCAAGAAAGTACTGGATTGTGGCCAAATTCGAAGTTGACCTGTGATTCAATATAAGATACTTGTTTACCAAAAATGAATTCAATTGGTCAATTGTTACTAAGTTATGGCGCGAAAACCAAATTTTAATGAAATTTGCCTTTAAAAGTGACATAATTATACAAGAAATGAGTGGAATGTAGCCAATTTGAACTTGACCTGTATTTCAATATTATATACTTGCATACCAAATATGAATTCATTTGCTGTATAGTAACTCTAGTTATTGTGCGGAAACGAAATTGTCCGCGGACAGACATCCGGACGGACGGACAGACGGACAAACAGTGGTATTCAAATGTACTCCGGGCGCATGACAATCAAAAAAGAATACATGCATATTTAATATATCGTACAAATAATTACTTATCACACTTCTTAATTGATTTCATAATTACGATTTATCGAGACAGTTAAGTCGATTTATCGAGATACTAAGTCGATTTATCGAATTGCTATGTCGATTTATCGAAATAATAAGTCGATTTATCGAGATTGTTAAGTCGATTTATCGAGATAGTTAAGTCGATTAATCGAGATTCTATGTCGATTTATCGAGATACTAAGTCGATTTATCGAGAAACTAAGTCGATTTATCGAGATAATAAGTCGATTTATCGAGATACTAAGTCGATTTATCGAGATAATAAGTCGATTTATCGAGAAACTAAGTCGATTTATCGAGATAATAAGTCGATTTATCGACATAGTTAAGTCGATTTATCGAGATACTAAGTCGATTTATCGAGATAATAAGTCGACATATCAAAATTAAAAAAAAAATGACGTGGCCCTAATACGCTTCCGTAGTAATGACACCTATTTAGAATTATGTTTCACAAGTTTAAAGGTTAAAGTTCACAGCAACAAGTCTAACTAAAAGCTATTTTGTTGTTATACTGAAAATCTCAAATTGAATCCGTGCCTGTCCATTGATAATCCATTGTTATAATGTGAAATTTATCAAATGATTAAAATTTTTATTTCATTTTTTCCGATGAATTGTATGTCGACACAAAACCACAAGACGAAGGAAGGGTAAGGCCGATTCTTACCGCCATCTGCTTTTGAAAGTTTTTCTTTAAACTTCACAAGGGTCTTGCAAATCCTGTAGATTGTTAGAATAGAGTAGTATTTGTAGCGAAATTAAGGTCAGTGGTCACGTGTCGAATCAAAGCTTATAGACAATGCACATAAGTTTAAAAATTCTCGTTTTTCTTGGTTCGTTATTATGATTTTAACCCTTTAATTGGCATAGAAATGTTGGAAAAAGTGCAAAAACTGTACCCTTTTTCCAATGCAGATTTTAGAGTATATGCAGTAAAAATGCTAATAATCAACCCATATATATTTTGTATCACCATATACTATACTTCCCTTTTAGATACGTTTCATCCATTTATCGGTTGCTATGGCAACATAAGCCCAACATTTAACCACATTTACGACAAAATCATGTAAAAAATCGCTGAATTTTGTGGGTTTTTTTTAAATAAATGTCTTATATCTTGAGACCAGTACGATAGAAGAATATGGTTTTGCAGTAAAGTAAGTTAGGTATCAATGAGAGATGCTTCAAAAAAATAATTTTGCATTTTTTTACAAAAAATAAAAAGAACAAATTTCGTAGTTATTAGCCCAAAAATATAAAAATTGACATTCTATTGATAAGAAAAATGCATTTTGTTTTGTTATATTCAGGGGACAGATCTAAAAAAATAGTCTCTTTATTGACCCCCTAAACATTTTTGTTAAAAGCAGGAAACATGGTGAATCTTATTGCCCCATATGTTCTTAGTAAGGCTAAGTATACTTCACCTTGACTTTTTCCGTTCCATGAAAATATGGCTGCCAATCAACGATGGCCGTCAAAAAGATATTTTAAATATAGAAATTCAATTTCAAATCAACTACTAAACCATTAAAGTTGAAATTTAAAATTTGATCAATTAAATATTTATACTTATTTTCTATGAACACACTGTGGTTGTCGAATCCAATATGGCTGTCATTTTCAAGATGGCCGACGAATAATCATTGTGCTGCATTTTAAATCAAATACAACAAAGGATGTCATTATTTTATGATATAAAACCAATGCACAATGTATTGCATTTAATATATATGTACTTATTTAGGCTAGGTATGTTTCAATTTTGACTTTTTTCCGTTCATTGAAAATACGACTGCCAAATCCAAGATGACCGCCAAAAAAGATAATGTTAAGAATAAAATTCAATAATTAATCAACCGCTCAATCAAATATGACCGCCAAAAAGATATTTTAAATGTAGAAATTCAATTTCAAATCAACGACTAAACCATTAAAGTTGAAATTTAAAATTTGATCAAATAAATATTTATACTTATTTTCTATGAACACACTGTGGTTGTCGAATCCAATATGGCCGTCATTTTCAAGATGGCCGACGAATAATCATTGTGCTGCATTTTAAATCAAATACAACAAAGGATGTCATTATTTTATGATATAAAACCAATGTATTGTATTTAATATATATGTACTTATTTAGGCTAGGTATGTTTCAATTTTGACTTTTTTCCGTTCAATGAAAATATGGCTGCCAAATCCAAGATGACCGCCAAAAAAGATAATGTTAAGAATAAAATTCAATAATTAATCAACCGCTCAACCTTTTGAGTCGAAATTTGATATTTGATCAATTAATTTATACTAATTTTTAGTAGATGAGCTATTGCAATCTATCACCATCCGTCGTCCGTCGTGCGTCGTGTGTAAATTTTACATTTTAATCTTCTCCTCCAAAACTACTGGGCCAAATTTGATGAAACTAAGTGATTATCATGCTTGGGTAACAGCCTTTCAAAAATGTGTTCAAGGTTTGGCCACGCCCAACAAGATGGCCGCTGTTACTAAAAATAGAAAAAAGACAAAAAATCTTCTTCTCTGAAACAAAAAGGTGCAGGCAAATTTTAATTATATTTGGATTCAGCATACCTGGGAATATTAAAATTGTGTTTTTCATGAAAATTGAACGAAAAATAGGTTACGCGTTTTTTGCGTGAAATTATGTAATTTTGAAAATGATACATTTATTGTTATAACTCAATAACGGATGATGATAATTGTATGGAGTTTTTACTGTTGATCTTGTCTTGCTATTTTCTCCCAAAAATGTCAAGGTCAAAGGTCAAGGTCATGTCCCTGTTTTTGAACTTTGATAAAAATGTTGTTTTTTAAACATTTCAGGTGATAATGGCATGGGAGTTTCAGTTAATTGTAGGTATTGACATGATGATCATTTTGATACATAGATCAAGGTCATGGGTTCAAGGGTCAAGGTCGAAGATGCACAACTATTACCAAATTACTTGATTATCTGCAAAACTATTAACTTTTTGTATAGGCATACATATTATAATATTGTAGGTTATGGCACAAAGGTCATTTTGGTATAATAATAAAGGTCATGGGTTCAAAGGTTAAGGTCACAGATGCAAACAAGTACTGAAATGGTAAATTATAAATAGAAGCTGTACATATTAGAAAATTGTAGGTATTGGCCTAACAGTCATTTTGATATATGAATGAAGGTCATGGGTTCAAGGGTCAAGGTCACAGATGCAAACAAGTACTGAAATGGTAAATTATAAATAGAAACTGTACATATTAGAATATTGTAGGTATTGGCCTAACAGTCGTTTTGATATATGAATGAAGGTCGTGGGTTCAAAGATCAAGGTCACAATTGCAAGCAAGTTCTGAAATTGTTGATTATCTCAAAAACTATAAACTCCTTGTATAGTCATATATATTGGAATATTGTAGGTATTGGTCTAATGATAAATTGGTATATGAATAAAGGTCATGAGGTAAAAGGTCAAGGTCACAGATGCAAATAAATACTGAATTGGTTAATTATCTTGAACACTATAAATACAATGTATTTTGTATAGGCATGTATGCTAGAATATTGTAGGTATTGACCTAATTATCATTTTGATATATGAATGTGGGTTATGGGTTCAAAGGTCAAGGTCACAGGTGAGCGTTAAGGCCTACGGGCCTATTGTTCAAACTGTGTTGTAAAATTCAATATGGCAGCCATTTCCTAAGATGGCCGACTAATAATCATCGCGTTGCATTGTTGTAATACAATCAACCAATATATTGAATTGGTTAATGTATATTTACTAGTTAACTGGCTCTTTTTAAAGCTTTTTACACAAGCATGAGTCACATCAACAAACAAATGTGCAGTAGAATGTGTTTTTCACAATAATGAAACTGCACAAACATCACAAAGATTCAACAATTCCACATTCATACATATTGTAGGTCAATTTCCTAACTGCTCACAGTGGTAGTTTTTACTGAGGGAACCAAACCATTTCCTGATGATTAATGTCTTTAATGTGCATGACCAGAACGTATCTTGTAACGTGGCAATGACGAAACATATGATTGTGAAAATCATAAAGGTTTTTGTTGAGGGTTGGTTGTTTGAAATACATTACAAACAAAAGAATCGACAATTGATTACAGTTTTGCCGATTTTATCGTATAATCATAAGCTTTCAGTTCAGAGTTTTCAAGCTCTGTAACTTGTTTAAACACTTCCAATGCTGGAAGCTAAATCACTGTTTGTTGATCAAATACCAACAGATCTAAATGTTTTTTATCTGATATTTTTATTGACTTCTGGTTTCCTACTTGCTCTAGTACTAACTTTAACCTCACTGTTTAGTTGTAAAACAAAACCAAGAGAATACAAACATCTGATCATATCCGTTAGTCTATCCATCTTACTCGGCATATGGAACAAGTCTATTTATGGTTTGCACAAATACCTGATGTATCTCGTCATGTACTCAAGAATGTAGTTTTTAGATCCGCAACCCCTCCACTTACAACTGACTCCTTGTTGGTTCTTCATTGCTCATTTGATATGAAACTAGTCAGTTATGCCTTATTCTCTCCCATTGTTTAAATTTTTAGGGAACATGAAATTCCATCACTCTTCTGCATTCTTTATATCTGTTTAAACAACGGTACAAACTGCTAACAAATAAATTGTTGATGCATGGATAGTGCAAGCCTTGGCTTATCAAGGCCCTCATAAAATTTTATGGTTGTCATAACAATATAGTATGGTGAGTCTGTATCCGAAAATTTCAGGGATACGTGGCGTACTTTCATACTTAGAAGTGTGGGGTGCTTAATCATCCTTCCAGGTCACTTGTTTTGACTTCCTTTGTAAAACTTCATTTGAATGTATCAAGATTTTTAATTTGCTTCATAATTGTGATTTTGACTTGGATTGTTATGTTTGTTTTGAATTTATTCTTTTTGATTGGTTCAAGCATTTATAAAAGCAATCAATCTACTCTAACACTATTTTCTAAAACGATACTTTGTGGATGCTGCGAGACAATCTTCAAAAAAGTGCATATTGTGGTTTTCCAAAGCTGTTAACCAACCAATGCCGTACCATATTTATCGTACAGGTCTTTAAATTTTTTAGCATTATGGAATTTAAAAAATCGAAACAATAATAAATAAATAAATAAATAAATAGTATTATTGTGCCACTAAAAGTAGGTAACGGTGATATTGATATACTGGACAAAAAGACGTAACTTTAGTTTAAGTAACATCATCAGGTAGTTTACGACCAATCAACAAACATCTGATGTAGACACAATTCATCCAGAATTGTCAGAAAAAGGTATAAAGATTTGTACCATAATAGAGAATATGACATTAAGTAACTTTGTCGATTTGCAGATAGCACAAAATGTCATTTCAGGAATAGTGATCAAGTAGATGTTTTGTAATGTTTTGTTTGATTGATATTTTGAGCATTCTGACAAGAAAAAATAAATCAAAAACACAACAATCCATCCACAAGTTACAATCATAAAGCATTAAACCAGTATAAACTGGTAAGATTAATTTGATTTAAAGAATAATACATGTACTGCAGAATAGAGATGAAAAGTTGAAATAAAGTTGGAATAATTCAATATACATATGGACGAGAACAAAGAATGAATCTGTTTTTT
The DNA here is from genome assembly GCA_021292105.1 of Anadara kagoshimensis. NCBI lineage: Eukaryota > Metazoa > Mollusca > Bivalvia > Arcoida > Arcidae > Anadara > Anadara kagoshimensis. Next base: position 5,715,775 of record CM037865.1, read on the forward strand.
TTAGTTTTATATCAAATGAGATAAACCAAAAGGATGTATGGCAAGCAGTTGTTGGTTCGGTTAGGGTTATTTTATGCAAATACTACATTCTCTAGTACAGGCCAAGGTAAATCAGGTCTTTGAGTAAATAATAAAGAGGCTTTTATTAAAAAAAATGAAAAATTTGAAAAGTCCAGGTTCAGATGGTTTTACATCTGAATTCTTTAAATTCTTTTATAACGACTTAGTAAGCTTTTTAAGACGTTCGTTGAATGAGGGATTTCACACTGGAAAAATGTCAATTACACAACGTCAGGGTATTATAACTTGTTTACCGAAAGGGGACAAGCCAAAACAGTTTCTAAAAAATTGGCGACCAATATCACTGTTGAATGTTGTATATAAAATAGCATCTGGCTGTATAGCTGAAAGATTAAAAAGGGTATTACCATTTATTATTTCGGAAGACCAGACAGGATTTATCAGTGGCAGATATATAGGTGAAAACACTAGACTAATTTATGACTTAATGCAATATACAGAGGAAAAAATATACCAGGTCTACTTTTAATGATTGATTTTGAAAAGGCCTTTGATTCAGTTTCTTGGGTTTATATTGATAAAGTACTAGATTTTTTCAATTTTGGTGAATCCTTTATAAAATGGATTAAAATATTTCGCCAAGATATTATGTCAGCAGTTCTACAAAATGGATTTGTTTCTGAATTTTTTAGTATAACAAGAGGTTGTCGTCAAGGGGACCCTATTTCACCCTACATCTTCCTAATGTGTGCTGAGATCCTGTCTGTTCTTCTCAAAGATAATAAAAATATCAAAGGTATTAAAATTGGTGATGAAGAATTTAAACTGTCACTTTTTGCAGATGACACTACTGTCATACTGGATGGAACAAAGTCATCACTACAAGAAACTTTAAATGTCTTAGACGACTTTGCATTGCTTTCTGGGTTAAAAATTAATAATAATAAAACAAGAGCAGTGTGGATTGGATGTAATAAATATAATGGTGAAACGTTTAATCATCGTTTTAAATTAGATTGGAACCAAGGTCCATTTACATTGCTTGGAGTAAATTTTTCTGTTGATTTAGACAGAATGGTAAAAATAAATTATGATAAGAAATTACAAGAAATTGAAAAAAGCCTAAAACAATGGTCAAAAAGAATCTTAACTCCTTTAGGTAGAATAACGGTATTGAAAACATTGATAATTTCCAAATTAAACCATCTATTTATTGCTATTCCAAATCCACCACAGGAAATAATAACAAAACTGAACAAGATGTTTTATAACTTTATTTGGCAACATAAAATTGATCGCATAAAAAGAGAGTTAATGTCACAGAGCTATGAAGCAGGAGGTTTAAAAATGATAGACATTAAACACTTTATAGCATCACTCAAAATAACATGGATTAGGCGACTACTTCAAATTGAATCTAAATACAAAAAGTTATTTGAGATTTCATATTCTAAGATTGATAATTTTATAAGGTGTGGAAATGAGTATTTTAATAAAATAAAACGAAATTTTAATAATTGTTTTTGGAATAATGTTTTTGATGCCTGGAATTCTTTGTCTATGAGACAAAAACCTAAAAATATAAATGATGTTAAAGATGTAAGCATCTGGTACAATAAGGATATCTGTATAAATAATAGTCCAGTATTCTTCAAGTCATGGTTTGACAGTGGCATATATTTCATAAAAGACTTACTTAATGAAGATGGAAATTTAATTTCATATAGAGAATTTACAAGAAGGTATGTTGCTGTCAGGTCAAACTTTGTAGAATATCTTGGTGTAAAGTCCACCATTGAATCATATATTAAAAAACTGAATATACAAAACCAACCTGTCAATTTATTACAAGTTGATATGCCATATTTTTTCAGAATAATTTTTAAAAGTAAGAAAGGGAGTAAGGACTTTTACAATGTGTTCATTAATAACAATCCAACTGTTATAAGTCAAGAAAAATGGAAATCCATTTTAGATTTAGATATTGACTGGAAATCACTATATATCACCCCCTTTAAAAGTTGTAAAAATACCAAATTACAATGGTTTCAATACAGGATAAACCAAAGAATAATTTCTACAAATGATTTCTTATTTAAAATTAAACTAAGAGATAATAATCTCTGTACCTTCTGTAACAATACAGCTGAAAAAATAGAGCATCTGTTTTGGTATTGTGAGATAATTAATAACTTTTGGATGCAATTAGAGGATTTTATATTTCAAAAAATAAACCGCTACATTAATATTTATAGAGAAAGTGCAATCTTTGGACATATTAACCAAAAAGAGAGAAATAAACCTCAAAATTTTCTACTTTTAACTACCAGACAGTACATATATAAGTGCAGAATTGATAAAAAACTACCAAATTTAATTACATGGAAAATTAGTATTAAATATCAACTTGATATCGAAAAGATCATTGCAATAAAAAATAATCTTTATGACAAATTTCTGGAATTTTGGGATCCATGGATAATTATCTTTGATGAATGATTTAATGTCTCCATCCAGCATGACTGTAGTTTTGGTACTGTAGAAGTGATAATAAAAATATACCATCATGATGTATAATGTACATGTATGTCTCATAATGCTTAAAACTATACCTGTATGAAAATGTTAATATACATTTTGTTTCTGAATGTTGTAGGGGTTGACACAAACAAACACACACACACACACACACACACACACACACACACTAATAAACCAAAACCCAGACAAAGCTGAAAAGGAAACAAGACCCTGTATTTTTTGTTTACTTGGTTACTTAAAGAAGGGATTAATCTAGCTTAAATTTAACGAATGTTCATTTGATATTTTGATCTTTTTTTTGCCACTTTTGAAAGTTTTAAATTCTAATAACATCTTTCTAATTAAGTGTATTGCTATATTTTCAAATACTAGTAAACTTATTCTAAAAAGCTTAAGTGATACTCGTTTAATAGTTGCTTGAATAAGGACCCCCACCCCTATTAATCAGATGTGCCTTACTACAAAATCTAGATTAATCCCTAGAATGATAAAATACTACACAACTATACATGTATATATATATATATATATTTATATATCTCTTATGTATGTCAAACTGTCCTATTGTTACCCGGCAAGTGAACCCAGTGGCCCCAACCCTGGCACTTGACCATCCCTTATTTAATGTCTGGGGCAATAAAAAAACACAAATTACAAAAAAAAAAAAAAAAAAAATAATAATAAAGAGGCAGACATAAGAATTGTTCTTTGTGTCAAAGAAGTCAAAGAAACAGATAATGGTCAGTCGTTTATCCTTTGTAGCGATGCAGACCTACATGTATATTTATAGCTGTTGAATTGTTGAACCGGGAAAATATGTTATATTTTGATCATACTTATATAATGAATGTGGGAAATATACACGCTTTCACTTCCGGAGCACCCGGCCTCACTTCCCTGGTGGAAGTATACGTGTCTAACCTTACTTATCAGTTCCACATTCAGTTATCACATGTCTACGCCGAAAATATTACAGCTAACACGCCGGAAATCAAAATTGAGTAGTTTGGCGTATCTGCCAATTAAAGGCTTAATTACATTTGGACGGAAATAAACTGAACAAAATTGAAATTTTTGATATATCTAAAGAAATGTATTTTTCTCTTTTTTTCAGTTTGGAAGACATACTGGGAAGAAAATGGTAAGTTCTCTTTTTATACAATTTTACACTTATTTGCTTTTACATTGAAACAAGGAATTAAGCTTTTAAAAACATAATTATTTTGTCATTGTTTTACATATAAATTTTATGGTTCTTCAGTGATAAGGTAAAGATATTTATTTTTTCAAATATCAGTTCTTTTGTTTTTGCAAAATTAAAATACCGGTATTTGACACACAATTGTATTAATATTTCTTTAAGAGCTTGGCTGTTAAGTTTTTAGATTTACAACAAGAGAACACTAGTCCATTTGTACCTGGTGTTCATTCATTTTAGTGTGAATTTTAAGAAATTGAACAGAATAATTATGTGTGTCTCTCAGGCACAATTGCCGTGCCATTCTTAACATAGATATGCTGTTGTGATGTCTTTGGCTTTTCTTGTTACATAAAAATAGAGTAGACGTGTTTTACTATCGTTGCAGATATCTGTATAAAAATAATTAAATACTTTATAAATGTTTTACTAAGAACACAGGGATTTACTAGTATCATTTTATTATTTTATTATTCAATTTTAATGATTTTAAACACAATATCAAATGTGATCTGTATAATTTTAAACGTTTTAAACGAATTTTCAACCTCACCTAATAATCTTGGTTATAATTGTTCCATGTGTTCAAGAATAATTATCTATAATTCTGGTGACAAAAAACTAACAGTACAAAATTATGTTTAATTAAATTTCAAATCTCCGAAGAAAATAACTGATCATTGAATTAAATAATTTAAAGAGATCGTGTCTAAACCCCTTTTCTACCTAATAAAAGAGAAAATCTAAATGAATGTTTGTAATTTCTCCCGATATGTTTGTATTCGCAGTCTTTTCGAGTTACTTTTTTCCGTCTCATGTCGGATTGAATATTAAACTCCCCAACCCCCTCTCTTTCTCTCTTTGTTTTTTTTCAAAAACAAGTACTTGATAAGACTGCGATGTCATGTTAAACGGGTTGTTTCTTTTTAAAAATACATAATATGCATAACAGGGCGTTGAAAGGTGACAATGCCTAACATTCACATGTATTTGGGAGACATGTTGATTTGTAAAACTAAAAGTACATACCTGTCAAAAGTTTAACACTAAGCTAATAAATTAGTGCTAAATTGACGATTCAAATGGAATCCTCGTACCCAACACTCCTCGTACACAACACAACTCGTACCGAAACCTAGACAACTAGTGCCCAAGGAATTAACGACCGTTTTGTTATTGTCTTACTATCAATTAGAGATAAAAATATTTATTTAAATAAAACGTTTCCTAGCAATACCACATTAGTATGAAATGAACTTATTACATAAAATTAATTTATTAATATTATATCTTAATATCTGTAAATTTTCTGGTTTGTTTCTAAGGTGTGAGTTGTCTAGGGTTGGATGCGTGTTGTCATTATGTGGGAAACACATGGTATACGAGTTATCTTTGTATGGCTACTAGTTGTCTTGATACCCTCGATAGCTATGTACATCTCGACAGCTTTTCGCAACCACTGCGGTAGTTCAGTTGGTAGAGTGCTCGCTCCGTAGCGCTCCGTAAGTTTGGGGTAGGGGATCGTTGGTTTGATCCCCGGTCGAGTCTGACCCAAGACTTGAAAGTGGGTAGTGACTGTTCTTTCGCCAAACACTCGGCATTACTAAATGAAAGTCAAGGTTCTTTCGTATGGGAACTTAAAATAAACGAGGTCTCGTGTCACGGTGGGGACGCTAAAGAACCCTGCTGTATAACGCCATCAGCGCAACGCACAGGCAAAATTTCTTCACCTTTGTTTATAGCTGGCGAGCTTTTAATATAAGTGAAATAATCTTGACTGGGTCGCTAAACACCATGACTCAACTCAACTCGACAGTTTTTCGACACGGCTATTATATATCTCTTGTCCACTAGCTATCTACTAGTATATCTTGGCTACTCGGTAGCCGAGCCTCGACCTTTTTTCGTTAGCTCAGTGTGAACTTTGCATATTTTGAATATGTGGATACTTGTTACTCGCTGGTAGCAGTTTAATAATAATAATAATAATAATAATAACTTCTTAGTTAATACCGTGAATTATTCATACTCTTGTGAACACGATGTATCTCGATTCATTACACTAGAGATATACGACAAGTATTGAATTACTTGTTTGGACCGTCGAACCCACAGATTTATTGGTCCCACAAATTAATTGGATTGATTCCTATATAAAATAATTATTTCTCTCAAAGAATATATAGAGGTAAGCCCATTAATTTGTTTGGTTGCAATCGTTATCTTGGCTGAATGGCAAAAAATGAAAATTTAGACGAAATATTTAATATTTATATTTTTACATTTTCAGGCTTGTGCCTCTTGGCATATTATATCTCGTAAATTATGGTAATGTACACTTTCGTAAACGTTGCTATAGATCTCCATATTATCTTCCAGTTGAGTCAAAATTATTGAAATTTAATTGACCTAAACAAGCAAAACATTATCAGGTAAATGTTATAATGATTATGGTATTTTTCATATATAATCGAAAAGTACCAATATTAATAATAATTATATAGTTGATTTTTTTTAAGTACGAAAGAAACCATGAGATTTACGTATTGGTCATATTCATGAGTTCAGGTCGTCCGGGCAACTTTTTAAAAGTAAATGTCACTGTGTATTTGTTATTTTTCAGCTCATACGATTTTGATAGTAAGTATTCTTAGTTAATAACATTTATACTTTTGCTGGTAAATATCTTTATTGAGTTTTACACTCAGTTGAAAAATACATATGGATTACAAAAATATGTCGTCATCATTAGCTTTTCAACTCATTGTATTTACATTAATATGATTGTTTTTTATTATTGTTTTTTTTTTATTGCAATGCTTCTTACATTTGTAATGCTATGGACATGTAGTCTTTTGCTATGGTTTCCACTTTGGTGTATTGGAGGGGTCAGATGGACCTTCTTAAAAAATTCTCCAATTAAACCGGAGATGGTCATCTTTGTGGTTTAACCTTTTAACTAGGCTTCTGGTCATTATTTGAATTGTTTTCACGAGTACTACTATTACGGTGTTTTTCTTAAACTTTATAATATAGTGAAAAAACAGAAACATATATACAAACCCTAATTACATGTCTATACTTAAATTCGAAAGTTTAAAATCTCAAAAGGACTTGTTCTTTAATGAAAACAAGTTATAGAAAACTAACAGGGCCACAAAGCGATATATGTTCATAGAGCTGATCTAATTATAAAATGCGAAATCCACGGGACCAAGTTTAATACTTAATTTTCCTTGAATTTTACAAATTTTGTAAACAATTTAAAACTGCGAGTAAACACTTGACAAATCAAAAACAAACATTCTAATTCATGTCCGAATCACAACCCAGAAGCAAAGCAAAAACTTTGGAACTGACAACTGGAACTGCTCCGGACTGGTAAGCGCCGCCTGTGTAGCTAGCTACACCCGCCAGGCTTGTAATAATAATTATGTTTCGGTAAGATTGAACTATGGAACGTCAAACATATCCAAGGCATTTCTTGACTTTTCAACAATACTAGGTAACGGCCTCAAAACTAGTTGTGGGCCTTGGTAAGCCTAGGCTTGCAATATCCCCGAACCAATACTTCATTTGCAAGCAACCTGCTTCGTTGTAAAAAGTCCCCTTAGTGGGGAAAAAGCTCTTCTATAGCGTATTGATTGGGAAACAAATACACCATAAGCAGGAGAAGCAGGTACATTATATATTGCTGCATAGAAAAGGAAAGTTGAGAAAAAAACTAGAAGTGTAGTTAAACGGCAATGTTCTTTGATTCTGTAGAAAGGCATGCTTAAAAAAGATTAAACAGCGAAATGAAGAACGTTTTTGTGATGTATGACTTAATTTTTATTACATATTAACCATTTTAGTAGTGACATTGTGCATAAAAGTTACATGTATCATAAAATTAACAATTCAGAGAGTAACAAATTGATGATGGTGTGTTTAAATTGTAGTTTTGCAATCTGAAAAGACCTTGCCAAATCACGTAAGCTATTATCAAAGACGAATTGAATGTATAATCAAATATAAAAGGCAATTTTTAAAAGAACCTGCTACGGTCGTCTAGTATCTGATTCGATACATGGACAGAAAACAGAATATTTTACATTACTACTTCATTTTTTACTCGACAGTTAATAAATAGCTTATCATCACAAAATCAATTCCCATATAATCCAAATGATAAGCAGCTAAAAGAAGATATTCCTATTACAACATTAAAAGTTTAGTCACATCCGTCATATTGTAACGATAGTTTGATACGGTAAAGCATATGAGTCGTTAATATCAACTGCGACTCATGAATTCAAAGGGAATAAGACAGAAAAATCAAACACTTGACATCACACACACACACACACACACACACACACACACATATATATATATATATATATATATATATATTATGTAAGCAAATTTACAAACTAAGAACTATATATATATGTATATTGTTTTCTAGGATTGGGTCAATGAAGACCATATCTATGAAGCATTTCAGACAAAAAAAAACAAAGACGTCAAAATAACTTATCAATAGAAAATCACACAGATATATAGATGACGTTCTCTTTTAACAATCCTAAATTTGGAGACTATGTAAATGTCATCTATCCTAGTGAGCTTGAAATAAAAGACACGGCTGATTCCTATTATGTCGCACAAGAAAGGCTACATTTAAAACTTTATGACAAACGTGATGACTTCAATTTTTCTATTGTCAACTTTCCTTTTTATGAGCAATATACCTGCTTCTCCTGCTTATTGTGTATTTATTTCCAAATTGATACGCTATGGTAGAGTTTGTTCCCACTACGGGGACTTTGTACAACGAAGTGGGCTGCTTACAAATAAATTGTTGACTCAGGGATATTTCAAGCCTACGTTTATCAAGGCTCTAAAAAGGTTTTATGGCCGTCATCGCAGTGTTGTTGATAAGTTTGATGTCCAGGATTGCCCTGGATATATTTGACGTCTCATTGTTCCATGTCCCTTTCAGACAATTTTGATTACACACGTGGCGGATGTAGCTAGTTAAACATCAGGTGCTTACCCTTCCGGAGCACCCGGCCTCACTTCCCTGGTGGAAGTTCACGTGTTTAACCTAACTTGTCAGTTCCAAAGCTTCTGGAATATGATTCGGACATGGATTAGTATGTTTGTTTTTTATTAAAACAATTCTTCGTAACCGACAATTCAAGAAAAAGAAGTGATATCTGGCTTCTTTTAGGTTTAAAGCTATAGTTTGTTTATTTCGTAAAACGCATTTGTATGTTAAATTTTGAAGAATTCGTAAAATAGCTTCAGATTGTTATAACCTGACTATTTGAGCAGAAAATGACATTGGGTTTTCAGTGTTGATACTTTCTTGAGATTACCTTCAAAATGGCATCTTCAAGGTCAAAATTCAAAACCGTGATTTCATTTTTAATTTTTGACTATTTTTTTTAATCAATCATCTTTTTGTATAGATATGTATATTCATTTGGCATATTGATGGTATCGATGTGTAGTTAATTTTGACATTACTTGAAAGTCATGGTGTTAAAGGTCAAAGTAATAAATGCAAAATAATATTCAAATGACAAATTATGTGAGAAATATGAGTTTTTGTATAAGCATGTATATTTAAACATTTAGGTATTGATACGACGATGATGAAAGTAATGGGTTCAAAGGTCAAGACTATAAATGCGAAAACAATACTGAAACGGTTTATTATACTGAAACGGTTTATTATCTAAAGTATCATGTTTTTTGTATGGTCATGCATCTATATTGTTGTATTGATACAATTATCATTTTAATATATAGATAAAAAACATGGGTTCAAAGGTCAAGTTTAAAAAATGTAAAAGAATACTGAAAGGTTAATTATCTGGAAAACTATTAACGTTTGGTATAGACATGTATAATATAATACTGTAGGCATTGATAAAGGAATCATCTATATATCGATGAAGGTAAGGGTTCAAAGGGCAAAGTAAAAAAAGCAAAAGAACACTTTACTAGTTAATCATCCGGGAAAGCCACAAATCTAGACCATATTCAAAGATTTCGGCATTTGGGATTTATTTTTTGTATTTTCTGAAAATATCAAAGCTAGTTATCATTTATTAGGTGAGGGTATCAGATCCAATGGTCATTTGTCTTAGTTTCCTAAAATCGTCATTATTTATGAAGGTGAGCTAAAAATATCAAATAGGCCTCTTGTTATTTGTAGTGTTATTACTTAATTTGATTTTGATAATTAAATTTAAAATAACAGATTAATTATTTCATTCATTGTTTTTAAACCCCGCACCCGATTTAGACAGTATTGCTCATTCTATTGATTGTGGACTCAAGTTGTCGGAAACGCAAATGTAAACTGAATACAAATGTTTTGTTCACTTTTCGTGAACAAAACTGAAACGTTTATTGACTGGCGTCGTAAATATAGATCCAATTATCCGACTATCAAGCAAGTGCTGATTGGAAAATGTTTATAAAAATTTACACAGAATGTATCAACAACAACTAATCACCACCTAAAGATTATGGTTGAGATTCTACTTTAAGGAAAGTAGAACAATTCTATAACAAACTATGGCGGTACCCTTCGAATTTATATCATCTACGGCATTCTTGTTTGTTGATGGAATCTGACAATTATCCGGCAATAGCGGCAGTATTCGAATGACAGTTTTCCGTTGAACAAAAACCTTCAATTTTAACAAATTGCAGCACTGAATGCAATAATTCCATTATCAAGTGCATGAGAAACTCGCCGCACTTAACAAGACTGTAGTTTACGGAAAACTCATTAAACGCTTTACTAGTCGAATTACAATTATTAGGTTTTCGTGTTTTCTCAATGGTCTAAAATAGAATTAAATCATTAAAAATTCAGACAAGAGTGACTTCAGTAATTATACCAGTCAATATTCGAATTATTATCCAAAAAGCAAAGGAAAACCTTTATCCGATAAAGTTAAACAAGTGACCTCGCGCCGTAAAGTGAGGTCGGGAGCTTCGAAAAGGTAAGTACCGCCTGTTTAAGGACCTACCCACCCTTACTGTGTATGAAATCAGAATAATGATAAACGAAGCATAGAACAATGGGACCCCAATTTTTTTCAGGGCAACTTTGGATCATATTTATTAACAATGTTGTGATATCGGCAATTAAACCTTAAAAACTGACAATTAACTAGCATGTTATCCATCATATTTTAGACCTTCAGTTAGGGCTACTTTAATTTTCTATTTCTTTGTTAGTTAACAACAACACGGATTATAAATATGTAGATATATCCAGTCTTGTTTTGCCTTTGGGGAGTAACTTTCCTTTTTATAGTCAAGTGAGTTCACAAAAGAACCTTTGTATCGTTTCATTTATATAAAAAAACAATTAATGAAATAAAATCAGAATCATTATGATTATTTGCTGTAACGGATATATGCTTATTTACTGTAACGGATATTTTGGGGTTTTGCTGGTAAAAATGCAAGGGGTATTATAACCATATGATCTTCGACTGATTTCGCACTTAAATCAATGTTAAATGAAGATGAAGCGTCGTGATTTTATTTAAACTGTCTTAATATACATCAAATTAAATTCTGGATAAATGCTAAAAATCTGTTATTTTTTTCTAAATAGATGGAAAAATTCGATGGATGGTAAGTTACCAGATTATTTACTATAGAAATAAAAAAAATGGTATGGAAGTATGAAAAAATTGGACATTCTGCACACTGAATCATTTACGTATTGAATGATGTGAAAACTGTCCAATATTTCAGTTTTTATTATTCAATTTATGGGCATTTTCAAGCAACAATTGCAAATAACATTTAAACAACAATATAGCTGTTACAAGTGAAAATATAACATGCCTCTGTGCGTCATTCATAATATGATAACTTCACTGCGATTATACCCATTCATAGAGATCTGATCAATGAAAATACTTGAAACAAAGAAGAATTAAATTATTAATTTTTATACCGGCACGATTTTATACATTTGTTTGATTTGCATAATCTTAATAAGAAAAAATGTATAATTGATTACCATATTCATATGTATGTATTTTTAAAGTACTAGTAAAATTGACTTATAAACTAAGAATATTCTTGAAATAAAACGCATACTTCACGTTATAGCGAATAAACGTTTTTTTGGAAAAAGATCCGTCAGTCATAACATAATTAACACATAATTGATTTTTTCAACACTAAGACTAAAACATAAAACAGTACTTTGTTTCAGTTGGGTCTATTTTGATCTTGAATAATAAAAGTTAAATTTAAATCCTTCCACGTTAAACCTGGCAGCAACCTATCAAACATCAACCAATCAAAAGGGCCAAAAACACTAGCCAAGTCCCAATGACTGATGTCAATCGATCGTCAAACGGAACATGTACATGTTAAACATAGCATTACATTTGTGACCTGTCATCGTTAAATGTGCTATGTGGAAATATTTTGACATAAACCCAAAAGACATGAATTCAATATCAATAATGGCCAAATTCTTAAATCTTGAAGCTTGTGTCTGAGTGAAGGCATTTACACGTGCTTTAACCATGTCATTAGTACTTGGTATAAGTGATGGGAGTGGCATTTCAACAAAACCAAACTTATCTTAAAAAGGTTTTGACGGTTGATGGTTTAAATATCTTTCATGTCACATTTCTTCGTTATGAATATTGTTTGCACATCTACCAAGTTAAAATCGCCGATAGGGGACATGCTGGTCAATGTTTACGTTTTGCTTTTTAGCCGATCACCGATGTAAACACAATAGATAATAAATTTAAAAAATATTTAAACGACCCCTTTGGTATTTGTTTTTATATTTTGTTTGTTACCTTCAAACCACATATACCAGTCTACATAGCACATTGAAGTAATTTTTCACTTTTTGTTTAAATGATTGTCAATATTTGGTTTTTTTTTTAATTTGTCCCACAAACTATCTAGATGGCATTCTTAATGTGTGTGTTTTATTCTCCTACATATTTTTTGCTTCAAACAATGTCTGAAGCATTTGTTATTTTTGAGAACTATATTAGAGAAATATTAGAGTGTGTGTTAAATTATGTTTTTTGTGTTAATTGTTATAGCTTCATATTTACAATGTGTTTGTATCTCTCTTCGATGAAACTTGCAGAAGCAATCGTATTGCGATTTCCGTCGGAAGGCAATTGGGTTCCTGACCCTTTATGTGTATCATTTTTCCTGCAATATTACGACGTGTCCCACACAGGGGGTCACGTGGTCATGTGAAATACGCCGATCTCGCTTAGCAACTCGAGCACCTATGGAATAAATAGTGCCAAGCGTTTAAACTAATATGTGTACAAAATATTTCTTATAAGAAAACATCGTAAATATAAGAAAGGACATTTCTGCTCATGATCAGAATTTCATTTCTTAAGTAGTACGTTTCTGTGTGCAATTAGGACCCAAAGTGTTTCCTTTATAAATTTAGGTTCGTGTCTTTTTTAATTGAAAATTTATTTAATTTATCTTTTTAGTTTTATCTTAATAGACCAGTCCCAGTAAGATGAGGAATGTATTGATAGGATAGGATAAATCTCAGTTGATTGATATTATTAATTGGATATTTATTGCTTTTTTCGCTTTCGAAACTAAGGAGAAATAATATTTTACTTTGTAAAGACGTATTTCCAACTATTAGAAAAACACCACTTTTTACAAAATGGAGGCACTGTTAATTGATGCATAACAGATCAGTTTATTTTAGACAAACGGTTCTTTAGACAAAAATTCAGATTTTTATACCTTAATTGAAATATTGAATATATTCTTGATACTTCTAGCTACTTTCCGCATGTGATTTCTTCCTCTGATGTTGTACAGTCCATAAATCGACAATATACTTTACTTCAGTCAATATCAACGTGTTTTAAAGTTTTCTAGTTTTACAACATTTTAATGTGGTAAATTAAAAAACCAGATTTTTTCATCTACATGTGACATACAATACATGTGTAATTGTTTCAAATATATATACTTAATATACAGTGCAATAATTTGATGATCTTTATTTTATAATGCAATCAACCTCGAACAGAACATAACAGTTCACGTTCAAATCTTGATCAAAATAGCAAAGTAAAAACTTTGTTGACTGGAAAAAAAGTAAAGCATTCCAACTTCCATCAGCAAAGTTAGAATCGGTGCTCAGGAAGAGTCAGCACATCCTGCCTGGCTAGGTACACTTGTCATCTACAAAACTATAAATATATTGAAGATAAGTTTGGATACAAATTCGAAGTAGTAATCGACAACATTATAATGGTGTTCATAAACTTTTTTTAAAACATTAATTGCGTTTAGCACACCTGAGCCATAGGCTCAGATGAGCTATTCCCATCTATCTTCGTGCGTCCTTCGTAAACTTTTCACATTTTAATCAACTTCTCCAAAACAACAAAGCCAAATTGGATTATGCTTAGCAGTAATGATGTCTAGATTAGGGGCTTTCAGATTTACACAAATGAAAGGATTATGTCCAACTGGGGCCCTATAAAGAGGGAAATTGTAAAAAAAACTTTAAAAATCATCTCCTCTGAACTTACAAGATGTATAGCTTAGATATTTCATGTAAAACATACTAAGGGCACATAGTGTAAGCACAAATCGTAATTGTAGGGGACAAAATAGGGAAATGACAAGGTACTTAAGTGGGAAAGTTCTAAAATAATGTATTTGTCAATATATCTTGAAAACTAAAATTGTTTGTATAATCATGTATATTAGAATATTGTAGGCATTTGTACAACGATCATTTTGATATATGAAGGAAGGTCATAGGTTCAAAAGTTCAAAGCTCAAGGTCAAAGATGTAAACGAATCATGAAACGGTTGATTATCTCAAAAACTATAAACTTTTTGTATAGGCATATATATTGGAATATTGTAGGCATTGGTTCAACTATCGTTTTGTTATATGAATGAAGGTCTAGGTTCAAAGGTCAAGGTCATAGATGCGAAGGAATACTTAAATGATTAATTATCTCAAAAACTATAAACTTTTTTGTATAGTCATGTTTAATAGAATATTGTAGGTATTGGCCTTACGATTATTTTGTTATATAGATAAAGGTTATAGTTTCAAAGGTAAAGGTCATAGATGCAAACAAATACTTGAATGGTTAATTATATTAAAAAACTATAAACTTTTTATATAGACATGTATATTTAAATATTGTAGGTATTGGCCTGACGAACATTTTTATACATGTGTATATAGATGTTTTAGTTGTTTATAACTAATATATTGTAGCTAGACTGGATATGTTATATGTTGCATTCGTAGGACAAGTTATAATTAATTGGAAAAGTCCTTGCATATAATTGGCATTTATTGCTGAAATTATTGACATTCTCTTTTATTAATGCCATTGACCATTGATCCTCTGCATGAAATATGTACCAAGCCTCAGGTGAGCGGTAAGGCCCACGGGGTCTTGTTATAAAGGTCCTCAAGTTGAAAATAAGCTCTACGAGTAGGATATGAACTGCGATGCGATTGTAATTAAACAAACAATCGTTTCTGAATAAAATTTCTTCCCAATATTGTTCATAGTAAAATTGATGAAAACCAAATTTACTAAGATTAGTAATTATAAAAGTAAAAGGGTCAACATATATGTTTTCCTAAATCAACATTTTCCCATCTCTCAGTCTAAAAGAAATCAATTGGTGAAAAAAAAACATATTGTTTGTATTTGTTCGATTTGTTTGAAGGACATAGCATTGACATCCAGTTATAATTCAGGATTTATCTGGTTTTTGTTTTGTTTTAATTTTTGTTTTTTTGTAGGATGTACAGGAATTGTATGAAAAGACCAACACCCTTAAACGACGAGTACAAAGAAAACAATAAAAATGATGAAAACAATTAAAATGTCATCAAAAATAGACCACAATAAGAAACACATGATTAACAATTGAATGTCATCAAATTTATTAATGCCAAATTTTGGGGGTCGAGAACGCGTTGGTTTGACAAATCAAACGTGTGAAATATTGTGTTCTGTTTTCGAGCAATTAAAATACAACGAAGAACGGTTAAATACAGCTTTACCATATGCTAAGTTACTGAGTCTGGTTTATGTCGTTTTGACATTCCTACCGGGTCTGGAAACCAAAAGTGGTCAAGAGGGAGTGGTACTTGTGTCTTGGTTCTATAAGGTCATAAAGTTGATACTTTGGACTTGTGGTGACATTGAAAAGAATCCAGGACCCCCCAAAAATTCAACAAAAGGATACGTCAAGATAGCGGCGATGCGCGAACTCACACCGATACTATTGAAATTAATTTGGAAAATGCCAGTTATGGAAAAGGCTCCAAATGGCTTTTACAAAGATCCAAGTTACATACCGGCTGGTTTTAGTAAGGAATTGTTAGACCCTAATAATAGTAAAACTTTAGCAAAAACCAAAGAACTGAAAAACCAATTCTATAAACTAGTTGAGTATTGTAATGAAATGGAAATTTATATACCAGCTAAGTATATGGTTGAGATACAGGCTTTACAATCAAATGATTCTGCTTTGCTTGAAAGTTGTAGAGTCCGAAGGCAAATAGAAAAAAAAATTTACGAGTGTGAGCAATTTGCAGTTAACCACGGTCCAGAAGGAATTAATCATCTGCTTAAAATTACTGAAAATTTCAATTCTCTGTCAAGGAAACAGTGTGATGAAACAGTTGCTGAAGATCAGGTACATTTGAATAAAATTGAATCTAATTGAAACGTATTGAACTAATTATAAATTATCTGTTTTAAATTTGTTTCAGTAATTGGTTTGAATCACACCTCAAAGTCGGAAAAAATATAAACAGTCGTTCTTATTTTGGATCAACTATTTTTATCATAATTGTATGTTATCACGTTTTTGGTTGCGATGGCTTTTTGAATATGAACGATTTTAACTACAAATTTCTTTCTTTCTTAAAAACTAAGTATATAATAATTGATGTTATTTGATTGAACTCTGTTATGTCAAAATATTATTAAGTGAATAAAGGGAATATGTAGATTTAATCCTTTGGACAATATGTTCAAACAAAGAAACATTATCTAAAACGGTCAGCAACTTACACCGAACCAAGTGTTTCCACAAAAAAGTAAACTTCATTTGTTTTACTGTCAATGCAGTGTTCCTTGTCTTTCTACGAACAAAGAGATAAAAGGCACCAATAATTACAAACTGACAAAATACAAGATTTGATAAATTTTAAATATATTATGTTTCACTTTGACTTGTATTTTCCACCACGTAGAGTTATATATTTTTTATACAGATTAATATTTTATTTCACAGTTTTTTTTATTTTCTGTTTGTTTTAACATATTCATTAATACATTTATCATTCGGAACACTTTACTGTATTTATAATTTACATTTTATTTATAGAACAATAAGAGAAAAAGAGAACCGAATAGCAACAATGAAAGAAATATGAAGAGATTATGTACAGACTCCTTCAATGTGAGTAATATAAAATGATAAGTTTGATGTCTTTGTGTCCAGGATTGCCCTTGATATATTTGACGTCTCATAGTTCCATGTTCCTTTCACACAATTTTGATTACACACGTGGCGGATGTAGCTAGCTAAACAGTAGGTGCTTACCCTTCTAGAGCACCCGACCCCGCTTCCCTGGTGGAAGTTCACGTGTCTAACCTAACTTGTCAGTTCCAATGCTTCTGGAATATGATTCGGACATGGATTAGTATGTTTGTTTTTGATTTGTTTACAATTACATTAGTTGCAGCTATCATTTCGTTTGTTTCTTGCGTGATTTTTTGAATTGGAAACATTGCTCATATATAACCGCATTGTTAAAAGTGTTTTATTATTTTATCAAAATGATGATGATTTCAGACTATTAAGACGATAAGCTACTAAATACAGTAAAACTAATTTTACCAAACATGAAATTTTTCTGAAGTCTTTCGGTATCCTAGAAAAGGGAAAACTGAACATTCCTAATTTGTTCTCAATTCCCTTGGATATATTTGACGTCTCATAGTTCCATGTTCCTTTCACACAATTTTGATTACACACGTGACGGGTGTAGCTAGCTAAACAGGAGGTGCTTACCCTTCCGGAGCACCCGGCCTCACTTCCCTGGTGGAAGTTCACGTGTCCAACCTAACTTGTCAGTTCCAAAGTTTTTACTTTGCTTCTGGATTGTGATTCGGAAATGGATAAGTATGTTTGTTTTTGATTCCTAAAGCTCAATACAAGGAAAAGATTAATGGGGATTTTCCTTAATGTCCTTCTAATTCATTATCAGTAATTTTCTGCTAGTTATTATCTAAAAATGCTTCCAAATCTATGGTTATCTCCCTCATCCAAAGTGTTTTCTTATCTAAATTTGGTTAAATATATTTTGGTCTTTTGGATATTGTTTCATTTCCTTGAAGAACTTTTAGTTTTACAGTTTCAATCCAAGCGCTAATGATGAGGAATTGTATTTCAAAACGGCCATCTAGTTCTATAAAATTCACATTGGTGTAATATGTAATTTAAGCCCCCGAGTCGGTATCTCTGCTAATTGATGTTTCCCCGAAGATATCACAAACTAAGTGGCAATAATTTTATACTGTTAAAAATATAATATTTTTCTTTATTTTAACTTTCCTTGCTAGTTAAAATCTGAAAATCTTAAAAAATCTTAAGTAAACTTCTTCAAGCAGGGTACTAAATTAGCTAAATTTGGTTAAATATTTATGGTCCTTTTGACATTTTTACAAAACACTCGACAAATTTTGGTTACAACATTTTGGTCCAAGCACTACTGATGAGGAATTGTTTCCCGAAACGGCTGTCTAGTTCGGTAAAATTAACACTGGTATAATATTAAATTCGTAAACGATGGTCCTCAGTCTCATAAAAATCAAGTTTATTGTGGCACCAACCAAACGTGAATTTTAACCACTTCTCAAAAATTACTTGCTACTAAAACTTTATCTGGCATAAAAAGCATAAAAACTTTTGATTTTTCTACATTTTGCAACACTTTTCCTCAAACTTAATTAAAAGAATGGCTTACATAATAGTAAGCCAAGATACAAATATCTAATACTGTACAGGGAGTGTCATACACCGTACGGATTGCAGTAAAATATACTTGAGATACTGTCCAATATTTTGAAGTGTCTGAGACAACATATTTGTTTGTATTTTTCAACACCCAATCGGTTTATCAATAGACACAATTTCTGTGTTATTGTTTGCTTATTTGCTTCTTTTTTTCTATCAAGCAGATCTAATGCAGATTAACTTGTTAAATCTGGAGAGAAGACTGTTTTCAAATTATTCAACCTTACATACATCTCTAAATAATGCAAATTGTTGCTACTGTATGAATGATATCTATCCTATTGAGCTTGAAATAAGGATGCGACTGATTCCCCGAGTTCTGCTTCATACTTAGACATACTTCAATACTGACGCCCATGAAAGGGTACATTTGAAACTGTATGACATACGCGATGACTTCCATTTTTCTATTGTCAACTTTCCTTTTCTATGCAACAATATACGTGCACTTCCTTATTGTGCTGTAGTTGTTTCACAATAAATACGCTATAATAGAGCTTGTTGGAGATACTACACCTTTATACAACGAACCAAGCAAGCTGCTCACAAATGCATTGCTGAAGAAGGGCTATTTTGATCCAAAACTAATCAAGGCCCTCACAAAGTTTTATGGCCGTCATAACAATAGTGTTGATTAGAAGAATGTTTCTGTGTCAACAATTACAGATATTGTGTGGAGCCCCATAGTTCCATGTTCGTTCATTCTCAATTTTGATTTTACACATGACAGGTAGCAAAACAGAAAGGGCTTACTCTATCGAAGCATCAAGTCTTACGCTGGAGGTTCACTTGTTGAACGTGTCAGTTTTCAACGTTTTTGTTTTTGATTTGAGTTAATAATTTTGACATGAATTGTTTTGTATATTTTCGATTATTTTTCCAACATTTAATATTTTGTTCGACATTTAAATTTTGTTTTAAATTGGGATTGGGGGATGAATTGGTATGTTTGTTTATGATATTTGTGATTTAGTTTTATTTTAATAGACTTCATATACATTCAGTGGAGGTTGCTTTATTATTGTGAAATTATTTATTTTGATTGCTAATCTTTTTTATGTTTATTACAACACGCCATATTCATGGAACAAAAAGAACATAGAAATACTGACAGAGAGACAATGACATACACTTTGCTATCAAGACACATACGTATATAAAGGGAGATAATTCACATATTTTTGGTGGTTGTATACATTCACTCAGCACTTTTAAATGGTTAAAATAATCCATTCTACATATCTATCGGTAGTATTAAATATACGTTACACAAAACTAAATTGGATACACAAATGGTTTAATCACTTTACGTAAATCCTATGGCGGTGATTGTTATTCGAATTTTGGTTGTCTGTCTGCATATGTTGTTGCAATTTTGCCTTGTAACTTAATTTCAAAGTCAAACACAAAACATACCGGTCTATTCAAATTTAAAAAAATACTAAAAGTGAAAAATGTCAAATTTAGTGAAACAATTGATCTTGTACCTGTAATACGGTGATTACCAGATAAATAAAAATTCTAAAAATAATAAGATAAGCAAAATTTGCGACAGATTATCGATGGAAACCTTTGTCATTTTTTGAGGTGTTTCACTAGACAGTCTTGATAAAGTAATGATATGATCAGACTTCCCTAGCACTGTATTCTAATAGGTAGTGTAAAGAATAACATTTATTAATAAAAAAAATTCTGAACATCATCGTTAAATAAACTGTTGGCACGACACACACCATTTAAGAATAGTTACAGAATTGAATGTTGAAAGTGACATACAGGTGACATAAATGGGGTTCTAGTTAATTCAAGAAATGCACCAAATAAAAGGAACGAATAAAACATCGCCAGAATGATTTTTTGTTTACCTAGAGTTTTGTTATCTTTGTAGTCTTGCTATATGATTTTTTATAAAGATTTTGAAGTCTAATTTCTTATATTTTCTATAGCAAAAAAGAAATGAAACTGTCACATCATCCAACCACATAGATCCAAATCATATACAAAGGGTACCAGACATACTCAACCAGACAGATGATTTGAATGATACAAAAGAACAGACAACTGGTGCAGATTCTGACCCTGTGGTTAATGATGTAAGCAGCATGCGAAGCGGCGATAAATTGATGGTTACATCTGAAAGCATTGACATTGATGATCTTTTGAAAGAAATCCAAAAAGAATATGATGGCTCAACAATGACGTCAAATGAGTGTTTTTCTGATGGGCAACAAACAATAGAAGTGACAACCTCTGCACAGGCGGATAACCAACCCTCAACTAGTGATACCAATAGTGGTCTTGGAACTAAGCAAGCATGTAGCAGTTCAAAGCAAGGCACCAACTGTGATCAGAATATTCCATCCAACTCCGATGAAAACATGGCGGACAGCAGAATATCAACAGATGATCTTGAAAATATATTCCCTGACTTTTTAGAGGCAGATGATATCTTTGAAGATTTCCTGAAATTTTAAATAATGAAATAAACAAACAAGATACCTTTGAGTGATTAAATTAAACACAAAGACAATGCATTCAAGCCATTGCGCCTAAAAGTGTTTGCAAAACTTAACACAAACAGTAATTTTATATTATTTAGAATTTTATACATTGTTTACTATCAAAAATAAAAATCATTTTACTTTGTTTAATGTTTGAATTCATGATTAGTATTTGTTGGTTTTTACGTGTTACTTTTTATAATGCCCAGAGACGTGACTTAAACAGGGATAGTTTCTCATTCGTAGTTTTGGAGTATTTAAGTATTTCGTTTGATCTTTTGTAGCATCATTTTTGGAACACCGTGACTAACGACTATTGTTTTATTAACTATTTAGAAGTATTCGACCAGGATTGTTTCACCAATTTCTTTAGAAAGATGTTTTTATTCGTCGGAATATGAAGTTGTTCTATCTGTTATTTTAGTTATATTTAGACGTGTATTATTTTGTTCATTTTCATTTCTATTTCATTTTAAAATGTAAGTAGAACAATTAAATATTTCTTCCGTAAATTATGTCCATATTTAATCAGAAAAACAGAATGTCTTTTAATTGCTTTTTTCATTAATGATAAATATAAATTAAACATGTTATTGAGAATTCTGTGTTTCGATCATATTTTGAAATCTAGCATCTGAAATCAAGATCATATGAGGTACCAGTAAATGTATTGCTATGTTTTTTTGTCTTATTGTGGACATTTTGTATTATGAAAACATATTGAATGAATCAAAAACATATCAAAACATGTACATATCATATACATTATAATATGTAATAATAACCTGAGTTTGAAATAAAATATACTAATGTTTCTTTAAGTACTTTGCCTTATGCCTGAATGATTCAAGGTGATAAAATATAATCTATCAAATATATGTATAGGAATGTTTTAAAATAAATATCTATGGTATACTTTGCTGCTGGACGCATAATATATCAATATTCGTTTTGATATGAAAATGTCAAATTGGTTGTGTGTCTTGAAAGAAACATAAAATTTTACAACTAAATAATTTAATTTCCGGGATTGTTTTATTTGTTATACCTGGTGTGGTTTCCTCAGTAGTTTGATATTAACAAAGTATAAAAAACTTACAATATCTTTAATTACATATGCAGGTAAATTGCTGCGAAGAAAAGTAAAGATGACAAGATGCAGTGATCACATTTACAAACAGAATGACTTTATACAACTAACCATTGTTGACGCATTAGTACTACTATTCAAGGCTTATTAAAGTCTTTTAAATAACGCCCGCAATCACAATATTGCTGAGAAGTATGATGTTCTTTCAATCTCAATTCTGAGATTTAAATAACTTCAATTTTTCTCTTGAAAATTTACTTTTTTCTACGTATCAATATACCTGCATGCCTTGTTTATGGTGATTATTTCTCAATAAAATTCGCAAGAGAATGTTACCACAGGAATCTCATACAACGAAGCAAGCTGCTTACAAATATATTGTTCAGGCAAACCTAGGTTTATCAAGGCCCTCAAAAAGTTTTATAGCCATTATAACAGTATTGTGAGATGTCGTCTCTTTATCCTAAAATAAAGCCTGGCATATTTGAAGTCCAATAGTCACATGTTTTCATTCTCAATTCTTATAGACTTGGCATGTGTAGCTAGCTACTCAGGAGATGGTTGTCCCTCCGGGGCACCGTCATCACTTCCCGGGTGGAAGTTAATGTGTCATTTTTCAAAGTTTGTATTTTGATTTTGAATGATAATTTTGACATGAATTGGTTTGTCTGTTATAATGTTTTTATTATGATAACTATTCCGATTTACGTCCGTAATAGTGACGTAAAGTTTCTTTATATGGAATGTGACTAGGTTAAAATGGTAAGCCTTTTACACATTATCTGAACGGGAGATGCATTCCCTTCCGGAGCAACTGTTTTAACTTCCCAAAAGGACGTTCGTGTGTTTTATTCTATTGGTCAGTTTTTGAAGTTTTAAACACTGCATTGAGATTTAATATGGACGTCGAACGTTGTTAAACCTCTAGAAAGGACTGTAGCATAGCATCATCATTCAACTCCACATACAGGATTATCTTTGAATAATTCTAAATATGAATGCCCTATATTCCGGTGAGCTTGAAATAAACGATACGACTGATTCTGTAAGTTTTGCTTCATATTCAGACTAACGCCTCAATTACTAGTATGACGCTCACAAAAGACTACATATGTAACTGTATGACAAACGTAATGGCATAAGTTTTCGTTCTATTATCGACTTTCCCTTTCTATGCAGAAATATACCCGCTTCCCCTGGTTATTGTAAAGTTATTTCACACTTTATACGCTATGGTAAAGCTTGTTCCCAATCACTACTGATGAGGAATTGTATTCCGAAACGGCCGTCTATTGCTGTAAATATAAAACTGGTATAATATGTAATTTAAACCTCTGATGGTGGCTGGTGCCCCGAGGATATCAAAAACTCAGTAGGCAATAATTTCGTATTATTGTCAGAAATATACTATAATTGTCTAAATTTCCTGCAAGTTAAAATTTGAAATTTCTCAAAAACTAAGGTATACTCTCTCATGCAAATAATTTTTTTAGCTTAATTTGGTAAAATATATTTTGGTCCTTTGGGTAGCTTTTCAACATCTTGAAAAAAATTGGTTTTATAATTTTAGTCAAAGCACTACTGATGAGGAATTGTATTCCGAAACGGCCGTGTTGTAGATGTAAAACTGATATAATATGTAATTTCCACTTAAAGAACTTTATAAGCAAGATGCTTACAAATAAATTGTTGGCCAGGGATAATGCAAGCTTACGCTCATTAGGACCGCCAAAATGTTTTAATGCAGTTAACACCGTATTGATGATAAATATAATACCCCTGTGTTCAGAAATGTGACCAAACAAATTAGAAAATGTGATAAATCTATAAATCTAAACAAAAGAGTTTTGTTTAATAAATAATGTTTATTGAGAATGAACATCATTTGCAATTATTTACAAAATATAACATTTTATTTTCTTAATTAAAATACACATGTAACCTTGTTATGTACAAAATACAACATAAAATTAGAATAGTGTGACATTTGTATATTTACTGTGAACGATATTATTTAATAAAGACGGTACAGACTTGTCAAAAGTTTAACATTGAGCTTACGAAACAGAGGTCATAGCTCGGATGTCCAGTGACCGAGATACACATGGGTAGTGGCAGAAAATGTGCTTAACGATAGATATAAAATATCGATATATAGATAACAAGTGGCCGAAATGAGCTGACTTTTTTGTACTAGGGGTAGTTTATCGTTAAACTTTTGACATGTCTGCACTGTACATCTTCTGCATTCGATCTCAAAATATACAAAATACAACATTAAATTAGAATATTGTGACATTTGTACATTAATAATGACATAAATATAAACATTATTACTAAACAAATTCGGGACACCCAGTCTCCCTTCCCTGACATAACATAACGCATTTAACCTACTTTAGTAGTTTTTAACAGTTTTTAAATCGATCTGGAATTGTGATTGGCACATTGATTTGTATGTTTGTTTTTGATCATGTATATTATCTACATGTGACCTTATAATGTAAAACGGACATGGGTTCCCCATAAAGGATCATGAGCACTTAGCTACAAACTATGATGCGTTAGGTTTTTGTTTTTTTTTTTTTTTTTGTATTATCCATACTAACATGACCCGTGTTCTCCTTCATGTGAAACATGAAGACAGCCATCCGTGGTATAACAAACCATAACCCATGGCCCTTTCGTTCTCCCTTACTCATCTTGTGACGTCATCATATGTGTTCTGAACAGTGTTTGTGACGTAATTTTTATTCATAAAATCATTTATTTCAATCCAGAAATCTTAACAGCTTATTTCAAAAAACCTTTTGCAAAGAAGTTGGAAAAAGAGAACACAATGTTAATTACATCTGTTTTTACTTACGCCATGTTAGAATTAAAATAATCGGAATTAAGCCGTGGTAAGCCAGCTCGTGATATATTCCTCCACATTTAAAATACAGCCCGTGTATTTTAGGACCATGGGTAAATGTTGATTATTTATTGAATACCAAAAACAAACTAATGCTTTGTACCAAAAGTAGTCCGTATAATCATTCAGTAAACTCGTATACACTGTACTTTGCTTAGAGATTTCGTTCGACCCTCGTCGCATTGTCTTTTTCATTTAATTTGGGTTCGCTTACAATGCGCATGGGTTTAAAATGTTATAAAATATAAAAATGTGTTAGGTCTATGTGTCTAAGATTGCCATGAATATATTTGACTTCCAATAGTACCATGTTCCTTTCACACAATTTTGATTCCACGCGTGCGGGTGTAGCTAGCTAAGCAGGAGTTGCTTACCCTTCCGGAGCACCCGGCCTCACTTACCTGGTAATAGTTCACCTGTTCACACTAGTGTCTTACCTGACTTGTAAGTTCCAACGTTTTTACTTTGCTTCTGGATTGTGATTAGGAAATGGATAAGTATGTTTGTTTGATTGAAACATGATGCATATTGTTATCCCCTTTTAATTTTTAGGACTCTCTCGATTGTACAAATACTAATAGTCATTTATTGAGCAACTATCAAAATTAGCAATAAGCATTAGCCCAATAGATGATCCGTATGTAACATAATTTTGTATAATTCAATACATGTGATAATACGGGTTTAGTCTGTATTATATAAGAGAAATTTGTATTCTTCCTTACACTTATGGATCACCAAGCCCTAATTCCTCAAGGGAAGTTTTCCCTTAGCTTAATTTGGTAAAATATATTTTGGTCCTTTGGGTAGCTTTTCAACATCTTTCAAAATAATTATAATTTTGGTTTCATAATTCTGGTCCAAGCACTACTGATGAGGAATTGTATTCCGAAACGGCCGTCTAGTGCTGTAAAATTAAAACTGGTTTAATATGTAATTTACCTATTTTGTCAGTTTTAAAGTTTTAATTTTGATTTGGGGTTGTTATTCGGACACGAATTAGTATACTTGTTTTTATTACGTGGCTAAATATGATCGTTATTACTTTGTGCTTTACGGTGAAAAAGCAAAGATGTCAGATAAGTGAAATAACAAATGCCCTATTTAAAAAACAATGTACAGCCTTTAAATACCTTTAAATGAAATTAAACGATAAATTTACATTGTTGAAGTCCTCGATCGCCATTTCATCTCCGCTAAACTTCTCAATGAGTTCCTTATTTGAAGTTTTGCAGCTACAGCAGGGTTTTGCATGAACTTAGTAAGTTTTTCTCTCTTTTTGTACACATGTTTAACTTGCCGACAAATGGCTGAAAATGCGTTTACAACGCTTGAGTAGCTGTCACTGGCAGATGTCTCAAAGAACATTGTATTGTATTCTGCACAAAACTGTGTCGCTTCTGTATCAGATATTTGTTTCCGGTGTAAAAGGTCACATTTGTTAGCAACGAGAGCCATTACAACTTTGTCGTCTGCTTTCTTAGATACAACACTGTCTGCTATTTCTTTTACCTTTTCAAAACTTTTTCTATCTGTCATTGAATAAACTAGCATAATAGCATCTGCCCACACGATTTGGTCTTCTTTTACATCAACGCCATTTTCCTATAAAAACATCAAGAATACAAACCGATTTAATTCAAATTTGCCAATTTTCAAATTTCTACGTTGCATTTGAACAAGGGTCGGTATGTTCATTTTTTAACGTGTCTGGGAAACGCTTGTTTCCTGTGGACATGGAATCGCACAATCTGACGTTTTACTGTAAAAAACGACGTCGTTTCAGGTTTGTGACGTTGACGTTTTCCAAAATGTTCCACACAAACGTTTAAAAGGTATTGGCCACGTGGTACAACGGCGAACCCCATTCATATATTACAGCGTACAGATCTAGACGAAATGTTGTTTCAATCGTGCCTTGTTTGAATTTCATAGCCTTAACTGAAGGACTCGTGAGAAAATATTTGATTGCATTGTTTTTATTTAAATGCTAAAGAATATTGTTGTGATTTTTTATGGACAAAAACAAACACAAACAATGTGAACAAAATAGCTCACTAGTTTTATTAAATACGTCCATTTAGTCAGCAAGTACGCCTTAAATGTATTTTACAGGAGGTGGCTCGAAGCCCATAGTAGGTACAATAAAATTCAAAAAAAATATTTATATTGAATTGACAAAAATTACTTAGATGTTATTATAAGATGTTCATTTAAGTATGATACTTAATTTGTGAATTATCCATATCGTAAGCGGTTTGACATACAGAATACCTTATACATAAGCGGCATAACGGACAAAAAAGACTTTTAAAATAGCTGGTTATTCATTAGACTCTGACGTCATAGATATGTAAAATAATATGTAAAATAGCTGGTTATTCATTAGACTCTGACGTCATAGATATGTAAAATACAAACTTGATTACCGAATCAAAGACGGAACTGACAAATAGTTTATTTTTTTTAATTTTAAAAATTGGATCTTGGTGTTGTAGTCTTGATCTGATGTGTAATTTCGTACATTTTAGATAACACTACTATGACTACTATCGCTTTAAGTACATCGCTCTTAGTACGTCGATTTATTGAAGATAGATTTATGAATTACCTGTTCTATATGCTCGAGATAATTGTAAAATATAAAATATAGATTGATATTAAAGTTATTATATAAAATACATTGCCTACTGACTGCATGAATGAGAGAGTAGTTGAGTGTGTGAATGAATTATTGAGTAAATGGCAGAATAAGTGATTGAATACTTAAATAAGAAACAACGCATTAGTGGGAGAGAAAGTTTGTGGGTGAAAATATGGGTAAGTGACAAAGCGAGTGAGGAGTGCATGACAGGATGACCGAGTTATTAAATGATTGATTGATTGGGTGTAAAAACGATTATGTAAGTGATAGAATGGTTGAGAAAATGGGATAAGTAACAGAGCGAGTGAGTGAATGACAGAATGAGTGGTGAATGATTAAGCAAGTGAGTGAGTGAATGAACGATGGTATAAATGATAGAATGAGTGAGAAAATGGATAAGTAGAAAACATTACATGAGTGAGTGAGCGAGTGAGAGAGAGAGAGAGAGAGAGCGCGATATTGTGGGTGAAAAGATAGTTAAGTGACAGAGCGAGTGATGAGTGAATGACAGGATGGATGAGTGATTTAGATGAATGTATGATTGTGCGAGTGAGTGATTAAGTGAGAGCATGAATCATTAAGAAATGGATGAGTGAGAGAGTAAGTGAATAAAAAAGGTGGGTAAAGTGACGATATGCATGACAGGATGAATGAGTGATTAAATGGTTAAGTGATTATGTAGTTAGTGAATCAGGAACTGAATAAATGATTGAAGTTTGGTTTTCCGTCCCAGGCATAATAATTTCACATATAGCAAGATATTACTAGTAACAATGTGGCGACAATGTGCTGATTACATTTACTAACGAATATACGATTTTGTGTCTAGTAATGTAATACAAAGTATCTTAAAGGCCTTTCAGAGCTACGTATACAATATTCTTCTCTTAATAAATAATTTGTCGGATAGAACAAACACCTATTAAACTGGCGTATGTAAATTAATTATTTGTGGTTTACTACAAAAATATAAATATATAAATAAATCATACATATAAAAATATTCTAAAAATGCATTTATGTACAAAAATAAAACGTCGTTCAAAACCTAGTATTTCTAGGTGAGACGCCATGTTCTGCATGACTTCATATTTCTGGGTGAGACGACGTGTTCTAGATGACTTAATATTTCTGGGCGAGGGCGTGTTTTGGGTGACTTAATATTTCTGGGCGAGGACGTGTTCTGGATGACTTTATATGTTTAAGTGAGACGCCGTGTTCTAGATGCCTTAATATTTCTGAGTGAGAAGACGTGCTCTGGATGACTTGATATTTCTGGACGGGACGACGTGCTCTAGATGACTTAATATTTATGGACGGGACAACGTGTTCTGGATGACTTGATATTTCTGGGCGAGACGACGTGTTCTAGATGACTTACTATTTGAAGGTTACTTACATTCCAAGCTGTGTCCAATATATGTACATTAACTGTTTTACCATCAACTACCATGTTATGGCTGTATATTGTCTCTAAAATAAAAAAAACAAAAAATAAAACCTTTAGATAATCAGAATTCCTCATTGTCTTTACTTCAACTTTTTCATACATAAGGACCGGAGTATTGGTTCAATTTTGGAAAAGATGAGGTCTGCTTTTCTTTCATGCGGAATAATGAGATTGGTGGTGTCTCCTCCAGCTACAGAATGTATTTGAAATGTAGCATGGAATCCTGCAATTCAATTCTCTGCAGTTTGAGAAAGTGAAACAAACATATATATAAAATAAACGACAGGAAAAAAATGTCCCGCCACTGAACCACTTCTATATTAACCATCGGTCTATACAGTTAAGACTATCAAACAACCACCTTATATAAAGACCACTGTCTAAACAGTAAACCTGTTTCAGTGACTACCTAAACTTAAACATCACATGTAAAATAAGCTTATGTTTTAAGACTTCGATGTTTGGCCTTTATATACAATCAAAAACAAACATACTTATCCATTTCCAAATCACAATCCAGAAGCAAAGTAAAAACTTTGGAACTGACAAGTTAGGTTAGACACGTGAACTTCCACCAGGGAAGTGAGGCCAGGTGCTCCGAAAAGGTAAGAACCTCCTATTTAGCTAGCTACACCTGTCACGTGTGTAATCAAAATTGTGTGAAAGGAACATGGAACTATGAGATGTCAAATATATCCAAGGCAATCCTGGACACAGAGACATCAAATTTATCAACAATACTGTGATGACGGCCATAAAACTTTTTGAGGGTCTTGATAAGCAATATCCCGGAGTCATCAATTTATTTGCAAGCAGCCTACTTCGTTGTACAAAGTCCCCGTAGTGGGAACAAGCTCTACCATAGCGTATTAATTGGGAAACTAATACACCATAAACAGAAGAAGCAGGTAAATTGCTGCATAAAAAGGAAAGTTGACAATAGAAAAATTGAAGTCATCACGTTTGTCATAAAGTTTCAGATGTAGCCTTTCTTGTGCGTCATAATTCAGGTATAAGTCTAAATATGAAGCAGAACTTGAGGAATCAGTCGTGTCATACGTCAAATTTGGCATTGATTTTTGAATGCGAAATATAATTACACACTTGGTGGGTGTAGCTTACTAAGGAGTAGATACTTATTCTACCTGAGAACCCCCGTCCTCAATACTTTGTGGAATATCACGCGTTCAATTTTAATTGTTATTTTCAGAGATTTTACGTTGTTTTACTTTTTTACTCACAAAATTGAAACAAAAGAAAGACATTACATTCTGAAGATTAGCCGTGTGTGTGTGTGTGTGTGTGTGTTTCAATCGCATGATAATTGTGATAATCTGCTACGTAAACGATTTCCCTATCATAAGCATAAAGTTATGACGTGTTGATCACGTGGTATGGTGGCGAAAACCGATATACCTTTGCCTACTGTGATTCCCTTTTGCGTCATTTGTTAATAACAAAACTAATGTTAAAACAACTTATAACAAAAAATGTTACAACAATTTATGATTGAAATCAAGTGTGCTTCAAACAAACCCAAAATAGTAATCTTTCGTTTATCTAACCATATGCGTGATAAAATACAAATAGCCAGACACATTTACCCCACTCAAAGATGGTTTCTGTAAAGTTGCTTCAAGATCTGTTTTATAGTTTTCGAGAATGATGGCAGTAAAGTGTTGGCGAAAGCTTTCCACTTAAATTGGGTTGTGGACATACAGTTAAGGCCTGCTAAAAGTTTTACACTAAGCTAACGAATTGATGTTGATTTGGCTCAACACTTCGTTACTTATATGACGAGAGCTTCCTAGCTGCTAAGTACTATGCATATCTTTGCAGCTTTCAGGCCACTAGCTATACGTTACTCAGCAGTCAAACTTCGACTCCTGGTCTGTACTGATATAACATCATACATTATGTATTTACGGATATTAATTAGCTAAAGAACTCTTGATATATTACGAGTTTTTATAACAATAAACAACGTGTTTGATTAGCACCTCTAATAGTAAGGGTTGTTTAATTGCAGGTTCAGAACTGTAAAAGTTTCGGTCGATAAAAAAAGGTTTCCATCAAGTTTAAGATCATTCAGAATTCATTGCTTCTGCTGAGTTTATAATTGCTCTTCACATTTAATGTCTCATCTTGTACACGATGACGTGCAAGTAATCGTTTGTCAGATACTGAAATGCAAATAGACGCAAAACATTTAACAATGTGTGTACATAGGAAAAGAAATCATAGTTAATGGATCAGAGCTATCTATCCGGGTCTCTGTTTACTATCATGTTGTCGCGTTTTTCCGAAAAAGAATATTAAAAAATCCTGCATATGACATTATTTTCTTCGAAAGGGGTAAAAATTGATTTAAAATTTCTGTGTATAACAATGGGGCCCGCCGGTGTAATTCCATCAATATATTTCACATTTTATCAATAAGACACCCCAGCCTTGTAAGATACGTAAAGTCCGTCTATATAAAAACCACACAATAAAATACAAACATATCGATGTCCAAATCACAATTCCAAATCATATTTAAAACTTTTGAAACCTGGCAAGTAGTTAAACGCGTGAGCTTTCACCAGGAGTGTGAGGCCGGGTGCCATGGGAGGGTTTGCACATCCTATTTCGCTAGTTACACCTGCAATGTACGCGCTCACTTTGATATCTCGAAATTTAGAATTATTTATCTATATATCAGTATGTAGAGTTGAATGATTTGGCAACATTCTTCTCTGTTCTGGATAAATTATGCGAATAAAGAAACAAATCAGCAAGCAGTATTAATTGTACACAGTTTGTGCCCATTGATATATCGATTGCTGGAAAATTCTGACATATATATCTTATAGCTTGTTCAAAGACAAATGATTCTTGACAAGGAAAGAATTCATCAAAAAAGGCTATCAACATAAATGTATAACCATTTGTTTACGACCGAATTAACTTGTTATTGGAATGTTACATTTTTTTTTTGAAACCCCAACTACTAAAGACCTCACCAGTGGATATTAACTGCAGTGCTAGTCTGAAGTAAGGAGTTGTATCATCAATAATCGGAATGTCTCATTTCGTTTGTGTTGCCCGGATGGGCGCGTGGTATAAAGTACATACATGTTGTTATAACAAACAATAATAATAATAATAATAATAATAATAATAATAAGCTTGAGCTCTTTATGCATGTTTTAATTTTGCAGCTCTAGACAGCCAATTTGGACAAAAATTGAGGAAATCCGATCGCGAATATTTTAAGATTTCTAAAATAACATTATATATGCAATAACCCGGCAAGTGTTCAACATGAGAATTCACAGCGGTTTTCATCAAGGATTTTATAAGATAGTGTTTATATCATAAAACTTAATTATGACTTAATTGAACACAGTGTGATATCTTTAAAATATATCAAGGTTTCGTTTAACACCATTGGAGTGTTGGGAAGGAATCTTGGCTCGGCTTTTAATGAAAAGTAGTTTGTAGGAGATTATAGGATGTAGGTAGATTACATGAACTGGAAAACAGTTAAAAAGACGAACCGCAAAAATGTACATTTTAAGCAATTGGAAAACGTGTACAGCTAAATACAAAACCTGGAAAACATGAACTTGACAGCTAAATACAAAACCTGGAAAACATAAACTTGACAGCTAAATACAAAACCTGGAAAACATGAACTTGACACCTGAAAAAAAAACATAGCACTGCCGTGCTGCTGTACGGCGTAGTTGGGACAATAGTGTTGGGGCAAGACTATGAATTTAACCGACCCCCCCCCCCCCCCGGAGGAGGTTAGGGGTCGATCGATGCATTGTCCGACGGATGGTGCTTTTGAAAAAGAAACAATCTACCAAACCATGTATTGCTAAGTAAAAATCGGCAGAAAATAATAATTCTATAAATATATGAAAAAGACTATCGGTAATTAATTACAATTATTATTAATTTAATAAAGTTTTATAAATTGTACCTGATCGTTGTTTGTCATTTTAAATAGAGAGAAAGTGGAGTTTTTGCAGACCCGACCGTCGCTATAAGGGGGTTCATTCTAGCGTCTGTATGTAACTAGATCATTTGCTGTTAAGCTTGGGTTTTAATAAACTGCTGATTATCACTCACGATCTTCCCGTTTCATGCTAAGTTTACTTCCAAATTGGTAAAGTATTCAAAACCCACATATGTATTCCATGTCCGTAGTTTGCACACGACACTGTACGATCGATCTCCCTTTCACAGAAGTGAAATCTAATCGATAAATCAAAGAATACCTCAGCAGCAAAACACTTTGTTACACCCTTCAAAATAAATTGAAATTACCGCCGATGTTAAATTCACCTGCAATTTAGTCGAGTTGACACTCCCATATACTCAATACTTGAACCTAGAAATGTTTTTTCCTATGAAGTATTTTTGCTGTTTTGTATTCTATAGGGTCCCTAGAGTAAAATTGGGTTAGTTGCCCTACAGGCAACATTGGGCAAATTGCATAATTTGCATTTATCCAAGATGGCTGCCTGACGCCATATTGAAAATCTATCTTTCGTAAGAATTGTTTAACAATAGCTTGTAATATACCGTTTTGTATGTTTTCAGGGATGAGGAACTCATTTCCGTTGTTGTTTCTAACATTTGGGGCAATTTAAACGTATATATTAACACTTTTGACCAGACAAGGGTAGAAGGTTTTTTATTATTAGATGTAACTCAGCATATCACATTCAATGCTGCGTAACTTAATCATACATCTTGATACATTTTGATTTAAAGGCCATAAATGAGGTTTCAACAATTCCTTTTAATAAGAAATTAAAACACGATCTAAGTGATTTCAGCTTTACTAAATCTAGCGTAAAGGCTAGTTCCAATTGCTAAGGTTGCTTTTAAAGCAAGTATCAAGTATCAAAGCCACATTATTGCTATCATAGTTACTCCAGTCACATATATATATTACCACGAATGATAACCAAACAATACTGGGACTTTTTATTAAACTAAATAATAAGTTTGGAAGCAGTGAATTGATTCGATTTTTACATGAACATTGATACATTACGTCATATAATGAAGTATTTTGCTTTTGGTAATCTGCAGCTAAATCTATCACTGAAAATGCGCAACCTTTCACAAATTGGTTGGCTGGAGTTGAACAGTAGAACTCATCTTTTTGGTTTTATGATAGTTTTGATATTTTGATCTGATCTACTATTTCCACTCCAAATGGCCACTATAAGATACACGCTATAACTACAGACTTCCATGTTCATCCATGTGGTATAAGTGAAAAGGTAGTGCACAGTCTAGATTTGGCTTACTTTTGGTGTCTTAACTTACCCAAGTTACCATTAAGCAACATCTCGACATCTAGATCTGACAATGCTGTTTCACTTTTAAATTATACTGGACCACAGAAAATAAAACCCCTGCACTGTCTACCATCAAAACTATTTGTATCATGATTAACACACCCAACAAATAATTTATTGGATGCTGGACATGTACAATGTGCTGGCAAACTTTCTCAGTGTCTGCTATAAACACATGCGTGTCCTGTCAAAGATCTTGCATGTCGACACCATGGTGATTATTATGATGTTGTCTTGGGTAACCAGTTTGGAGAACAAACTGCTATCAAGTTTGAAAAACGAGCCTTTAAAGGCATGACTCTTTAGTCTGGTCCTTTTAGTGGGTAGATTGGTGCTTCTCTAATCGATTGGAATGAATATATTCTGAGAGTGATACAGACCATAACTCAATGAGTTCAATCCTCGGTGTTCCTTGAATATATATGACCAAAATTTATTGCTTATTCAAACTCCATCTAAATGAAAACAGGTCAAAAGGCAATTGCTCGTAAAATTGCTTCAAATGTGTCAATGTGGTGGATTCAGTTGTACTGTATGAGTAGATGGAATATGAGTACAATCCAGTCTACCTGATGAGTTTTTCAATGCCATCATTAGTTCTATAAAGACAATACGTTTCAAAGCGAAGCTGTCAAGATGCAAAAACAAAGCCAGTTGTTAATCTTGGAAACATGTTTCTTTGGTACCGTTGTTTGGACAGCAAGGGCAGTTTAAGCTTAGCTTCTGCTTGTATTTGATATCGGTTCTATTCCTTTTTGACAGTAGTTGAAAATGGCTGTCATTGGAAATGCATGAAGTCAGCTATAGTCAATTAGTTTTTTGGGGTTAGTTCACCAAAAAACTCACAAACAATCATCATGATTCAGTTTTTCTACCGCATCTCTTGATCATATGGCGATAACCCATCAGATTTTATTACAACAATCCAAAAAAGGCCATATTGGCGTCAAAGAAAATCTTGTTTTTGTGACAAATACCACCTCATATCTTCCAAGGACCAGGACAGAGGAAACAACACAGTAATATGTATACGATTGTGGATTTGGCCATGATGAATCCGGAATAAACTATGGTATCGTATGGTCTCCCAGCTGCAAAAACAGGTCATGATAGCATTTGTGTGCAGATTGACGACACATATGTTTTTCTTTTTCTAGTGTATTGGGTGTATAAGCATTAAAAAATGTGATGTACAGATAGAGTGATCGGATAGAAGTTTTGAACATCAATGCAACAAACCATGTCTTGTACTGCCAGGCATGCTTTTTATGTGTCATGGTTATGGTTCGAGATGTCTTGAACGACCAAGCGTGTATGCTCTTAGGGGCATGCTCTTTGTTCGAGATATCTTGAGCTGCCAGGCATGCATGTTCTTAGTGGTTGTGATACAGCATCCTAATTACAAACTATTTTTCTCCTCATTTAGCTGATGTTCTGGTTAACAAAGATCACAAATAACTTGGTGGGATCTTAACCATTCTTTTCTCTGTATGGCCAGTCAGCAGGAAAGATTGTGACGTTTCCTCGAACTCTTCATTAAAAACATCAAAGCCTAATAGTTCTGATCTGTTTCAAACACCAATTACTGCTGTCTCACCTTTAGTTAATGTTGTGAAAGGGTACCGCGGTCAAGATCCTCTTAAAGAGTATTAAAATTCAAAGATCGATTCTCATTACATGTTATAGTGAAAGGCTACCTGGTCCCACAAGAACTTTTTTGTCATGTTTTGTCAATGTAAGGCACAAAATCATAAGTGCACCACACAAGGACATGCTTGCCTTAAAAACTAAATCATGTACATATTTTAACTGTTCTGGAGAAATGAGATTACCCATGGCTATCCTAGGGTGAATAGTTATTTGACACATATGGTCAGTCATTATAGACATGATGATATTTAATGTAAAACTAATGCCAGAATTGAATTGCCCATGCCTAAATACTCCTACAAAGATACATTTGTATATTACAGTCTATTATATTTTTTTTTTATAAAATCGATATTTCAAGATGACATCCGTCGGTCATCTTGGATTTATAACTTATTGTGCGAGTTAAGTGTTCCGTATGTAAAAATTAACACCAGAAATGGGTTTCTCATACCTAAAAACATCTAAAAAGATATATTACAAGCTATTGGAAGATATTTTATATCGCAGTATGTACTTCAATTTCCAGTTTGGCGGCCATTTTGGATTTATGTATATTGTGCAAGTTGCCCAGATTTGCCCGAAGGGCAACTAAGTTAGTTTTGTTCAAGGACCCATGAGGAAAACAAAACAGCAAAAAAACTTCATAGGAATGAACATTTCTAGGTTCGTAAAATGCCTACTCGACTAATTGTTGTTTATTTCATCAAAAGTTACGATTTTACATCGTAAGATACAAACTTCATAGGTTACTTTTTATTGTATCTACGAGATCAGTTCGCCAGACAGTACAAATTATTGCATCGCGCCGCAATATTTTACTAGATTCCGAAATATATTCCGAAAATTTATCCCAAATGCATTAAGCGTCTCAGAATACATATCTCACGATAAAACAAATATATTCCTTCACGTTCATTTACAAGGCGCGTTATTTCCGATGCGTACTACTCAATACTGTTTCATAGTAAAGAAGCCCGATTTTAGAGAAAGCCATAGCTATGAACGCTTTCACTGTCGTGAACACCGTACAAAAACTGGAAAACACGAACTTGACAACATCTAAAATATAGACACAGCACTGCCGTGCTGCTGTACGGCGTAGTTGGGAAAATGGTGATGGAGTAGGACTATAAATATAACCGAAACGGGCGGGGGTGTCGATCGAGACATAATGAGACGGATGGTGTTTTTGAAAAAGAAAACAATGTGCCAAACCATGTATTGCTAAGTAAAAACAGCAGAACATAACAATTCCATAAATATATGAAAAAGTCAATCAGTAATTAAAATTAAATAAAGTTTTATAAATTGTACCTGATCAATCGTTGTTTGTCATTTTGGGTAGAGAGAAAGCAGACCGACCGCTGCTATGAGGGGGCTCATTCTAGCGCTATTATGTAACTGGGTCAATTGCTGTTAAGTCTGGTTTTTAATAATCTGCTGATTATTATTCACAATATTCCCGTTTCATGTTAATTTTACTTCCAAATCGGTAAAGTATTTAAAATCCACATGCTCAGTTTGCACACGGCACTGTACGATTTTTCTCCCTTTCACGGATGTGAAATGTAATTGATAAATCAGTTTTAAAATATGACAGAATACCGCAAAATACCAAAATAATTTATTCTACCCTTGCAAATTAATTAAAATTACCGTTGATAAAGAATTAGTTAAATTTACCTGTCATTGATGTTTATTTCATAAAATGTTATGATTTTACATCGTAGGATGCAAACTTCTCGGACTACTTTTTATTGTATTTACGAGATCAGTTCGCTAGATTGCACAAATTATTGAATGAATTCCGCCGCAATATTTTACTAGATTCAGAAATATATTCCGAAAATTTTTTCTATATGTACATATGTTACCAAATGCATTACCCTTCTCAGAATATATATCTCACGATAAAACAGATATATTTCTTTCACGTTCATTTACCAGGCGCACTATTTCCATGCGTACTTATTTCATAGAAAAGAAGCCCGATTTTCTTAGCAGAAAGCGATGGCAATGTACGCTTTCACTGTCGTGAACGCCGTACACAAACTGGAAAATATGTTTTTGACAACAGGTAAATTAAACAGCAATGGATCAAAATATGAGGAAAAATATGCACATTTTAAGACTCCATACATCTAAAGGACAATGGGCAACATGACAAAAATGGTATTCAGTAGTTTTGGCAATTGGACGGAAACTGACAAAATGTTTTTGGTGGTGTAGGCATAATGTAATGATACAGTGGCATGGACACTAATTATAGAGCTCCTGACTTTGAACAGACACTTTACATAATGATAAAGTAGCATATAGTGGAATGGACAAAAATGTTTGAAATCCCGAGTTTGGAAGACAGTGGGCATATAATGTTGAAACTAAACAGTGATGTGGATAATAATTGTAGAACGCCCGACTTTGAAAAGACACTTACTATAATGAAAAAAATGTTATTAAGTAGTATAGAACTCCCGAGGTTGTTTTGGACGGAGACAGGACGAGATAATCGGACGATATTCAGTGGAATTGGTGTATCGCCGGCCACGCCTTTTATGTTCCGACACAGGCCGCCATCGCGGTACCAAAGCAGCATTGCGGCAACTTATGACGTTCTAGTGACAGTGATTTCATTAAATGGTACAATTCAGGTCGAGTTTTCATTCTTTTTGTGTGTAATTCAAGCACGCTGAGCCTTGTCGAAACATTGTGGGCGTTGCCGGGGATCCGTGAATTGTATTAAAACTCCTGACAAACAAGCAAAAGTTGACTCGGCTATTGAACTACTGACCTTCCATTCAAGGGCCAGTGGTGGTTAAAGTTAGTTCTCTGGAGACTGGATACTCTGTTTGATGTCAGTAAAACTCGGTAATTTTGTAATCAGTGATGTTATACTACTTTCATTGTTGAAATCCCAGCACGATTTGTATTGTGAATTCACCACGGGATTGGTGGATATACATCTGTATATCATTAAACTTGGAATATAGAACAAGGTCGTAACATGTGGTTTATTTTATTTTTACTGGTTTGATTATAAAACATGTTGAAGTCGGTATGCTTTTGTTTTTTGGCATTCGTATAATTTAAAAAAAATACTTTTAGGTTTAGTTTGTAAACGTTTGTGAGTATTGATTCTAAGCCATACGTATAGAGAGTCCCATGTATTGAAAAAGGTGACAATCTGGAGATATTTCGTCCCGTCCTATCAAGATTGTGAGAACTGAATTACAAACTTTGAATGAATTTAATCTTGAACCAAAAGCTTTGAAAAATGTCGCACTGGCTTTATATAGAGAAAGAAATAAATTGCGGAAAAATAATTTTATACTTGCGGAAATGACACATCTTTTTTTGCAGAAAAATCATATCAAATTGCGGAAATGAAATGCACCGCCTAATATATACATGGGTAATGTTAGGCTTAGCAGGTAGTTATAAACTAGTGTATACACAAGGCACTTCATTAGTGTTCTCAATATATGAACGGAATAAACACGCGTGTTCCATATACATAAATGCACTGATCGATGATAAATATTTAAAATAAAGGTCAATCGGACAGGTCAATGTTGTTAACCTAAAGGACGAAATACTATATATGTTGTTTATTTTACCTCTTGTTTATTTATTCACTGCAATACTTCAGTTTTATTCATAATTGAGCTATACGTGTTACATTTTGAGTTCTTGTTCCAGTCCATTATTTTTCATTACCTTTCTACTCAATTTTTACACCCGCAAACGAAGTTTATTGTATATATATATATATATCCTATCTATCTGTTAGTTCTTCCATCCGCCTGGTCGTCAATCGTAATATGGTGTCCCACCAATATCTTGCATGTCTAGATTTTGATCAAACTTGAAACAAATGTAAACCAAAACGAGACGATGTGCCGCATAACATTTAAGTACATAGGTCAAAGGTCAAGGTCACAAAGTCAACTATTAGCAATAACAACTAGTCAATGTTGGCAAGGGGATATTCTTCTCTAAAGAGATTGCTCAGCATGCAATTTGATTTTGTTCCAGACTAGACCAAGTAAAATGGCCTAAATGCAAGGTAAAAAGAATCCGAGTATTTTAAGGACCTTACTAAGAGAGTGGTCTTAATATGGAGTTGTTTTATGAGGTAGTATCCACTGTTTTATTTCCGATTTATACATTAAACAAAGAAGAGAATACTTGTTTATTTATTTAACGTATTCAGAAACTGGTATTAACAGACGTTATTCCTTTACAAAACAAGCTTTGTAATACTTTGTAAATATTTATATCAGTTTATGAAATATCCAAATCCTACATATCACGTTTTTTCGAGAAAATTCTAGTAATTAACTGAAACTTGAAAATAAAAACAACTTAATTTTGGTCTTAACATATACAATTACAATTCTTGAAATATAGGCGAATGCAGCTTACATGTTTATCATCTGTATTCACAGCAGTTTTCATCAAAGTTTTTATAAGATGGCGTTTACACAACATATCAGATTAATACTCAATCAAACACGGTTTGTGGTATGTTTATTGTGCACTAATAAAATATAAATTGCCTTAGTTTTATACAGCAGTTAAAGTACTAATTATGTTACACAATCTTTTATACCTATATGATTCATAACTTAAAATTAAGCGTTTTAAAAATCGTTTGTTTTATCAGTATTTGAAACAAGTCTTTAATATTTAAGTGCATTTAGAATTGTGTTGATTGATTATCTAAATGTATAATTAAGTAAAGTATGACACATAGTTCAGATAACTTATACAACCATCGGTCACATTAGCCTCTATCTTTTCACACGGACTGGTACCTCTGCAGAGAACCATATAAATCTATGCATGGGTTCTGCTTCTTACTGAAGGACTTTACGTCATATATAACCTTCAATCTGTGTAGCCTCTATCCTTTCACACTGACCGATATTTAATAATATTCGATTTATTTAGACAAAAGTTATCGCCCTTTAGTGACAAAATCTGTAGTTTCTTTCTTATAAAACGAAGCTACAAAACAAACTGAACATCTATGACGTTTTAAGCATATATAGGTACATTTTGTAAAAAGAAAATTGCCAATCAGGTTACACATACTCCGCTTTAATTTCTTTTTTGAAGATATGTTTTAGGTTTTCGGCCTGATGGTTTGGTTTACACCAACTCTGAAGTCATCATAAGATGCAAAACATGCAAAATGCCTTTAAATAAAGATGAGTGACGTTTTAATTTAACGATCTGTTCTTTTGTATTTTACGACTAAAATAACTAAAGTTATTATGGCTGTGATCAGTTATAAAAACGCTAAAATACTATATGTCTCAACAAATACTACTGTCTCTTGAGAGCCAAATAGGCCCCGCCCCAACATTTAAAGTTTCCCTGCGACCTTGACTCTTTTCGATATGACCTTGTTTAAAGGTCATGGCATACCTTTGGACCATAAAGATACATGTATATGTAAAATTTCATGAGAGTCGTTCAAAGCATTAATGAGATATGGTCCGGACACGATTTTACATGGACGGACAGACACACATGGTGATTCCTATATACCCCCCCCCCTCAAAGTTTGCGAGGGGTATAATTACATATTACAACAGCGTTGATTTACAGCAGAGAACGGCAATAGGTTTTCTCATTAGTGGTGCTAGGAACAAATTAACAAAATTTTAAGAAACAATTAACCTTCTTTTGTTTCCATTGTATGAGCTAGCCAAAACTTAGAATTACATGATTGACATCTCTTTAGATCCTTCACAGATTTAATTAATACGTAATCTGTTATAGTAATCTGACATTCTAAACTAGTTATCTTGTCAGTTCTGTCTTACCAAAGTATATAAATTACCACCAATACATCATATATCTCTTAAAATGTCTGCTCTACAGCGTGAAATGTCCGATATCTGAGATAGGAAACATTTCAAATATTTGGACATGCTTATAAATATATACAATCAGAAATGCATGAAATAACTCACGTAATATACTTCTGATATCATTAAATAATTCTTTCTGCATTCTGCGTTTATCCGGAAATTGTCTCCCTTTGTTTGAATTCTTTTGTTTTAAACAATACAAGTAATGGTGGATACAAAATACAAATAATAGTTGTTACATCAGTTTGTCCAAACATTCTATATTGTAAACAGTCTTATATGAGCAATATACCCTGTGGGGTGGGGCTGGGGTAGGTTGGTGGGGTTGGTGGATGGAATAGAATAAAAAAAAATCAAAGTTCTAAATTTTATTCTTTAGACGATTGATTGGGTGAATATTTTCAGACAAAAATTAAGCTTCCATTATTAAATGTTATGTTCTCGCCCATCACACATTTTCCACATTCAAATATTCCTAATTAAAATAAAACAGAAACGAAAAATTGGAGAAAAAATGTCCGAGCACAATTTGTACTCCAAAGGAATCCCAGTGCATAAACAAGAGACTCACATATCAACTTGTCAATCAAAAAGTGATTTTGTGAAGACTTTGGAACTGACAAGTTAGGTTAAATACGTGAACTTCCACCATGGAAGTGAGGCCGGGTGCTCCGGAATGGTAAGCACCTAATGTTTAACTAGCTACACCGCCACGTCTGTAATCAAAATTGAGTGAAAGGAATAAGGAACTATTTGACGTCAGATATATCCAGGACAATCCTGGACACAGAGACATTAAACTTATCAACAATATGACGGGCATAAAACTTTTTGAGGGCCTTGATAATCCTAGGCTTGTAATATCTCTCGGTGAATAGTTTATTTGTAAGCAGCTTGCTTTGTTGTATAAGCTCTACTATAGGGTATTAATTGGGACACAAATACACCATAAGCAGGAGGTGCAGGTATATCGCTGCATAGAAAAGGAAAGTTGACAATAGACAAATTGAAGTGATCACGTTTGTCATAAAGTTTCAAATGTAGCCTTTCGTGAGCGTCATAATTTTGGTATAAGTCTAAATATGAAGCAGAACTTGAGAATTCAGTGGTATCTTTTATTTCAAGCTTACGTGGATAGATGGTATTCACATAGTCTCCAAAATGTAGGGTTGTTGTGAGACAGAAGTTAATATATTTCAAAACATTTTCTGATAACGGAAAACGAGGTCCTGACACAACTTATATATTTTCCACGATAAAAATCTGAAAAGGTTTAAATATTTTAAACCATTCTTTATGTGTGAAATTGCAGCACTATTAGTGTCGAGATATCACTTCCATAAATAATAACTAATTTCGTACGTTTGTTATGTAATTTAGAAATTGGATGCACAATTTAGCAAGATTGTACATATTTTTTACAAAGATAAGGACTTGTTTATGTTAAAACATTTCCACGTTTTGTATCCGGTTTCCATTTTATCTGATTACGTATCAGGTTCTGTGTTTTATCTCCGACCTGTATCTGTTTCCGTAATAAAGTAGTCATTATAAGTTGTTTATTTGTTTTGTTGTTCTGTTTATAATTTATACTTTAAGAAGTGTTTTATTTGTTTTTAATCGAGCCAATAAAACTGACGATTTGTCAGATTTTTGTTTTTATTTGAGAATTTGAAAATAATCAACAACTTCATATAGATAATGAGCAAGCGGTTTTGGCATAAATTAGTTGAATAAAACGTTATGGAGATTTATTGGATACTAATTTAGAACTTTATACAAGGAAGCAAGCTGCTTACAAATAAATTTTGACCCCGGGATATTACAAACCTATGCTTAACAGGGTCCTTAAAATTTTATGGCCGTCATCACAGCATTGTTGATAAGGTCCAAGATTGCCCTGGATATATTTGACTTCCCATAGTTCCATGTTCCTTTCACACAATTTTGGTTCCACATGCTGTGCGGGTGAAGCTAACTAAACAAGAGATGCTTACCCTTCAGAGATCCTGGCCTTCCTTTTCTGGTGGAAGTCCACGAGTTCAACGTATTTTGTCAGTTCAACAGTTTTTACTTTGCAATGGATTTTGATTTAAGCATGGATGAGTATGTCTGTTTTTATTGGCTATTACGTTCATTGTATATATCCAAGATGGGAAACTTTATACTGATTTTTTATAATTATTAATTAATTAGTTGCACTTATTTTATTGACTTACCAAGCTCTGAGTCATAATCTCCAATGAATCTTCTTGTTAAGTATCTGACTGT
The DNA here is from genome assembly GCA_021292105.1 of Anadara kagoshimensis. Taxonomy (NCBI): domain Eukaryota; kingdom Metazoa; phylum Mollusca; class Bivalvia; order Arcoida; family Arcidae; genus Anadara; species Anadara kagoshimensis. The sequence goes on from CM037865.1 coordinate 5,760,432, forward strand.
TAATGCTGAAACATACAGAGAGAATAATATAACATAAATATGAAGTTTGTTAAACAGGACTCTTCTGAAGCACCGGGCATCGGGCGCATTGCATTTCCGCAATTTTTTCACAAAGTAAAGTTTTCATTTCCGCTTGATTTTTTTTTCATTTCCGCATATTGTTTTATTTTTTATTTCCGCAATCAATATTATTACAGGTACAGATAAGTATTAGAAATCGACATGAGCTTTAGGTTAACTCTCTTCATAGGAATAAGGTGAGCATCTACTCATTACTTTATTCACTTTATTCTGTCAGTGTTTCTAACATACGTTAACGTTAAACTTAAGTTAAGTTTTTAGAGACTAACAGGGAAAAATCTTGTTTGATATTGGATGGCCATACGTATAGAGAGTCCCATGTATTGAAAAGGGCGATGTTGTCTACGATGCAGCTTCTTAAAATCTTGTAAGGCAAGCATCACATGTAAAACGAAGGATTAACAACAGGAAATGCGAAACAAGGGGAAAAAATGCGGAAAAATAGTTTTATTATTGGCGGAAAAATCATATCAAATTGCGGAAATGAAATGCGACGCGGGCATAATTTTCTTGGTGGGAGTTAACATGCATAACTGAATTTGTCACTTTCACATTCACAATAATTCTCACTTTGCTTTAGAATTGTGATTTGGACATGGTATACAAGATTGTTTTTGATTTACTCTGTGGAGGAACATTAGATATTGCCAAAAGGTCCTCCTCAATACAATTACCCTAATTTAGAAGCATCACTAACTATACGTGAGGATGCATAAACATACCCATGTAATGCTTTACGGCTAGCATAAATCTACGGTGTCACGTTTCTTTTGAGTCCAAATAAATTAGTTCTTTGCTAAAAAAGTCACTACATTGCTGGTTCGAGCACCAGATCTTTTACTATATAACGTGGAACAAATTGGGTCATAGATTTTAGGCCCAAAATTCTGATTCTTTCACTTCTAAAAAATCAGAAAATGACCGACCTTCGTCAAGCGAACTAACAAACCATGTTCACGATTGTATTTTTATCATATTTCTGGCGTGGCGGTGGGGTGGGGCAGAAATATGACCCTATTATCAAAGATTTTTACGTTGGATAAATGTTTTTTCTTGTTTTTTATGTTTCATAATGCCATTTCAGTACGTAAAAACCAAATTAGCTTAACGTTGTCCTATCATCCTATGTACCTCATTATGGCAAAAAATGATTTAGAAAGATATTATTTACTATATCGAGTATATAATTCCAATTACATCTGACGGCATCAACATAAAAATGATGGCGTCCATGGTTTTGAAGGCCTTAATACTATACGGTTCACACAAAATATATAGTACTAATTATGAATCATCTAACTTCTTTCAATTATTTCGTCACTCGTCATTACCATTACATGATAGTTATAATGTACTTTTTTGTTTTTGTTTTTTATCTAATTAACCCTGGCAGTTTCCTTATATAAATCAGTCTGAGTACCTGTCAAGATACTTCACTGTGATAATTAGTGCCAAACTTAAACAACAGGATCCACGTTAAAGTACAAAATTAACTTCTATTTCCGAATATAATCATACAGATTGAATGCGTAATTAAGCTTGTTCTCTGATTGTCTTTAAATGACACAAATGACCCTAACCTGGGTCAATTGGACCTCACACGCCATTATAATTTGCGGTCCAGTACATATAAATATCAGACCTCACATTGCGGTCAAGTATATCATAGAAGATAGACAGATATAGGTATATGTTACAGTGTCTGTTACGGCAGAAAACAGTTCTACATGTCAAAAGAAATCAGGAAAAGTCGGTTGAATCTTTTCTGGTTTAAGCTAGTAGATTAACAACTGTGTGTCATAAATAGCACAAAGCATGGAATTTGATTAACAATTATAATTATCGTCCGTTAGATAAATTAATACATATCGTCTGGAGATATTACAAATTCAACAACCATAAATGTAACAAATATATTAATGACTTCTGGTCCAAGTAACTTTATAAACTAGATATCATAAATTATGATACCTGGCCATCGTAAAATATCGTAAACCATGAAAATCTGATAGACAAATTGTGTACAAGTTATGTCGCGTAAATAAGTTTCATTTAAAATTTCTTCTGGAAATCTGAGTATTAATATGATTTATAATTATTATTATTATTTTTTTTTTTGCTTGCAAATAAATTGTTGACTCAAGAATATTTAAAGTCTAGGCTTATCAAGGTCCTCAAAAAGTTTTATGGCCGTCATCGCATTATTGTTGATAAGTTTTTTGTGTCTATGATTGCCCTGGATATATATGACGCCTCATATATCCATGATCCTTTCACACAATTTTGATTACACAAGTGACGGATGTAGCTAGGTAAACTGAAGGAGTTTATCCTTCCGGAGCACCCGGTCTACCTGGTGGAAGTTAAAGTGTCTAACCTGACTCGTCAGTTACAAAGTTTTTACTTTGCTTTTTGATTCGGACCTGGATTGGTTTGTTTGTATATGATTTTATATAGGAATTTTGTAGATTAAATTATTAAATGACTCAAAACATTTTATGATCGCCATTGCAATATTGTTGACAAGTATGTTCCTTTCATTTCCATTTTTACCATACCTGGTTAGTTCATCTAGACTGTGATTAGGGTGCTCGTTTGAAGATTGAATGCTGACTAACCAGATGAACATTTACAATAAATAAGAGATTCCAAGATGTGAGCTATGGTTCTATTCAATCAATCATGCAATCAATCAATCAATCACGCAATCTAGCGTTACCATATCTTTTAACATACAGTTAAAATCAACAGGGCGCAGATTGGTACATCTTCCAATCGAAGAGAAAATCTTCAATGTTTTACTATGGAACTGTTTTGAAGCAGAGTACATTGAGTAAATATGCACGTGACGGATAAGAAACGTCAGTCCAGTGTTTATTTTCTCTAAATCTCTGCATGTGTGTTCGAAATGAAACAATACACCAATTATGTTAATGCTGACAGAAATGTTCAAAATAATAAACAAGAAATTATAAAACTGAATAAAAATTGAACACTCGCCAAGTAGCCTACAGTAATTATTACAAGAGATATTGATGACTTTCTAAACATGAAATGTTTCTTTAAGTAAGAGTGAACCATATCCTACATATATTGTTAATATCACTTAAAACCTTCATGTAAGAGTTCAGACAGACATAGAATCAAAACATTCAACTACACGAGTTTTGTTTATTACTTGTAACAGAGGTTCTTCCAAAGACAATTGTCTACCGGAAGACGAGGTTTTTTGGAGGTTATCGTCTACCGAAACACGAGATCTTCCGAAGGTTATCCTTTACCGGAAGACAAGGTCCTCCAAAAGTAACAGTCTAGATAGTAACCGCTACTGGTTAACGAGACGTATAACCATTAAAAAAGTTGGTGTGAAGACGTAAATAAACACAGGTAAAGAAATTTTGGTGAAAAGTAACGGTTAAAGTGACTTTTGAGGGTCAGAATTTGCACAAAAAGGTTTGAAAGTGGTATTGAGCTCCATCGATTACATATTATCAACAAAACCCTTATGATGGATAGAAAGATTAGCGATTTTCATCCTCTCAATATGGAAAATGCCACGGAGTACGTTAACTCTGTAATGGCGGTTGGTGTAGAAAGTGTAGATTGTGGCACACCCAGTGACTATGATGAAAATAAGAGGAAAAGATCTCTACCATTATCCCCTGATGTTAATATAAAAAATAAAAAACTCAAAAACGATAGTGACATTGTTAGTCTTTGTGATTCACGAAGTACAAATAGCCCGGTGATTGGCATACCTGATGTTCACTCGGACGGAACAGATGTAAACAAATGCGTTTTACAGGCTATAGCTTCGCTCTCGTCGACAGTTGAGAACATGTATGTTAAACTCTCGGAGAGAATGGATTGTCTTGAATCCTCGCTCGAAACCAAAATTACAAAAAATGTAATTAGTAGCGTCAAAGAGCTAGTGAGTGATGAAGTTAAGAAAGTAAGGGTCGATATTGGTCATGAAATTAGTGACATTAAAACGAATATTAGCGTTCTACAAAGTGACTACGCAAAGGCTGTTAAATCGAATGCAGGAAAAGATATATCTCTTAATGTATTGATTCGTAATCTTCCAGAAAGTAAAAATGAGAACATTGTAAATAAAGTAAACGGATTATTGCGTGACGGATTACGCCTTCGCGATGTCAAAATAGAATCGGCTGAACGAAAAAAGACGAAAAGCTTGTCTGAAACAGGATTGGTCGTAGCAAAATGTAAGTCGCACGACGACAAACGTGAAGAATAAACTGAAAGACTCACGGAATTACAAAGACGTGTTTATTTCACACGATCAGTCCCGAGAAGAAAGGCTGAACTCGGCTAATTTCAGAAAAATTATAAAAATTATTGGACAAGAAAATGTTTATATGAAAGGAAATAAAGTATATACTAAACCATCCGATAGACGAGATCAAACTCCTCCAGGTAATAATAAACGACAAGCATCCGGAAATGAAAGACTTCAGAACTCCGGCACAAGCGGACTGTCTAGTAAACGGAACCGTGCCGATCGTTATAGTCCAAACAGAAGTCGTGACCGAAATAATAAATATCATTAGAGGGGTATAAGGTTTGCGTATTGGAATTGTGAAGGTTGGGCAACAAAAGACAATGAAAGTGTTAATTTTCAGACTGCTTTATTGAATTGTATTGATTGTGATATAATCTGTTTGACCGAAACATTCCGTAAAGAATCCGAAGAAATTGTTTATCCTGGTTATAGATGGTTCGGCAACAATAGACAGAATTTGCACCCTAACGCTCGTAGGGGTTCCGGTGGTGTAGGTTGCTTGATTAGTCACGATCTTTTAAAAGAATATGGCGTAATTGAACTTGACAAATCGTATGAAGGTATATTGTGGTTGAAATTAACTTCGAAATTAAATAAAAATAGCCTTTGCTTGTGTATCTGTTATTTGCCCCCAAATGGCTCAACACGAATAAGTAACCCAGAAGAATACTATACAAAGCTGTTAGAACAAACTTATCTCTATCAAAATGAAGGGGTTCTGTGTGTGTGCGGTGATTTCAACGGTCGCTGTGGTCTCTCGCAGGATTATATCGAGGGAGTCGATGATGTTATACCGCGAAACATAATTGATGAAACTAGTAATAGATATGGTGATTTACTGTTGGAGTATTTGCTGGACACAAATATGTGTATGTTAAACGGACGAATCGGAAATAACGATTTTACCAGTGTTTCGCACCGAGGAAAAGCGGTAGTGGATTACGTTTGTGTTCCACACGAACAACTTAAGCTATATTCTGACTTTACCATTCATAGAATGATATCATTTATGACAAAATACAACCTAGCAGCGGTGGGAACATCGGTACCGGATCATTCTATTCTGGAATGGCAAATAGTACCTGTCTGGTTTTCAGTTAACGAATATGATACAAACTTGGAGCCAAAGACTGAAGCAAAGCGTTACAACATTAAAAACATCCCCAAAACGTTCATGAACAACGAGGAAATATTCAACCAGATTCAACATACAATTAAACGAATAGAAAGTATATTCGAAGAACGAAACGACATAAATGCAGCGTATGAATATTTTAGTGAATTTCTCTTCCGTGAAATGGATAAGCATCTGGAGACTAAACACAGCGGTACAAATAACAGACCGAAAAAATCATTTTATAAACCTTATTGGAATGCAGAATTGGATAAGCAATGGAATAAAGTCAGGGACCGTGAAAAGGAATGGATACAATGTAAATCATCTACAAACCATAAAAGGAAGCTAAAAGAACAGTTTTGTCGGGAAAGAAAAATATTCGATCGATTAAACAGAAAATTCAAGCGGAAACACCAGTCAGATATACAACAGGAATTAACGGATTTCTGTGATAACCAGGATAAATCGGATTTCTGGCGAGCAATTGGACGGATGGGCATAGCAGAGGATAGGAAAAAGAATATACCGATGGAAGTGTTGGATGATCTAGGAAATGTTATCACCGATAAAGATAAAGTTCTATTCCGTTGGAAAAGTGATTATGAAAAGTTATTCTCTGAAAATGATAGTGCGCGTTTTGATAATGAACATTTAGAAATGGTTCAAGAAAAGTTAAAAGGTAAAATTTCAGTGATATCTTAGGGTCTTATAGTGGTGAAATTTTAAACGAGCCAATATCTTTTAGTGAAGTGCGCGACGCAATTCAGAAAATTAAGTTGCGAAAGGCTGTCGGTTTAGATAATATCCCAGCTGAAGTTTTGAAAAATGATATATGTGTAAATTTGTTATATAAGTTAATTTCATATTGTTTTGAAAATGGTTGTATACCAAGTGAATGGTCAAAGGGTATTATTAATCCTATACCAAAGTCAGATAATGGAGATAAACGAGATCCATTGTCTTACAGAGGTATAACTGTGTTGTCTATCCCGTGTAAAATATATACTCGTGTGTTAAACGATCGTCTGAATAAATGGTTGGAGCGAAATAATATTTTAGTTGACGAACAAAATGGTTTCAGAAAAAATCGAAGTTGTACCGATCATATATACACGTTGTACAATATCATAAATAATAGGAAAGCTGCAGGCTTGTCTACCTTTGCATGTTTTATGGATACAAAAAAGGCGTTTGACACAGTTAATAGGGATTTATTGTGGTTTAAGTTATTAAGTTTAGGTATTAATGGTAAAATGTTTAATGCCATTAAATCTTTATATAATGATGTTAAATGTGTTTTAAGGTTAAATAATATGTTTACTACTGGTTTTGATGTAAATTTAGGGGTGAAACAGGGTTGTAATTTATCCCCAACTCTGTTTTCTATCTATATAAATGATTTGGCCGAAGACATAAATCGTTCTGGTTTAGGTATAGATATTGATGATTACGTTTTAGGCATATTGCTTTATGCAGATGATGTTGTCCTTCTCGCGCCGACAGAGGAGTGTTTACAGCACATGCTGGTCATTGTCGACTCTTGGTGTAAAAAGTGGAGACTGCTATTAAATCCCGAAAAGACTAAAATTGTTCATTTTCGCAACAAAAGATGTAATAGATCAGATAAACGTTTTACATGTGGTGACACTGTTCTAGATTATGACGTTTGTTACAAATATTTAGGGATTTGGTTCGACGAACATCTAGAGATGAAAAAGGCTATTTGTGAACTTAGTAAGGCCGCGAATAGGGCACTAGGTGCAGTGTACTCTAAATTTTATTCTGTTGGTGATATGTCTGTCAAAGTATTTTCAAAACTTTATTCGTCGCTTGTAGAACCAGTTTTATTTTATGGTAGTCAGGTGTGGGGTCTTAAAGACTGTAAAAGAATGGAAACTGTGCAAAACAGAGCAGCTCGCTTTTTTCTAGGTGTATGTGGCAACACATCCAACTTAGCTTCAAGAGGTGAACTTGGGTGGTCAACATGCAAATCCCGACTGCAGATAGAAGTGCTACGTTATTGGTTGAAGCTAAATACTTTGCCAAATGACCGATTAGTGTGTGCGGTAAGACATTGGAGTAGCAAATTTTCACATTTATGGGATACTAAAGTCAAGCAGTTATTATGTGATTTTAACTTATACGATTTATTTTTACAATGCACAGACAAAAGCCAAATCAATAAATTTTTAAATACCGCGAAAACAGTAATTTTGAAGCAAGACTGTGATACATGGAAACATGAACTTTGGAACGACAGAGGAAATGGAGACAACGGAAATAAACTTAGAACATATCGAACATTTAAATCTGAAATCGGCTGTGAACAATACTTAACGCAATTAATACCAAGGCACCATCGACGGGTATATTCCAGTTTTAGATGTGGCAGTTTGCTCCTTAGAGTGGAAACGGGACGATATAGCAAACCGAAAACTCCTTTGAATGATCGTTTATGTCAGCTTTGTAAAAACTGTGATATTGAGGACGAGAAACATTTTTTATTATATTGTGATTTTTACTCTGATCTTCGTTTTGATTTATTTTATTTTGCTGAGAATATTTTTACAGGTTTTAATGTTTTATGTGAGACAGAAAAAATGAAATTTTTAATGCAAGAAACTGTTTTACAACCATTAGTGGCCAAGACAATTTTTAATATGTATAATAGAAGGAAATATTTTTTATCATAACTATTTAATTTTTTGTCATTTTTAATTTCTAATTTATCACATTTATTTTTAACACACACACACACACACACATTGCTTACATTTTAACACACACACACGCACACACACTGCATACATTTTAACACACACACACACACACTGCATACAAATTATAACACACACACACACACACATTGCATACATTTTAACACACACATACACACACACTGCATACATTTTAACACACACACACACGCACACATTGCATACATTTTAACACACATACACACACACACACTGCATACATTTTAACACACACACACACCACACACACATATATATATATATATATATATATATATATATATATATATATATACACACACTTTAACAAACATTTCTATACAACTGCACCACACACACACTTTTACTGCTGTATATTGAATGTACATGTATATATTTTCGCCAGTTTTTATAGATGACCGTGTCTCATAAGTCTTTTAGGCTGGATGTCATGATATTTTATTTTTTGTATTGTATATGTTATTATGTATGTTTTATGACACGTTAATAAAATAAATTATATATATTAATATACATGTAATTGAGGTATTACTATTGTTATATTTCACTTTTTAAAATTTAAACATATTTTTGAATGTGTTGAATATGACACCATTATTCCAAACATGCGATCTAATGACTAACTTTTCTTTGCCATGAAAAATATTTATAAAAAACAGAGAACTTTACAACCGTTTAACATGCATATATATGACAACAGGCAAAACAATCTAGAAAACAATGAAGGAACTATCAGACAAGACAAGAACAAAAAACATATATTGGGACAACCGGTTATAAAACGGCCCGCGTACACTGGAGTAAATGTCTAGATATGGGGTTATAGTTCTATCAGAGGGTTTCCGACTATCCCAATTTAATTTTTTACAATAAGTAGTCCATAAATAAGATCATTTAAAAATTATTTATCAACAAACCGACCATAAGTAGTACAAGACCAGCCGCCACCATTAGTTACCGAGTCGGCAATATAAATGAAACTTTAGTCCAAATAGCGTGGTTGTCTTAGAATGAGGTAAAATGCACAATTTTGTAGTTAAGGTGTAAAAACATTACTGCTGTACTTGCTTATCACGATCAATGATGTTTAATCAGTATCAGTTACTGCTTGGTAATGTTTGCTTTAAAGACACTTGTACGTGTTGACTAAGAGAAGCCAATTTTTAAAGACTGTATGGTGTGTCAAACGTACGCATCAAAAACATACTAATCTATGTCCAAATCACAATCCCAAAGCATAGTAAAAACTTTTAAACTGGCAAAGTAGGCATTAAAAGACGCGGACGTCTACCAGGGTAGTTGTATATTTAACATTATGTTTAAGACGAAATTCTATTAAAAGAGAGGCGAATGTTTTCGTGTCTCGTTGAGTGCATCCTTGTATAAGAAGTCTAAGGTTAGAGCAGTGACATTGACTGCTTCCGTATATTTGACGTCATGTAATAACCATAACAGTGAAAGGACAATATGACCTGGAATAAATTAAAATAAATACCATCTTTGTATTGTTTACATTAAGTTCAAGTATCTAAAATATAGTACCAATAAACTTCTATGTTTTATACGGCTTGTCGAACAATAAAACTCGTCTGGTAAAATTCTTAATGCCTAGGTACTTAGACGGTATCTAACTGTTCTTTGTATTTACCGGCGTACAGTACAGACCTGTCGAAAGTTTATTACTGAACTACTGAAAAAACAATCGAGCTACCGAATGGCCCAAATATGAATAAAAAGAGTCCGAAAATCTGCTCAGAGATAAAAAAAAAAAAAAAAAAAAAAAAAAAAAAAAAAAAAACAACAACAACTGCCGGTAAGATGTTGAAATATAGCTATGGAGGAACCATGATGATCATGAGTCGCCGATCCCTTATCAATTCGTTAGTTAAGTGTTAAATTTTCGACAGGTCTGTACTGTATCTTCAAGTACTTGTTTATACCGTACAATTAATTTTAAGGACAAAAGGGAAATGAAGAGCAACTCATCTTGTAATATTTTATGTCTTTGTAGATATTCGTCGATCCAGAAACAGTTTATATGTAGTGAAATAGCCAACAGTAGTATAAAACAACTTATCTGGTGATATAGGTATTATAACATCAATCAGGGTTATATAAACAGTCTCTGATTGATCTATCAAGGTCCATTAACTTATGAAACAGAAACTCGATATCATGGCCAAACTTATACATCATACTCTCAACCTCCTGGTAACATGGTTTCTTTCTTAAACTTGAAAAAAATGAAAACCATTCTAAAATTGAAGTTAAAATTTGTTACTCGGACAAAATAAATATACAAAACTCGGTTGTTCAAACCTTTATGAATTAGCTAGCTTCTGTTAATTCTATATAATCACACCATTTTGAAAAGTTTTGTTGAGAATTACATGATAGATCTATACCAGTTTTAATTTTACAGCACTAGACGACTGTTTCGTAATACATTTTTTTCAATTTTTTTCATCAGTAGTGCTTGGACCAAAATCAGGAAACCAAAACTTTTTTCCAAGATGTTGAAAAGAAATCCAAAAGACCAAAATAAGCTAAGGAGATATTTTACATGAGGAGTAAAAAGATACATGTATAACTTGAGGATTAAGTTCCAGTAAATTGATGATAAGTAATTTGAACAAGTTTTTGTCATGTAGTCAGTCGGTATGATATGGTACCTTTTAAATTATCGTTTACAAAAACATCGGGTTATAAAATATCACGTATTAATGTTTTATTATTATTTTTTATGTTTCGATTAATCTTGTGGTTCATTTAAATTTATCATCAGATTGTAACAGCTTTAAGATAAACAATGCTTTTAGAACACAAATTTGTTTGATTTGATTAGATCCTTTTCAAAATCCTTTTGATGTAGTATCCATATGGTGCAGTTGACAGTTGTAAATTAATGAGTTTTAAATGTTCTTTTTATCACTTAGAAAAAAAGAAAAAAAACCGTAAAAATAAATGACGGATAACGCGATGTTAATTCAGTGTGAAATTCAAAGTGATTAAAATCATCTGAAACATGTAAAATGTACGGTTAATCGGTGCTAAGATTGTTAAGTTATTTCCAGAAGTTTTACGTGCTGTTTGGTTCGGATTAAGATATCGCTCACGGGTAAAAAGGCGTTATCAATCACTAAATAACGTTAGCGGCGGGATGAACAGCTGAGTAAATAGATAGAAGGACAGCTTACAGTATGATTAAGCACAACAAGTAAGACAAAGGTAGTAACATACAGAAGACAACACGTGTTATATATACTTAGTGCACCATCAGTATAAACAAATTACAAAGTTATAAGCCATTTATAAACCGTAAAACACTGTAGTAATGGCAACAACTTACCAAAAGTAAGTGTAATAATTGAACCAATTACTGTTAAATATTCTAAGTTGGTAAATCTAGACGACTGTGAATATGCGGACAACTACAGTCACATAATCATTGGTTAGTTGATATAGAATTTTACTATCTATCTGTGGTTTATCGCTTATATCGAGGCGGTCATGGTCAATTGTGGGATGTGGAGAAAACATGAGTGTTTGAACAAAATCATTCGACCTACTTCAAACAGTGGTTAATCATTACAGGAACAACTAGAAAAATTGTGAGCCACAAGCTCACAAAAAATACCCCAGCTCCGTCCACATAAAAAAATCCATCGGATCAAATTTTAAATAGGAAGTGCACATCTACATCACATTATATAACAAAGATTGTGTGAAAGTTTCATGAAAATCCATTGAAGGGTTTAGGAGGAGTTACGGATAAGAGATAGGTACCCTAAGGTGTAACGGAAGGACGGACACACGGACGGACACCCCTATCACTATATACCCCCCACTTTTTAAGCGGGGGTATAATTATTGTTTACCAGTTTAACAATTGCGTATTGCGTCACGTTGAAACCTATTGATCGGAAGGTTTTTCTTTATTTTGAAAATCAATAATTTAATATAGATAGAATGAAGTTTAATATACTAGTAGATCTAAATAAATCATTTAAGTTGATGTTGCTTTATCCAGTAGGTTTTTCACAAAATTCATATTTCTTTGTAACCGCGATAAGTTTATACTGTATATGATATATTGTTAAATTGCAGTTCCGTGTTAGCTTAATAAACAGTGACCAGATCTATAAAGTCTAAATGTATCCAAAACTAGTTGCAAATTATATGCATAACACGAGTACATATTCCTATAAGAAAATGGATTACATTGACCTCCAATGTTGTTTAAACGGCTTTTGGAAGTTATTTTTTCGTCAGGTGAGCAATTCAAGGCCCGCTTCCCATATGACAGGTTGTTACAAATTTAAATCTCAATGTAACCATTTTGTGCTATTTATCTATCATTTCGCTTTCATCCTACTTTTTATTTTTTAAAAATGGACCACATGTATTTTTTCGTATTTATGGTTTCATGCTTTTGTTTATTTTAAGATGGTAACAAAATGTGTCATTGTGTGTTACTGACATGTGTAAAACGGTTACGAACTCATGATCCTTTGTTACTTAACAAACGCTGACAACCAGGCAATCAGCTATAAGCATATGACTTTAAACTACATTGTTCTAGACTGTATTGGATGCATGAGCTGATACATTTGTACTACTAATAAAATTCAATGTTACAATGGGTACAAATTAAACCCAAGGATGCCGGTCCATATCCAAACCACAATTCCAAACGTTAAAACTTTGGAAACTAGCAAGTTGTTAAACACTTGACCTTTCATTATGGGAAGTGAGACCAGTGATCCCGGAAAGTAAGCACTTCCTGTTTTCCTGTTTACCTAGCTACACCTGTCGCCTGTAAATTCAAAACTGAGAATGAAAGGAACTAGGGGACATCAAGTACATCTACAATAATTTTGGATGCAGACACGCCATAGTTATCAACAACATTGTCGTGACGGTCATAAAAACGATTGGCGGAGTACATTGGAACGTGAACACACATTTGGACGCAGTAACGATTCCACGATTGACGAAGAGCGTGTCAAACCGAGAGCATATTTGAGCTCGATAACGACGCTATGATTAGTGAAGAGCATGGAAACTTGAGAGCTCAATTGGGCGCCATATCGAACATATGATTGGCGGAAATCATGAAAAACTCGAGCGCTTTGAGCGCGATAGCGGATCTGTAATTGGTTAAGAGCTTAAATCCCGAGAGCTCATCTTGGCATGATAATGAATCCATGATTGGCAAAAAACTTGGAAAATAAATTTGGACGTGATATCGATTCCAAAATTGACAGAAAGTTAGAAAACCTTTTGAGCTCATTTTAGGCACGATTGACGGAGAGCGTGTAAACCCGAGAGCATACGACTTATGTGCAATTTAACGAAATGCGAAGTGCATGTATACATGAGAGTACATTTGGGCGCAATTACGAATAATGTATTGGCGAAAAGAGTTATAACCGAGATCACATTTGGGCACAAATTGACGGAGAGCATGGAAACTTGAGTTCACATTAGGGCGCGATAATAAATTTACGAAGGGCAAAGAGCCCGAGCAAGTAAACCTTTGAGCACATTGATTAGGTGGCAAGTAACCATGATTGGAGTAAGGCGAAGGGAAGTTACAGAAATATAGCGTCACCAAGTACAAAATTGATGTAAAAAGTAAAGTTCAAAAGGTTCGTATAAATCCAACTTAATGCACTATATCCGTAATGATATTTTTGTGTTTAATTTCATGATACTTATGACATTTGACTTACTAGAAATGATTATATCGAATTTCTTGTGTACCAGATTTTTATCTGTGGGAAACTTGGTTATTTAATAAACATTTTAAGTACTTTATGCTTATGATTCGAGTGTTAAATGTTAACATAATCCACCAACTCTGTTTTACAATAAATAATTTACTTATAGATATTAATTTCAGCTATTTTTGGGATGTTAATGTCTCAACTACTTCATTAGATACATATGTTTATTTTTTAATCTATTTTAAAATACATTAAAAAGTAGCAATTAAAATCGCAATACACACATATTAATTGCTTTGTTGGTTAGTGAAATACTGTTCATCTGTCATCATCAGGTTTTAGTTTTTCTGAACGATATTTGTTTTTGAGATATTTTCTTATTGAACGTGTCGAAAGTATTTTTCCTTGTTCTAGAAACCGTAATTTGTATGGTTTTTCGTGTTTCTATAGAATATTCCATGTGAGTTCACTCACGAATGCAAAATTCAAAAATTTCTGCCACTTCGCCTATAGCTAGAGATCTAGACGTCTCGATATAAGTGAAATATTCTTGACTGAGACGTAAAACCCAATTTAATCAATAAATATAGAGATCGCAAGAAGTGCACATTACTACAAATCTAGCAGAAAACACAAAGCAACGATTCCTTCTTTTAAAATTTAACGCCATTACCATTCGGTCACCGCAGCCCCTCGTATTATAAATTCCCGATTTTGTACAAAAGATGACAACATAGCAAAAACGGATACATCCAGTGACATGTTTTATAAACATACTATAAATAGGGCCGCGTTGGTAAAACATTCTGACCGATTTTTCAGCCGCCTTGATCATGATCGTAATATTTTAAGATAAGTCGAGTTTTTACTGAGTCGTCTTTCAACAAGTCACCTTTGTATTCAGCGAGGTAAGATTGTCCTGAGCGCACTGCAAAGGTTAATATTTCTAACACTTTCCCTGGTGAGGTCCGATATACATAAATTATTTTTAACAGGACGTAAAACCTCATTCAATCAATCGCTGCTGAGATCATTTCACTTCTTCTGATAGCTAGTACATGTACCGGTTTGATTGGAGCTATTTATCAAGTCAGTCATGGTAAAGTTGTCAATATGGTACAAAGTGCCTTTCAAGACAAGCGGCTAAACACCCTAAACATTGTGGTGTTATAAAATAAGTGACTTAATAATACAACATATCAGCAATGAGACCAAGGTACTTTAGAGAGAACCATTATAGACAAAATACGCATCTTTATTTAAAATCTAACTTTCCTGTTTTATAACTCTGAAAAAATCTAGACTTAGTGAGTTTTCTCCTGGATTTCTGGGACTTTGGCTCTTCACTTATTGCATAAATCGTATCATTGTATAATCTAAACCAAATAGTTTACTATTATCTACTTCAGCCTATCTACCTTGGTGGAAGTTCGCGTGTTTGAATTAATTTGCGAGTTCCAAAGTTTTAACTTTGCTTGGAATTGTGATTTTGACATGTGTTTGCTTTGGTGTTATTCGAGATATTCATCTTGTATTGGCTTTGCATTGCATGCAATCTCAAATACACCAAAGTTTTCTCTGTAACAAGCTAATCTGATACTTGCAAATAGATCAATATTGTAAGCAAAAATACTCGTACCTAACTTGACTCTTGTAGATGTGCAAATATAGCTTTAATCTATAACGGTTATATTTAAAGGTTGATTGTTGCCAAGTTTTTCAGATATAATTTAATTTCTTTCTTCTTTCAAGAACTATTTTAAAGTGTTTATTGTATATTGTATTTTTTCCCTTTGTTTGCTCGTTTGCACGATACCTTTGTTGTATCGTGTTCTTGTCTGCATCGGTTGATGCTAAGTAATTTTTTTTTTTTTTTTTTTTTTTTTTTTTTTTTTTGTCTTTTACGCAGTATATTCTCCGATTACACTTCTTTTAATGTTTTCAATATTTCTATTTCTAATATCATCTACATTTGTTAAATCAATAGCCCTGGGTATATTTGGTGTCACCTATTTCAATATTCCTTCAGACTCATTTTTTTTTATTAAACATGTAGGGCATATAGCTAGCTAAAAAGGAGGTACTTTCCCTTCCAGAGCACCAAGCCTCATGTGGAAGTTTACTTGTTAAACCTAATTTGCAAGCTTTAAAATTTTACTTGGCTTTCGTTTTTCGGTTTAGACATGGTTTGGTTTTTTTATAAATTGCTTTGGCATTGTGGTTTGGACATGAATTGGTAACTTTGTTTTTGATAAATAGATTAAAATGGTATAAGACACTGTCTACTGCCAAATAATTTAACAATTCCCTTACCTGATTTCCCGACACCTCGGATTCCTAGCATCAATATATTAATATCTTTCCCACCGTTATAGTGTGACGTTTTGTGGTGTTTGTCCTCCATGGAAGGTTTGGGATCTTTGGTCCAGTTATTAAACGACATTCGTAATAACTTGTATCACACACATTTAAAATGTCCTCTATTAACACTCGTCAAATCATAATATCAACTGTTACAAAAATTCGTAACAGATATATCACAATTTGAAGCAATCTGAGTTTGGTTTACACTATTTAAACATTTCACATCAATTTTTCCAGGTTATGTTAGAAATAAAAATCAACTACACCGTATTATTATTATTATATGTTACAATTCCTTTTCACCGCAAATTCAATCTTAACACTTAAGCCTTCTAATTAGAAATAATATTTTTTCATAAGTAAAATCAACATAATATTTTCTTAATCCACTTTACTATTAAAATCACACTGAATTGCCCTTACACATATTTGATCATAAAATTTATCATTCGATAATTTTATATTTCAATTTTTAAAACACAATATTCAGTAGTGTGTAACTCTGAAACTCACATCCGAGAAACCATGTTTACATTTTACACGTGCGTGTGTAGTCCTGTACCTAAGTACTGAATATATTGACTCTGATACTGCAACTACATTAAAATCTATGTTTACATTTTACACGTGCGTGTGTAGTCCTGTGCCTAAGTACGGAATATATTGACTCTGATACTGCAACTACATTAAAATCTATGTTTACATTTTACACGTGTGTGTGTACTAGTCCTGTTCCTAACCACTGACTAGATTGCCTTTCAGACTAACTAACAGTGAGTAGTACATATTTATACACCAAGATCCACACATTAGTCTGTTACAAAACAATACAAATATTTACTGATGTTACTGATAAATAATCGACATGTTACTAAGGAGATTAATGTACCAAATCATATTATATAAAACTCCAGTAGGTACTTAACGGACGAATAAAAAAAACTCATATGGACGTATGGAATTTAGTAAAAGTTAAGAAAGTTATATTGAACCCTTAGGCAAAGCAGTTCTGTCCAACTCAAACGAATTTCAGAGTGAATAAATATGAATTAATTAGATATAATGGACATCGCAACTCATTGTTACTGTTTAACAGTGAACAGCTAAACATTTCCCATTATGATTTTGAGTCAAATGACCACTGCGATAGTCAGTGCTCCACAATATATATATATAATAGGGCTAAAATTCCATCTCACATTACAACGAAGTCCAGATATTTTAACCAATGTATTTAATATTTGTTTTTTTAGTTGTTTTTATTTTACTTTTTCTCATTTCCTATTTTCACTTACCCATTAGGTAGTTATAATATATATAACGATCTTATAAATATTCATACTTTCCGGAGCACCCGACCTCATTTCCTTGGTGTTTAACTAGTCATTATAAAGTTGTATTTTCTTTTTTGGGTCGTTGTTGAGACTTGGACCGGATTTGATTGTGTTTGATATATTCTTACATTTGTCTGATAGTTTAGAATTTATGCTGACGTCGATGTTTTTATTGCATTTAACAATACGCTGTTAATGTGTTTTGTAAATAGCCGTCTAGTAGATGTTTTGTCACAATGTTGGGTAACAAATTAAAAATAAATTGTTATCATTAACAAAAAAATATATATATATACCGGTTCATGTTCATAAATTTTATATCTTAAATAACAACGAAAGCAGACAAAAGGAAACTGGAGAAGTGAGACTGGCTGCTTCGAAAGGGTAAGTACCTCCTGTGTAACTAGCTACATCCACCACCTGTGAAATAAACATGGGAATTAAAAGGAACATGGAACTATGGGACGTCAAATATAATCTAGGGTAATTTTTGATACAGAGACATCATACTTATCAATAATACTGTGATGACGGCCGTAAAACTTTTTGAGGTTATTGATAAGGCTATGCTTACATTACCTTTTGATGACGGAATGAAACACAATAAGGAAAATATAAATCTGAAACTTTGAGTTCCAAGTATTATTTCAGGCCTGTGTGTATGATATGTTAAAAGTAACCCGGAGAGTGTTAGCAGGAATATAAACAGAGATATAGAGTTTATCAGCTTATATATCGGAATTAGATCTAGTTGACTCCATGGATTTAGATAACTGTAATTGACTTTGTATCAGATGATAATCACACGTGCATAAAATGATTGGATTTATCAAATCTGCTATTATTATTTGCCATCAAACGTAATTTAATCGGAGATTTATGTTAATCTTAATCTGCAAAACTGATAAAGGCGTAAGGGGGGATGAAATAATAACCTGTAATATTATATACACAGGCTGTATAGATCAGCAAGAGATCAGTAATTGACCAATTCAAGAACTAACAGTACAGACATATTGAAAGTTTAACATTGAGCTAACGAATTAGCACCAAATCTGTTGCTTAAATGGGAGCTATATCTAGACAGATTTTCCACAACTGCTATACATCTGTCGACAGGTTTTCCACAACTGCTATACATCTCTGTCGACAGGTTTTCCACAACTACTATACATCTGTCGACAGGTTTTCCCACAACTGGTATACATCTGTCGACAGGTTTTCCAAAACTGCTATACATCTGTCGACAGGTTTTACACAACTGCTATACATTTGTCGACAGGTTTTCCACAACTACTATACATCTGTCGACAGGTTTTCCCACAACTACTATACATCTGTCGACAGGTTTTCCCACAACTGCTATACATCTGTCGACAGGTTTTACACAACTGCTATACATCTGTCGACAGGTTTTCCACAACTGCTATACATCTGTCGACAGGTTTTCCACAACTGCTACACATCTGTCGGCAGGTTTTCCACAACTGCTATACATCTGTTCACAGGTTTTCCACAACTGCTATACATCGGTCCACAAGTTTTCCACAACTGCTATACATCTGTCGACAGGTTTTCCACAACTGCTACACATCTGTCGGCAGGTTTTCCACAACTGCTATACATCTGTCGGCAGGTTTTCCACAACTGCTGTACATCTGTCGGCAGGTTTTCCACAACTGCTATACATCTGTCGACAGGTTTTCCACAACTGCTACACATCTGTCGGCAGGTTTTCCACAACTGCTATACATCTGTCGGCAGGTTTTCCACAACTGCTATACACCTGTCGGCAGGTTTTCCACAACTGCTATACATCTGTCCACAGGTTTTCCACAACTGCTATACATCTGTTCACAAGTTTTTCACAACTGCTATACATCTGTTCACAGGTTTTCCACAACTGCTATACATCTGTTCACAGGTTTTCCACAACTGCTATACATCTGTTCACAAGTTTTCCACAACTGCTATACATCTGTTCACAGGTTTTCCACAACTGCTATACATCTGTTCACAAGTTTTCCACAACTGCTATACATCTGTTCACAGGTTTTCCACAACTGCTATACATCTGTTCACAGGTTTCCACAACTGCTATACATCGTTCCACAAGTTTTCCACAACTGTTATACATCTGTTAACAGGTTTTCCACAACTGCTATACATCTGTTCACAGGTTTTCCACAACTGCTATACATCTGTTCACAGGTTTTCCACAACTGCTATACATCTGTCCACAGGTTTTCCACAACTGCTATACATCTCTGTCGACAGGTTCTCCACAACTGCTATACATCTGTCCACAAGTTTTCCACAACTGTTATACATCTGTTCACAGGTTTTCCACAACTGCTATACATCGGTCCACAAGTTTTCTACAACTGTTATACATCTGTTCACAGGTTTTCCACAACTGCTATACATCGGTCCACAAGTTTTCCACAACTGCTATACATCTGTTCATAGGTTTTCCACAACTGCTATACATCTGTCCACAGGTTTTCCACAACTGCTATACATCTGTTCACAGGTTTTCCACAACTGCTATACATCGGTCCACAAGTTTTCCACAACTGCTATACATCTGTTCACAGGTTTTCCACAACTGCTATACATCTGTCCACAGGTTTTCCACAACTGTTATACATCTGTTCACAGGTTTTCCACAACTGCTATACATCTGTCCACAGGTTTTCCACAACTGCTATACATCTGTTCACAGGTTTTCCACAACTGCTATACATCGGTCCACAAGTTTTCCACAACTGCTATACATCTGTTCACAGGTTTTCCACAACTGCTATACATCTGTCCACAGGTTTTCCACAACTGTTATACATCTGTTCACAGGTTTTCCACAACTGCTATACATCTGTTCACAGGTTTTCCACAACTGCTATACATCTGTCCACAGGTTTTCGGCTAATAACTCTTGATATCCCGACTACTCCATAGCTGATCTTCGACTCCTCACCGTTAGCTGACTGTTAATCTGTCGACAGGTCTGTACTGTATAAATGATAAATGTTGTATTGGTCAATTGGACCAGTATTAGACCAATAAACATTTTGATAAATGCTTAATCGACCTGAACCTTGCAACCGTTAATTATGTTTTTCCAGATAAAAAGGTAAGGAAAACTACAGTACATAGGGGGTTGAACTAAGAACCTGTAATATTATATATAGGTTTAGCATTACTCAGAGGTTATGGTAAATGCTTAATGGACCAAAACCTTGAAGTTAATTATGTATTCCTAAAGATTACAAACTTCGGCCTTCAGTCAGGAATGCACTACAATAAGACAGTGCTACTTCTAGTAGTAGTACTCTCTCTCTCTCTCTCTCTCTCTCTCTCTCTCTCTCTCTCTCTCTCTCTCTGTTGCATTTAATTTTAAATGTTTCTAAGCCTAACTAGGAAGATGTTGAACATAATTCGAGTTGTTTTTTTATATTTATGAACTATTAATACACTATGATACAATACTGCTGATTCCCATGCCATCAGAGCTTGTCAGAGTACATTACATCATCGATCAGGTGTTGTACAACTAGGTTCCGATGTACGTAGTTACATGTATGTTACTTAGGATTATTTTCTGGGATTGCAAATAAATAAATTGACAGGTACATGTTTTCACTTACTAATTTCTCAATTAATGAAAATTGAATGCGATAATGAAGACTTCGACGACTACGATGTTGCTACTGATGATGATGATGATGATGATGATGATGATGATGATGATGATGATGTCGATGATGATGATGATGATGATGATGATGATGATGATGATGATGATGATGATGATGATGATGATGATGATGATGATGAAGGGCACCTGCTTTTTTAAGTTTGTTCATTATTAACTTTTCCTTCTTAATACATATATGTACTTGGCATCATTATATCATTATGATTGGGTCAGTGGGAATCGATAAACCTTATAACAATGTGATTTATTCCATCATGACATCACAATTAATCATACAGTTAACACTAACTGTAGTAATTAAAATTTAGGCGGCTTATAATGACTAAAAGATGCTGAAATTTAAAGGGAGATAACTGTTGTAGTTTTCCTTGATTCATTTATGCTTTGTTTTATTTCTTTTACTGTAGTTTGCTTTTTGGTGTTTTGGACTATTGTCACTAAGTTCCATTGTATTTTATGTTAAAACACTTTTTACAGTCCTTGATTAGACGTCGTTTTTTAAAATGAAAATAAAAAATAAACGGTTCGTCATAAATTATTGAATAGAAAAATATATGTTAATATTCCTTTTCAAATTATGAATAATTTATTGATTGGTGAATGGGTTTTACGTCCGAGTCAAGGACATTTTAATTATTTTGAGACAGTACCAGCTATAGTTGTAGTGAAAGAAACTTTGACCTTTGCCGTGTGCTCAGGACAACGTGCATGGAGGGTTATTTTACGTACCACGCGTGAAGTGACATCGGTTTTTAAAGTCTCTTCCGAAGGACACCATGGTTTTTTATTTCTAAAAGCCGGGTGACTGGCGAAAGAACAGTCACTACCTATTTCAAAGTCTAGGTCAGACTCGCTCGGGGATTCGAACCCAGAACCCAAGCACTCTACCAACTAATACACTGTAGTGGTTTTATGGAAGTTCCGTAGTTTAAGTTCACGTGATTTAATTTGCTAATCTTCAAGTTTTTACTTTGCTTTTTGGATTGTGATTTGAGCATGTTTTAGTATATTTATGGATGATTTTCTTAAACTCTCAAAAAGTGTACGAGAAGTCAATGCATAAATGTAAGATATTTGGCTTTTGAAGATTATTTAAAAGTTGTTCGATGTACAATTCACTTTATTAAAGTATAGATCGACAACAGAGAAAAACACCACCATAAATACCACCGCCAGTGAATATAGAGCTAACCTATTACACATTATTAATGATAAAGTACAGACATGTCCAAAGTTTGATATAAGGCTAAGTGTTAAAGCCAAATCGTTAGTTCATCTCGGTTCCTTGTTATCGCGACAGTTGTTCGACACCTGCTATCTTCATCGCTGCAGCTTTTCGGTTGCTAGCTAACTATACCGATATCTCTGCCGCTGGGCGTCCGGGCATCGATTTCATTTCGATAGCTTAGTGTAAATCTTTCGACATGTGTGTAGTGTATATAAAATACTATTAAGTGTCTTAGTTAGCTAAATAGATCACTTTTTATTTCAATCTTTACGATCAACCATGATTTATACTATTTTGATATAAAAAGACTGATGTTTTTATGTTTTACACAACCTACACGTCAGTATTACACTCCTTTCTGTATCTGGATACACATATAATGACATATAACATACCGAATTACAATCGTTATTTACAGACTCTGAACACTAAGCAACACTCGTCTTTATGTTCTCAGAAATTCGTTCATTCGATATAAAAAATATCCTTAAATAACAGTACAGACCTTTCGAAAGTTTAACACTAAGCTAACGAATTAGTGCCAAATCATCGGCAGTTAGTCTCTATATCTCGGAAGCTGTTATCTTCATCTCTGTAACGTTTTTGGTCACTAGCCACCCACCATATCTCCGCCACCCAGCAGCCATGCCTCGACTTCGATACCTCGGTGTTAAACTTTCCACAGGTCTGTACTGTAGTTGTGTATCTTATTATTTAATCTATAATATACAATGTTTCATTCATTTTGTATTTCAATAAATGAAATAATTAAGATGTATGTATAACTTATTTACCAATACACATTTACACCTGCTTAAGATTGTTATAAATTGTTTTTCGTGTTTACTGCTTCAACAGTTATGTGCACAATGTAAACACAAGAAAATGATTTGATATTTTCATATTTATGTAAGCCTAATGAATACGTGTAACAATTGACAGACATTTATTGAACCAAAAAAACATGTACATTTTTATAGATTAACTTGCCAAAGATAATTTGTTTCCACTATTCCATATCTGGTCGATTTCATACAGTTTATATAACATAATTCAACGCATTAAATCAGCCATCCATTGACCCGCCAAACCATCCAACCAACTTATCGACCAAGCTACCAACCGACAAACTCAATAACCCATCTGACTAACCTACAGTTATCTAATTGACTAATCAACACACCAGCCAGCTATCCAACCACTCAACCAACTAACCCATCTACCAACTGGTCGACTGACCAACCAATCAAGTAACAAAAGTTGGACTAGTGAATTTTTTTATTATTCTACTACCATATTGCAACCAAATAAACCAAATACTTTCACTCAGTATTCATCTGACGAAGACCAAATGACTGGCTTGGTGACCGAGTGGTCTAAGGCGCCAAGTTGAATACATCGCCTCTCACTACCTAGGCTTGAATCACATGTACAATCAAAAACTCCAGAACAATAGTTTGTCAATTTGCCTTCCGAAGGTTGATGATGTCTCCAGTCACTACAGTTTTCTTCGCCATCGTCCCATAACCGACCACCTCGATTGGTCTCACTGATATATGTGACTACGTGTCTGTATTTAATCATTATAATGTTCAATTAATTCTGTTTATTGTTGTCATTTTTGTTTTATTTTGCATACTTCTTCACAAACACATACTATTAATTAGTACTTTCATGTTGGAGTATATTGTTTATGTGTGCTTTACATATATCTGCACTATTTTCTAAACCAGAAGTTTAAGATAAACAAAAAAAGTAAACAAGTCTCTTAATCATAGAAAAGAAATACTAAAAAACAACAAACATATAGAACATTGAAGGAAGACAAATAGACAAATGCACAGGGATATAATTAACGATACAAGTACAATAGTCAATGTCATTAGATCCACATTCCTAATTATAATTTAAAAAATTCCCATTAATGTTCTAAACGGTCGACGTACATGCATACTTTTGTCTGACATGTATTCGATCATATATAACAAGGGTGACTTTTATCATCGTAAGGATCTCTTCTTACAAGAAGGAGTTGTATATTAAGCTTAATCAAATGCAACAGACTCATTAGCAGAATCATTAAAGAATGACAAACACGTGTTTGTATCTCTTTGACCACGCCCCTTCATCTTTGACCTCGCCCATTTGTTCTTCCATTATGTCGGTAAATAAATCTACACGATCATCTTTACTGACAGCCTTCGTTACTTTATTTATTGTTTGTTGTAGTTTTTTGTGTTGTATTCTTATCAGCTTTGCGATCAACATCTTAAGTCTTATTTTTAGTTTTAGTTTTCTGTTTTTGAATTTCTTGACGCAAGCTACAACACGTACATGTTCAACTTTTACTATGCAACTAATCTTTTATCGAGTTTTTGAGAAAGAAAAACACTCACCAAATTTAAATAATTAATCTGGTTATATCTATTAATATGTAAATACAAATTATACAATACAAAAATAACTGTAAACTGGATTCAGGAACAAGCGCATACTTATACAAACCAGAACAACTGTACAACATAATGTAAAACAACAGTTTTTGTTAACTGTGAAACGTGACCAAACGTTTACTTAATGTCACTTATCTGTTTGTGTCTCAATGATGTATGATGTCAATAGATAGTTTGAATAAGTCATGATGTATTTTTTTTCAAGTACTATAATTTATTTAATTCAATGACCATGTGTTGATTTAAATTAATAAACATAAACCAAAGACAACGAATTTACAACCCACAAAACTGTATATTTTGATATTGCAAGTCTAGGCTTACCAAGGCTCTCAAACAGTTTAATGACCGCCATCACAATATTGCTGCCTCTGAATTCAAAATTATACATGACGTGTCATAGGTCTACGTTTCTTTAATTCTCAGTTTGATTCCACGTGCTGCGGGCGTAGCTAGCTTCAGGAGCATCCGGGATTCATTTTCCTAGTGCATGTTCACGTGTTCAACGTAATATGACAGTTTTCATGTTTTAACTTAAGCTTTTGGGGATTATTATTTGGACATAGATTGTTATGTTTGTGTTTGATTGGTAATAGTTATGATTCTGTAGGACAAGATTACAAATCTTTAATTTATCGGTTGAATTATTTAAGAATGTATTCGAATGTAGAACATCTGTTTTAAAGGCAACAGGGAATCAAACTAAGTAATGTCACCTGACGGGCCTTAAGAAACACTCACTTAAACGGTTACTTGTGTTACCACACACCTAGAAACAATAATTATTACCATTCGAACAAAATTGCGCAAATCAGCAATTTTAAAGATGAAATGCTTTGTTTTGAGACGGATTTTAAGACAAGGTGAAACACAGATTTTCATCTGAATCAGCTGAAAGGTTTCTTAAAATAACATGGAGTTACCGTAATTCAAAACAAATGCCTTCCTCTAATGATTTAATTAGTAAAAGTTTCGTTACAAGAATAATAGTGATTGTATTGTCGAACTCAATTATGTAGTTCGTACAGTAAAACAGCTTCCTGTCTATACACAATTAGTACATGTTGCTTTTTCAAAAATAAACATTTAAACAATAATTATGTAGTGGTATTTCATTTATTCTTACCGACAAGTGTCTGGATATTGCCAAAAGGTTTGTACACTGTATGGTAAGTTAGTTCCCAATTACACACCTGGTAACAAAAACCAGTCTTGACTCATTACCTCGTCAACTACTTAGTGCCCCCAGTGCTGATCATTTCCTTGTGAACCACGTACAGTGCTGACTCATACCTGGGTCTGCCACGCCCAGTGCTGACTCATTACCTCGTCAACCACGCCCAGTGCTGAATCATTTATGGGTCTGCCACGCCCAGCGCTGACTTTTTACCTGGTCAACCACGCCCAGTGCTGAATCATTTATGGGTCTGCCACGCCCAGCGCTGACTTTTTACCTGGTCAACCACGCCCAGTGCTGAATCATTTATGGGTCTGCCACGCCCAGCGCTGACTTTTTACCTGGTCAACCACGCCCAGTGCTGAATCATTTGGGCGTGCTGACTCATCACCTGTTGAATCACGCCAAGTGCTGAATCATTTCTTGGTTAATCACGCATAGTGCAGATTCATCAAAAATATGAAAAAATTGTTGGTACGACAAAATCTTGAATAGAAAACAACCGTCTTTGACAAGTTAATTAACAAATCTTTAGTACTAGGGTTTGCTGGATTGGGATACGAACCAAGGTCGTGTTATACTTTGTGTTCGAGCAGCCAGTTCTTTAAACCACTCGCTTCTCGACTTTACTGGCTATTCTATATGAAAATCATGTAAATACTTTCTTGTATGTATCTGCATTGTTATGTCACGTGTTGAGATGTTAAGATTATTTATTATTTATTCTCTGTATAAGTGTACGGGAATAAAACTTTTAACAACATATTTATTATTTTTTAAAATAAGTTGGTTAATAAACAAAACGTGTTTACCGTTACATCACCGTATACATATATATATATATATATATATATATATATATATTATATATATATATATTATATTATATATATATATATATATATATATATATATATATATAAAATTATATATAATTATTTCCTGTTTCAGATTATAAAACCATCATCATAAAATTCTAATAATATTTACAACATAAAAACACGTGCTTCTTAATACTGTTATTTTGTTTGTATCCCGCCGTATAAGTATGTTTTTCTTTAATTTAATTATAAGCTTCTTTTACTTTTGAAGCTAATTTGGTCATTATTTCCACTTTGAATAATAAAATCAATTAATTATAAAATTATAAAGGAATTTGAAATAATCAAGACTATGGAATGCTTTAGAAACTCGGTAAATGAAGGAACGAAATGTTTCATAAAGGATTTACTATAAATATTTTTCAGTATATATAAAACTTTGAAAACTATATAAATGGATAGGATGTGTTGTAATAGACCCTGGTCAGAACATTACATTTTATTACATCTTGTGTAATAATCTATCCATTTGATAGGTTAAGAGCTAGGTAGCATTTGACTGTCTGCATTTTATAATGGCACATAGCTCTGCGTTTAACTACACACATGACAGCGTTTTTGTTTGAGTCGCTTTTCTTTCTGACAGTTTAACTGGATCACGTAGCTTTCAGTTGTGCTTGTACAAGCCTCTTGTTGTTACTCATATTAATTTTCATCTGAGGAACGACACTAATAAATTAAGTTGAACAAGCACAATGTTTGCCGACGTTGACAACGTCGGAATACGTTTCAAACCGTTGAGATTATAAAGACTCTGCATCAGCCAAACTAACTAATGTAGGTATTTTCCAAGAGTGATTCGAGTCATTTCAATCACAAATATTTTGTGTAATAAAATAAATAGAACATTTCTGACAGGGTGACAGTACAATGATTGTCACTCCTGGAAAAGCATTAGTTGTCAGCATCAGCTATCGTCTTGGGGAAACGATGCTTCCTCGAGATGGCAAAATGTAATATTACCCTGTGAAAAATGTAATACTAGTATGTATATAATGGCCAGCGACTGTCTAATGTTAATTGAACAAAACAAGAACTAAAATAAACAAATACATATTGGGAGCACTGACAAAAACATCAAAAATAGTCATATACAATTTTAACCAAATAAGAATCCTATACGTCAAACTGCTACATCTACAATCATGTTTGTACCTGGTCTTAGTATACAGCCAGAGTTAAGTGATTTTTCTTGAAGCTTTTTTATTTTGCCTAAAATTAACCATAAAAACATTCAAGGCATGTATATTTTTTTCGTTTACAATACTGTTTCACTTGCAAGAAAAGATAAAGCACGACTAGGTGCTTAATATGAAATGCACTCGTGTACATTGAAGATTTTACAGTGACTTTTAGATAATATATAAAATCAACCCTTCACCACTCAATCACCAAGACCCCTGTTTTGGATGAATCTTGACTTATTAATTGTACAATGACGTATGTATCACAAGTGTTCAGTTTTTAATACATATAGTTTATTTTATGTCTTTACAACAGATGTTCTTTTTCTAAATTAACTCTCGTAAACTTAATTGCATTATTTGTTACACGAGTTTTAATTATGCAATACTTATGCAATGTCTCGATCCAGTCGTTACTTAAGGCCGGTAATTATTTTATAGGATAATATAAATAGTTCTAAGTACTACAGATATCTGTGAATTCTTAAACTCTGGTAAATATCTGTCTGATATAGATACGACACTTCTAAGAATGCCTGTTTTTTTCTTACTGTACTAGTGTGATGCTTTGATTCATCTGTTACATCCTTCCCAAAGATGTAAAAAGCTTAGTACTAAAGCAGTCTTTCGACTGCGTCTCAAAACCGAGGGCCCGTGTCTCACTGCTTGCTTAAAACACATCTGTAGAGTTCGTAAACAGTAGGACACCCGTGGCCGCTACAGAGGACGCTTACAACTAGAAGTCATTGCAACAGACTAAATTAGATAAGAAGAGGAAACCCATAAGCAGAAACTTGTTTAATTTTTAAAATAATGAAATTATCTAAAACTACAATTTGTCATGGATAGAATGAGACAAGTTTAACTGATCATGAATGGCAACTCTTTGACTTTTTCAATACGGATGGATTGCGACACATAGGATCGTAATCTTAGATCACATATAGCACAAATAATATAATAAATCAATTCATAAAAATGATTGTATGTCCATGTTTAAATTGTGTTGTGTTCATGGTTACCTTGGGTGATACGAGTGTTAATGGTTTTTATTATTGAAAAATTGCTCTCTTCTTCAGACCACTCACGGCACTGGACTACAGTTTTCGCCTCTGTCCAAAGACCATGTTTTCTGGACTTTATTGCAGCGATTTGCGATTGCGTTTAAATTCGGTGCATATGTAGTTTTATCTAATGTAGCTTCAGTTTCATTTTTAGTAATGTCCGTCAACTTTTTTTAAGGAGTTAGGGCCTTTGATTTTTTTCCATTTAACAGTGGTCCAGTTCTGTTCTGACTTTTTAAATGCAAACATAATTAGCACAGAGAATTTTTTAACAACAGGCTTTATCACAAACCAAGGCTGATAACCGATACTTCGCAACAGTTCGACAATATATGTAGTTTGTACAAAACGTGCAACTTTATTGCACACAAATATTAGTTTACAGTCGTTGAGATATTACTTTCAAATTTGTTGCAAACTGAGTTAACTCAATAGATTTCCGAGTTAGTTTTACCCTTTGCTTTTATCATTTACAGTTACGTCTCTAGTATATCATTTAATAATATGTTTTTATCAAATATTTTGTAAAAACAAAAACAGAACAAATTAAGATCCAGGATTTTGTCAATTTTTTCTATAATAATTATATATAATTTCTTACAACTGATCACTAAATAAGCTGAATAACAAAACCCTTTATATGAATGCCAAGTTGGTTAATCAGTATCCTCTCTTCATCACAGTTTCGCCCAGTTTATTTAGGATTGACGTTATTTAACTGAACACTTTTGACAAGAAACACCGTTTTTACTTATGTCTTACAGCGCGGGATTAGACATTAAGCTGTATACATGGGGATTTTTTACAGTTTTCAATACAAATTATGTAATAGGTTTCGACGCAAGTTGATATATAGAAATGGATTATTCTATTTTCAATACTTTTAAATCCTTTTAATTATTTTGCTGCCATGGTAACGTAATTGAAGGATAAAGAGATACATAAACGCGGTTTACAGTATTTATAAGGTATTAGCTTCTTCGAAATGAATATTTAAATGTGTTAAGGCTAAAAAAAACCGCAACCCCTCACTAAGTGTTAATCAATACATTGTTCAAATACTTTTATTATAATATTCCAAACAAATTTTTTAACTGAAACATAAATAAAATGTTCAGCTAACTTTAGGACCCAAAAGAGTGTTTACTGGGTCATGGAATCACGGAATATGGGTCAAAGTGACCTAATTAAATACATCTGTCAAGAAAGTTCACTCTTCAATGTTTAGCAGCTTTTAATATCATAACATGAAATGAAAGTCAATACATTGAGGAACAAAATATAGTTCATAGTGACTTACTTTAATTTTATCTTTATAGAAGATTCTTTTATTTATGGATAAAGGAATTATGATCAATGTAACCTACATTTAATCCAGTTTAAAGGACATTCTTCATTGAATGTTCACAATAAGATTCATGACTTTGTAATGTATAGCACAAAAACCCCCATCATTTTTTTAATCTTAGCACTGGAACAATACCTAAGTCAATGAAACATGGGTCAAAGTGATCTATATTTAATTCAACTTCATTCGGTATTCACTAGTGTATGTACAAATGAAGTGAGGACTAATGGCTGAATAATATAAACAGACACTAAATGTAATATTTAATTCTTCAACTTGCTTAACCATGTTTTCTGGACTTTATTGCAGCGATTTGAGATTGCATTCAAATTCGGTGCATATGTAGTTTTATCTAATGAAGCTTCAGTTTCATTTTTAGTAATGTCCGTCAACTTTTTTTAAGGAGTTAGGGCCTTTGATTTTTTTTTCATTTAACAGTGGTCCAGTTCTGTTCTGACTTTTTAAATGCAAACATAGTTAGCACAGAGGATTTTTTAACAACAGGTTTTATCACAAACCAATGCTGATAACCGTTACTTCGCAACAATTCGACAATATATGTTTCTTTGTACAAAACGTGCAACTTTATTGCACACAAATATTAGTTGCTTTACAGTCGTTGAGATATTACTTTTAAATTTGCTGCAAACTGAGTTAACTCAATAGATTTCTGAGTTAGTTTTACCCTTTGCTTTTATCATTGACAGTTACGTCTCTAGTATATCATTTAATCATATGTTTTTTATCAAATATTTTGTAAAAACAAAAACAGAACAAAGTTAAGATCCAGGATTTTGTCAATTTTTTCTATAATAATTATAAATATAATTTCTTACAACTGATCACTAAATAAGCTGAATAACAAAACCCTTTATATGAATGCCAAGTTGGTTAATCAGTATCCTCCCTTCATCACAGTTTCGCCCAGTTTATTTAGGATTGACGTTATTTAACTGAACGGTATTGACAAGAAACACCGTTTTTACTTATGTCTTACAGCGCGGGATTAGACATTAAGCTGTATACATGGGGATTTTTTTACAGTTTTCAATACAAATTATGTAATAGGTTTCGACGCAAGTTGATATATAGAAATGGATTATTCTATTTTCAATACTTTTAAATCCTTTTAATTATCTTGCTGCCATGGTAACGTAATTGAAGGATATAGAGATACATATACGCGGTTTACAGTATTTTTAAGGTATTAGCTTCTCCGAAATGAATATTTAAATGTGTTAAAGCTAAAAAACCGCAACCCCTCACTAAGTGTTAATAAATACATTGTTCAAATACTTTTACTTTTAATATTCCGAACAAATTTTTAACTGAAACATAAATAAAATGTTCAGCTAACTATAAGACCTAAAATAGTGTTTACTGGGTCATGGAATCACGGAATATGGGTCAAAGTGACCTAATTAAATACATCTGTCAAGAAAGTTCACTCTTCAATGTTTAGCAGCTTTTAATATCATAACATGAAATGAAAGTCAATACATTGAGGAACAAAATACAGTTCACAGTGACCTACTTTAATTTTATCTTTATAGAAGATTCTTTTATCTATGGATAAAGGAATTATGATCAATGTAACCTACATTTAATCCAGTTTAAAGGACATTGTTTACAAAAAGATTTATGACTTTGTAATGTATAGCACAAAAAACCCCATCATTTTTTTAATTTTAGCACTGGAACAATACCTAAGTCAATGAAACATGGGTCAAAGTGATCTATATTTAATTCAACTTCATTCGGTATTCACTAGTGTATGTACAAATGAAGTGAGGACTAATGGCTGAATAATATAAACAGACACTAAATGTAATATTTAATTCTTCAACTTGCCTTCTGATCTTATAACTTATTGTATTTTAAGTACAGGCTGTGAAGACTATTTTACATAAGACCTTGGTCTTGTTCTCGAATCTTTTTCATTATGTATAAATTATGTTTGTTATTGTTGTTATTGTATTATTGTATTTTCTGAATAAAATATCGTTTAAACTATATAAAAACACTAAAGTAATGAAATATATTTGTAATTTTATCAATGGTCTTAAATGGACAGACGAACGGACGGACTATCTTTCGCTATACAGTTGAGGGACTAGTAATTTGGCTAGTCAGGCAATATATACTTGAACAAAGGATTTTATCTAATTTAATTCTCCTGCAACATGGAAGATCATACTTATATTTAATTGCATAAAACTAAGGAATTGTATATGTATTATAATCTTCGGTAAATGTACATCTTTACTCTAGATAACGTACATGCATCGTTTGATGTTAAATACCTCTGTAAATTGCTGGCAGTCAGGTGTTTTATTTTGACATGTAATATGTATTTGAAACTATAGACTACTTCCAATAAAAGATAATAAATACATATACATTACAACATGTATTTGGACCTGCTCCTAATATAATAGTGTAGTAGAGCAATGCTTTTTTATGTATCAATAAATATTTTTATTTATGACGAAACTGTTTATATTTTGGATTGTGAAGGAAACTGATGTGCCAAGAGAAAAACTGACAAACTTTCGTCCACTAGGTTACGCGATAAGAAACCCATGCAGTTGCTTAAGGCCACCGGGCGTGCTACTAAACAATGCAGCCTATTCCATTTTTCACCTAATTTATAGAGAATACGACAATAAATATTAACATAAATTGAATTGCAACAGGAATATTTTTATTGGAATGTTCACAGACAGATGTAGTTATTCACTATACCATGTTTCCGATGGACAAGGAAAACCGTTAAATCCGTTATTGCCACGTTCTTTATTTTTATGTTATAATTTTGTATATCAGCCCTTGTATAAAGACCGTATCAAGTTAAAGATATACCCAATAAATTCATTTAAATTGGTATTTCAGCATGATAAAATGTTTTTGGTGTCTGTTTGTGATTTTATAGTAACAGAAACAGATAATTTCAGGTTTAAATTACAAATCCCAAGTTTTAAATTATCCCATTAAGATTGGGTATTCCAAAGATGTAAAGGACAATCAATCTATATAAATGACATATGTTGATAAAATACTCAGATTTTGCGGTGTCATATTTTATATATACAGTACAGACCTGTCGAAAGTTTAACACTGAGTTATCACGAAAGGTGTCGAAGCTCGGTTGTTGAGTGGGTGAGATATTGATCGGCAGTGACCCGACAAAACTGCCGAGAGATGTAAACCATCTGGCGAAACATGGGTAACGAGGACCCTTGATGACCTGCCGATACGGCAATAATTTGTTAGTTTTGTGTTAAACATTCGACAGGTCTGTAATGTAACTTGTAAATCTACACATCAGTCAGAAAAATCCAAATAAATGTCACTGTATTACCTCTGCTTCTATAAAACACAAACAACGCTTTTCTTCTTTTTACATACACATGTGCCATGATAAAAATATTTAAGTATTGTTGTAAAAATTGACAAGATAAAAGATTAAATGGATTTTTTGTGTTTTGGTATTATCTTTAAAGATGTTTTTTCTGGGTCATTATTGCGAAGAAACGTGCAAAAAAATCACGGTTTCTTAAATTAGCTCAATTATTTGAAAATCTACTAAAATATCATTTTTTATAACTTTCGAACGTATATATTTTTCTTTTGATAAACAGTTATCCTATGTTCATTCAAATATTTAAAATATTATACAAGTTATAATAAAAAACAAACGTACTAATCCAAGTCCAAATCATGATCCCAAACCAAAATAAAAACTGGCAAGTCACGCGAGTTCAAAGTGGGACCGGTTGCTTACGAAGGGTAAACATCTACTGTTAGGCTTACTACATACAACTTACATGAAAAAATATTTATTACTTATACAATTTTTGTGATTAATATAATGAAAAGCAGTCGGGCAAACATGTCCAGTAGTCATTACAAGTGCAGCTTCCACCAACGGAAGTGGTCGCCTCGATATTATTCAATTATTGTTTTTTTTTTTCGATGAAGTGGATATGGGATTATACGGTGATCAAAGTTATATTATTCTAATAACCACATATCTACCGATATCAACAGACAGTAATTATTTTATTTTATGAAACTGCAAAATGGCATTTGAAAATTCAGATTTTAGTGAAATCAGCAAAAATTTGGCATTACTGAATATATCAATCATTCAGTCGTAAGGCGGTTTTAAAAGCTCTTTTCGGTAACTTCTTGTTAGTTTAACTACAATGTATGTGTTAATGGCATATTTTGATGCCTCCAAACTTCAGACGCAAACGTTTATGCTGCTTGTCGTCTGAATATTTATTTTTGTGTATTGCCAAATCGTGTCAAAGACGTCAGCGCATGCTATCTTTTTAGTTAAAGTTAAAGTCTGTCCCGAGCCATTAGGCCCATCAGGCCGGAGCTTATCCCGGTTTCCGTGGCGTTAAGCGACTGAGAGTACAAGACTCTCCCCTGAATGGAACACCGGTCCATCGCGGGGTTAACCCCCAGCATTTTGCTGGTACTCATTTATTTTTCAGCTGAGTGAACTGGAACAACGTGAAATTAAGTGTCTTGCTCAAGGACACAACACATCGCCCGGTCCAGGGATCGAACCCACGACCTTCGAATCATGGGTCCAACACCTTAACCACTAGGCCACGCACTTCCACGCTATCTTTTGACGTCTTTTAATTGTGACGTTATAAGTTCCGGAAAGTCCATGTTCTATTTTTATCGAAAACTGCTTGAGTCTGTAAAGCCTGTTTTAAAAGTTCTTTAAAATAAATTCTTGTTAGTTTCATTGCACAATCTGTGGATTTTTTTGTGTAAATGACATCTTTGGATGCCAAAACTGCCTTCAACAGTAAGGCTTCCGGAAAGCCCCTTTCGATTTTGATTTAATTTCATTTATTTTTTTTAATTGTGGATGAAACTTTAGTACCAAAAGAAAACATTCGACAAAACAACTGACACACTTTCGTCCACTAGAATCTGTTTCGAACATAGGCTATGAGAAACCGCATGCAGAGCTAAAAGGCCACCAGGAGTGCTTCTCTGCGATTTCATAACTATACAATGTATACCATTCCAATCTTCATTTTATTTATAGATATTTAACGACAATATTAACATGAATTGCTACAGGAATATTTTTATTGGAATGTTCACAGACAGATGTAGTTATTCACTATAACATATTTCTGACGGACAAGGAGAACCGTTAAATCCGTTATTGCCACGTTCTTTATTTTTATGTTATAATTTTGTATATGAGCCCTTGTATAAAGACCGTATCAAGTTAAAGATATACCCAATAAATTCATTCAAATTGGTATTTCAGCAAGATAAAATGTTTTCGGTGTCTGTTTGTGATTTTATAGTAACAGAAACAGATAATTTCAGGTTTAAATTACAAATCCCAAATTTTAAATTATCCCATTAAGATTGGGGATTCCAAAGATGTAAAGGACAATGAATCTATATAAATGACATATGTTGATAAAATACTCAGATTTTGCGGTGCCATATTTTATATATACAGTACAGACCCGTCGAAAGTTTAACACTGAGTTATCACGAAAGGTGTCGAAGTTGAGTGGGCGAGATATTGATCGGCAGAGACCAGAAAAAACTGCCGAGAGATGTAAACCATCTGGCGAAACATGGGTAACGAGGACCCTTGGTGACCTGCTGATTCGGCAATAATTTGTTAGTTTTGTGTTAAACATTCGACAGGTCTGTAATGTAACTTGTAAATCTACACATCAGTCAGAACAATCCAAATAAATGTCACTGTATTACCTCTGCTTCTATAAAACACAAACAACGCTTTTCTTCTTTTTACATACACATGTGCCATGATAAAAATATTTAAGTGTTGTTGTAAAAATTGACAAGATAAAAGATTAAATGGATTTTTTGTGTTTTGGTATTATTTTAAAAGATTTTTTTTTCTGGGTCATTATTGCCAAGAAACGTGCAAAAAAATCACGGTTTCTTAAATTAGCTCAATTATTTGAAAATCTACTAAAATACCAATTTTTATAAATTTCGAACGTATATTTTTTTCTTTTGATAAACAGTTATCCTATGTTTATTCAAATATTTAAAATATTATACAAGTTATAATAAAAAACAAACGTACTAATCCAAATCCAAATCATGATCCCAAACCAAAATAAAAACTGGGGCCAGTTGCCGACGAAGGGTAAACATCTACTGTTAAGCTTACTACATACAACTTACATAAAAATAACTTATACAATTTTTGTGATTAATATAATGAAAAGCAGTCGGGCAAACATGTCCATTAGTCATTACAAGTGCAGCTTCCACCAACGGAAGTGGTCGCCTCCATATTATTCAATTATTGTTTTTTTTTCGATGAAGTGGATATGGGATCATACGGTGATCAAAGTTATATTATTTTAATAACCACATATCTACCGATATCAACTGAAATAATTATTTTATTTATGAAACTGCAAAATAGCATTTGAAAATTCAGATTTTAGTGAAATCAGCAAAAAATTTGGCATTACTGAATATATCAATCATTCAGTCGTAAGGCGGTTTTAAAAGCTCTTATTAGTTTAACTAAAATGTATTTATTGATGGCATATTTTGATGCCAAACTCAGGTTTCTACAGACGCAAACGTTTACGTCCAAATATTTATTTTTGTATATTGCCAAATCGTGTCAAAGACGTCAGCGCATGCTATCTTTTGACGTCTTTTAATTGTGACGTTATAAGTTCCGGAAAGTCCATGTTCTATTTTTATCGAAAACTGGTCTGCCAATTTTTTGTCACTATGTATACAGTGTTAAAGTGGTCGGCCAACTATTTATTGACATTTTGAGACATTTTTCATTGAATATCGCTGAATGTACCACTGAAATTAATCAATCAGAGAAAAGAACAAGAGGCCCATGGGCCTGATACGCTCACCTGAAAACTAATGGCTAGCTGATAGATTTTAAGAAAACATAAATACTA
Source organism: Anadara kagoshimensis (assembly GCA_021292105.1). Lineage (NCBI taxonomy): Eukaryota > Metazoa > Mollusca > Bivalvia > Arcoida > Arcidae > Anadara > Anadara kagoshimensis. Next base: position 5,798,134 of record CM037865.1, read on the forward strand.
AACCCCAATGACTTTTTCTTTAAATCATGATAACCATTGTATCAATACCTACAATATTCTAATATACATGCCTATACAAAAAGTTAATAGTTTTCAAGATAATTAACCATTTCAGTATTGTTTCACATCTGTGACCTTGACCTTTGAACCCATGACCTTTTTCTATACATCAAAATGATCGAAAAATGTATCAATACCTACAACATTCTAATATATAAGCCTATACAAAAAGTTTATAGTTTTCGAGATAATTAGCCATTTCAGTATTGTTTCACATCTGTGACCTTGACCTTTGAAACCATGCCCTTTTTCTATACATCAAAATGATCGTTGTATTGATACCTACAACATTCTAATATACATGCCTATACAAAAAGTTTATAGTTTTAGAAATAATTAATCATTTCGGTATTATTTCACACCTGTGACCTTGACCTTTGAACCCATGACCTTTTTCTATACATCAAAATGATCGTTGTATCAATACCTACAACATTCTGATATACATGCCTATACAAAATGTTTATAGTTTTCGAGATAATTAACCATTTCGGTATTGTTTTGCATGTGAGAGACCTTGACCTTTGAACCCATGACCTTTTTCTATACATCAAAAATTGTTGTATCAATACCTACAACATTCTAATACACATGCCTATACAAAAAGTTTATAGTTTTCAAGATAATTAACCATTTCGGTATTGTTTCACATCTGTGACCTTGGCCTTTAAACCCATGAGCTTTTCTATACATCAAAATGATCGTTGTATCAATACCTACAACATTCTAATATACATGCCTATAGAAAAAGTTTATAGTTTTCGAGATAATTAACCATTTCGGTATTGTTTCACATCTGTGACCTTGACCTTTAAACCCATGACCTTTTTCTATACATCAAAATGACCGTTGTATAAACCTACAACATTCTAATATATATGCCTATACAAAAGTTTATAGTTTTCGAGATAATTAACCATTTCGGTATTGTTTCACATCTGTGACCTTGACCTTTAAAACCCATGACCTTTTTCTATACATCAAAATAATCGTTGTATCAATACCTACAACATTCTAATATACATGCCTATACAAAATGTTTATAGTTTTCGAGATAATTAACCATTTCAGTATTGTTTCACATCTGTGACCTTGACCTTTGAACCCATGACCTTTTTCTATACATCAAAATGATCGAAAAATGTATCAATACCTAACATTCTAATATAAGCCTATACAAAAAGTTTATAGTTTTCGAGATAATTAACCATTTCAGTTGTTTCACATCTGTGACCTTGACCTTTGAAACCATGACCTTTTTCTATACATCAAAATGATCGTTGTATTGATACCTACAACATTCTAATATACATGCCTATACAAAAAGTTATAGTTTTAGAAATAATTAATCATTTCGGTATTATTTCACACCTGTGACCTTGACCTTTGAACCCATGACCTTTTTCTATACATCAAAATGACCGTTGTATCAATACCTACAACATTCTGATATACATGCCTATACAAAATGTTTATAGTTTTCGAGATAATTAACCATTTCGGTATTGTTTCGCATGTGAGAGACCTTGACCTTTGAACCCATGACCTTTTTCTATACATCAAAAATTGTTGTATCAATACCTACAACATTCTAATACACATGCCTATACAAAAGTTATAGTTTTCAAGATAATTAACCATTTCGGTATTGTTTCACATCTGTGACCTTGACCTTTAAACCCATGAGCTTTTCTATACATCAAAATGATCGTTGTATCAATACCTACAACATTCTAATATACATGCCTATAGAAAAAGTTTATAGTTTTCGAGATAATTAACCATTTCGGTATTGTTTCACATCTGTGACCTTGACCTTTAAACCCATGACCTTTTTCTATACATCAAAATGACCGTTGTATCAATACCTACAACATTCTAATATATATGCCTATACAAAAAGTTTATAGTTTTCGAGATAATTAACCATTTCGGTATTGTTTCACATCTGTGACCTTGACCTTTAAACCCATGACCTTTTCTATACATCAAAAATAATCGTTGTATCAATACCTACAACATTCTAATATACATGCCTATACAAAAAGTTTATACTTTTCAAGATAATTAACCATTTCGGTATTGTTTCACATCTGTGACCTTGACCTTTCAACCAATGAGCTTTTTTTATACATCAAAATGATCGTTGTATCAATACCTACAACATTCTAATAAACATGCCTATACAAAATGTTTATAGTTTTCGAGATAATTAACCATTTCGGTATTGTTTCGCATGTGTGACCTTGACCTTTGAACCCATGACCTTTTTCTATACATCAAAATGATCGTTGTATCAATACCTACAACATTCTAATATACACGCCTATACAAAATGTTTATAGTTTTCGGGATAATTAACCATTTCGGTATTGTTTCACATCTGTGACCTTGACCTTTAAACCCATGACCTTTTTCTATACATCAAAATGACCGTTGTATCAATACCTACAACATTCTAATATATATGCCTATACAAAAAGTTTATAGATTTCGAGATTATTAACCATTTCGGTATTGTTTCACATCTGTGACCTTGACCTTTGAACCCATGACCTTTTTCTATACATCAAAATGATCGTTGTATCAATACCTACAACATTCTAATATACATGCCTATACAAAAAGTTTATAGTTTTCAAAATAATTAACCATTTCAGTATTTTTTCACACCTGTGACCTTGACCTTTGAACCCATGACCTTTTTCTATACATCAAAATGATCGTTGTATCAATACCTACAACATTCTGATATACATGCCTATACAAAATGTTTATAGTTTTCGAGATAATTAACCATTTCGGTATTGTTTCGCATGTGAGACCTTGACCTTTGAACCCATGACCTTTTTCTATACATCAAAATGATTGTTGTATCAATACCTACAACATTCTATTATACATGCCTATACAAAAAGTTTATAGTTTTTGAGATAATAATTATAATCAGAGGTAAAAAAATTAGGTCACGACCTTCACAATTGACCTTGACCTCATTTTGAAGATACCAACAAGAAGATGTCAAAACTGAAAATCCCATGTCATTATCTGGTCAAATAGTTAAGTTATAACAATTTGAAGCTATTTTACGATTTTTTCAAAATTAAACGCAAAAACAAGTAACCTATTTTTTATCAGAATTTCACAAAATGAACAAACTATAGGCTTAAGACCCTAGAGAAGCCAAATATCACATCAGATTTTTTCTCCAATCAGTACTTTCGGAGAAGAAGATTCAGTTTTAAGATGTTTGCACCCCTAGGTCACCTTGACCTAGTTATAGTAGCCATAGCAACGCCACGAACAAATCTGAATTGCACCGGCCCATATATACTTCTGACAAAGTTTCATTAAAAACTGTCCAGTAGTTTCAATGGAGAAGTCGAAAATAGGTGTTAACGACGCACACACGCACATACACACGCTGCGCTATGCCATAAGCTCACATGACCTTCGGTCAGGTGAGCTAAAAACACTGAGTCATATAATAATATACAATTATTGTCTTTTGATGAGGTGGATATGGGATTATACTGACCTGATCAAAGCAAATACTATTTTGGTCAGATCTGTATAATCCCATATCAAAAGACAGTAATTGTTTTATTTTATGACACTTTAAAATGACATTTAAAATTCAGATTTTAGTGTACCAGCAAAATGAACTTTTGCATTACTGGAGACGTTCATTGAGTCTGTAAAGCCTGTTTTAAAAGTTCTTTAAAATAAATTCTTGTTAGTTTCATTGCACAATCTGTGAATTTTTTGGTGTAAATGACATCTTTGGATGCCAAAACTGCCTTCAACCGTCAGGCTTCCGGAAAGTCCCTTTCTAATTTTGATAAAAAAAAATGGTCACCAATTGTTCACATAATACTGTCATGAACACAACAACAACCCAGTATGGCTGACTAACAAGTAGTGCTTTATTGATGACGTCACAACATGTGTAATACGTAACTATGACGTAGCATATGAAAGTACACAAATGTATATAGTAAATACATTACATCCCCCTTCGTTTATAAACAAAAGAAATAAATTATAAACTAGATATATGATAATACCAGGGATTATTATGCCCTCGCGCACTGTATTATCATTTTGTAGATGTAACTTTTGTCTTTATCACATGTGTAACAATTTGGTAACTTGTAATGTCAGTCACTAGATTCTATATAACTAATAAAACGTGTTTTCTACACTAGATGTGAAAGTTCAAACATATTGAACATTACATAAACACAATAAACAAATTAAAACATAATAAAGTGAACAACATAATCTTGATATCGCCGCGGTTTGTTAACGATGCGACCACTACGCGTCCTAACAATTTCAGTTTCCATCGATATTTGCGTTAAATCTGAATCTTCAACATCCGGATTATCTAACTCGGAATTCTGAGAACTAGAACTAACAAGAACATCCGGTACGTAACGCGGTGGTGGTTTTGGCGATCGCGTTGGTCTCAACATTCTGCGATTTCTACGGAAGCGTTTACCGTTTCGGTTTACTACATACGACCTAGGCGACTCGTGTTTAGATTCTATTGTTGCTCTACTCCACGATTTACCTTCCTGCATCATAACTGGTTCTCCGGGTTCGAGTTTTCTTAAACCAGAGCTAGCATGCTGATCATAGTACATTTTCTGCCTTTGTTGTTCTTGCTGTAATTGCTGGCGAATATAACTAGAATCGCGCCCATCGGGTTTCAATAATTCCGATGCCACTGGTAGCGTCGTTTTAAGCATACGACCGAACATTAATTTTGCAGGTGATACGCCGATACTGAGCGGTGTGTTTCGGTATGCTAATAGTGCTAAATACGGATCATTTCGACTTGCTGATTAAATCTTTGACAGTTTTGACCGTCCTTTCTGCTTGTCCATTAGCTTGAGGATAATGCGGACTACTGGTTGTATGAATAAAATCATAATCTTTAGCAAATTGTTTGAATTCCGCGCTCGCGAATTGAGGACCGTTGTCTGTTACTACTTCATCCGGTACCCCGTATCTTGAAAACTGACTTTTCATATACGTGATAACATTATTAGCTGTTAAATTATCTAGTTTCGCAATTTCTGGCCATTTTGAATAGTAGTCTACGGTGACTATGTAATGACTAGAGTTTAGTTGAAATAAATCTGATGCTACCTTAGCCCAAGGCCTATCAGGTATATCCATGCCTATCATAGGTTCTTTCGGATTGCTATTATGTTTTTCGGCGCATATCGTACAACGTTGTACTCGATCTTCGATTTGCGAAGTCATACCAGGCCAGTAAAGTACTTCTCTTGCTCGACTTTTACATTTTACGATACCTAGATGGCTTGAGTCGTGAATCATATCCAACATTTCCGATCTCAATGACTTAGGCACGATCAGTTTGAGACCTTTAAACAAAAGTCCATCGAGATAAACGATTTCATCTCTGAATGACCAATATTCGAGAACATTTGGCGAATTCGCGCGTTTACATTCGGACCAACCTTCTAGCACGGTAGCTTTCAACTCTTGTAAAACGCTATCTTCGGCGGTTGCTTGTTGAAATTTGCGATATTTTTCGGGCGATACCGCTAAATACTCTTTCGGACATAACGCGTTGACTTCACATTCCGGAAGTAATACCTCGTTTGTTTCCTCTAAATATGACCTACTTAGCGTATCGGGAATATACATAAGTTTACCGGCTTTGTACACTACCGTCAAGTCATATTTCTGTACGGTTAAGAGTAACCTTTGTAGTCGCATAGGCGCTTGACACAGAGGTTTCTTGAAAATAAATTGCAATGGCTTATGGTCGGTCTCGACTAGAACGTTTCGTCCATAAACAAATTGGTGAAACTTTTGACACCCGTATACAACCGCTAAAGTTTCTTTTTCAATTTGAGCGTAATTTTGTTGTGGCGCTGTAAGAGCACGTGACGCGTACGCAATAGGCTTACCCTCTTGTAACAAAACCGCTCCAAGTCCTTTAGAACTTGCGTCAACCGACAATGTTAACGGTAAAGATTGGTCATAATATCTGAGAACTGGCGCTTCTTTCCATGCGTTTAAGATTTTTGAATGTTTCGGCATGCTCATTTGTCCAGTGCCAACTGACGTTCTTTTCTGTAAGCTTGCGTAACGGAGCTGACGTATCTGACATATTGGGCATTAATTTCGACAAGTATTGTATAAACCCCAGAAATGAATGCAGTTCTTGCTTATTTCGCGGCTCTTGCATTTTATGTACTGCTCGGACCTTTTCCGGATCGGGTTTTACTCCGCCCGACGTTAGTCTGTGACCTACGTAAGTGACTTCTGTTTTCGAGATTTCGCACTTTGGTCTACTGAGCTTTAAATTATACTCCATTGCGCGGTCTAATACACGCTGTAATCTGAGATCATGTTCGGCTTGATCTTTACCCCAAATGATAATATCATCGATAATCGCCTCTGCTCCGTCTATATCTGCCGTCATATCCGTCATTATCTTTTGAAAGATTTCCGGAGCCGATTTTATTCCGAATGGAAGACGTGTGAACCGATACCTTCCGAAAGGTGTGTTAAAAGTGCATAACTTGCTACTCGGCTCGTCTAAGCGTAGTTGCCAAAACCCGGAAGTAGCGTCTAACTTAGAAAAAATAGCCGCGTTCGGCATCTTAGCTATAACCTCGTCAATAGTTTTCATCGGATACTGTTCCCGCATTATTGCTTGATTCAAATCTTTTGGATCAATGCAAATTCTAATTTTGTTTGGTTTTACTACAACCACCATACTATTAACCCACTGAGTTGGTTCGGTTTGTTTTACTATGACCCCTAGTTGTTCCATGCGATCGAGTTCGTCGCGAACTTTGTCCTGTAACGCTATTGGAATTTTCCTCGGAGGGTGCACTATGGGTTCGACCGATTCGTCTAATTTAATTGAATGAACACCCGGAAGACAGCCTAATCCATCAAATAAACTAGCGTACTTCGGATCATCGATCACGGATTTCGACTCGCGCGATGTTTGCACGGTGTTAACGCGTTTCACTAGACCTAACGATTTACATGCATCGGCACCAAGATATTATGTACATCTCTATCTACAACATAAAATGTTAACAATTGTTTATTACATGTGAGGTTTGCCTTACCTAGAGTTTTGATTTCATGACCTGAATATGATTTCAAAGAAACAGATGGAAGTGTTAAATCACTATCAGTTGCAACAGATTTAAATGTTTTGTAATTCAGAATGTTGCATTTTGCACCAGTGTCTAATTGTACATTAACAGATTTATTGTTTATGTTAATAGTTTCTAACCATTCATCTGTGTTAACTGTACCAATGTCTATAATAATCATCATTTTGATATTCCAGAGAATTAACGTGTTTACCGCGACCTTGACCTTGGTAACTTCCACGTCCTTGATATCGTCCTCTTCCTCGTGTGTTGTTGAAAGTGGTTGATCTACACTGCGACTCGAAATGATCTTTCTTGTGACATTTACGACAGTTCTTTCCGTGAGCTGGGCATTTCCCTTTTATGTGCTTATATCCGCATTTGTCACATTTTGGCACGTTATCGTTTGTGTCATTACGTTTTGGTCGATCTTGTTTACTACTGTTGTGCGAGTTGTCCCCCTTTCGACGTGAATAAACTGCATGTACTTCTGACAATGTGTTTGAAACTGAACTATCTTCATTCATTGTCCGTAGCTGTGATTGTGAAAGTTCATTAACTCTAGCAATTTCTATTGCCTGAACTAAAGTTAATGCTGACCCGACAGTAATAAATTTCTCTCTAATCTTAGGAGAACGGATTCCAAAAACCAGTCTATCTCGGACCATTTCGTCTGGATTAACATAACCAGAGTCTTTCACCAATACTTGTAAACTTGTCACAAATTCTTCTACATTTTCACCTTCATTTTGAATACGACATTGAAATTTATATCTTGCAAAAACTTTGTTAGATTTGGGCTCAAAATATGCTTGGAATTTGTCAAAATATGATTTCAGTACCTTTTTCTGGTCCTCGTCGAAATTCCATGTACTGTATAACTCACGACCTTTCTGTCCAACCCAAATCATTAAATAATTACAAAGTTCTTCTTCTGACTTTTCCTTCAACGGACCATTAAACATGAACTCCACGTGGGTTCTGAATGCCTTCCACATTCCGGGCAAATCTCCACTTTGCCAGTCTAATGTAGGCGCTGCTCCACCGAGACTTTCCATGCCGTTGTCTGGATGTGTTAATGTTGTTTTTTAAACAAATTAACTAACGGATGGGTTCTCTTTTGTGTGATTTTAAGTTGATTCTGACACCATGTCATGAACACAACAACAACCCAGTATGGCTGACTAACAAGTAGTGCTTTATTGATGACGTCACAACATGTGTAATACGTAACTATGACGTAGCATATGAAAGTACACAAATGTATATAGTAAATACATTACAAATACCACCAATTGTATCACCAATTTCTGATTCATTGCCAGTGTTGTCATATTGGCTTATAATCAAAAAAACAATTATTATTCTATTCCAGACAAGTGCGGTACAGGCTTGTCGAAAGTTTAACACTAAGCTAGTAAATAAGTTCAGAATCGGTGTCCCATCTCGGCTCAAAGTTAGCTTTATCTCGCTAGCTTAAATATTAATTTTATCTGTCGTCAGCTTTTCGACGACTAGCTATCCATATTTCGGCTACTCATCAGTCGACCTTAGGCAGCTTTTCGTTACTTCCGTGTTTAACTTTCGACAGGTCTGTACAGTATTTGGACAGTTAACAAACATGATCATTAAAGGAAATGATGACGTAAGGTATTGTTGTCGTAATTACTTAGATCTTGCCAGCTTATATTCAAGTGTATATACAGTACATACCTGTCGGAAATTTAACCCTGGGCTAATAAAAAGGAGTCGACCACCGAGTGACTTAGATATGGATAGCTACAGGCCGAAATCCTACCGAGAAATAAATATTAGTTGTCGAAAAGCTGTCAAGATAAACCTAAACGAGAGAGATAAGCTGCCAATCTGTCACAAAGTCGTTCGTGGGTGATAAGCGGCCAATCTGTCACTAAGTCGTTCGAGAGAGATAAGCTGCCTATCTGTCACTAAGTCGTTCGAGGGAGATAAGCTGCCACATCTGTCACTAAGTCGTTCATGGGAGATAAGCTGCCACATCTGTCACTAAGTCGTTCGAGGGAGATAAGCTGCCAATCTGTCACTAAGTCGTTCGAGGGAGATAAGCTGCCAATGTCACTAAGTCGTTCGAGGGAGATAAGCTGTCAATCTGTCACTAAGTCGTTCGAGGGAGATAAGCTGCCACATCTGTCACTAAGTCCTTCGAGGGAGATAAGCTGCCAATCTGTCACTAAGTTGTTCATGGGAGATAAGCTGCCAATCTGTCACTAAGTCGTTCGAGGGAGATAAGCTGCCAATCTGTCACTAAGCCGTTCGAGGGAGATAAGCTGCCAATCTGTCACTAAGTCGTTCGAGGGAGATAAGCTGCCAATCTGTCACTAAGTCGTTCGAGGGAGATAGGCTGCCAATCTGTCACTAAGTCGTTCGAGGGAGATAAGCTGTCAATCTGTCACTAAGTCATTCGAGAGAGATAAGCTGCCTATCTGTTACTAAGTCGTTCGAGGGAGATAAGCTGCCAATCTGTTACTAAGTCGTTCGAGGGAGATAAGCTGCCAATCTGTCACTAAGTCGTTCGAGGGAGATAAGCTGCCAATCTGTCACTAAGTTGTTCATGGGAGATAAGCTGCCAATCTGTTACTAAGTTGTTCGTGGGAAATAAGCTGCCAATCTGTCACTAAGTTGTTCGAGGGAGATAAGCTGCCAATCTGTCACTAAGTCATTCGAGGGAGATAAGCTGCCAATCTGTCACTAAGTCAATCGAGAGAGATAAGCTGCCTATCTGTCACTAAGTTGTTCATGGGAGATAAGCTGCCAATCTGTTACTAAGTTGTTCGTGGGAGATAAGCTGCCACATCTGTCACTAAGTCATTCGAGAGAGATAAGCTGCCTATCTGTCACTAAGTCGTTCGAGGGAGATAAGCTGCCACATCTGTCACTAAGTCGTTCGAGGGAGATAGGCTGCCAATCTGTCACTAAGTCGTTCGAGGGAGATAAGCTGCCAATCTGTCACTAAGTCATTCGAGAGAGATAAGCTGCCTATCTGTCACTAAGTTGTTCATGGGAGATAAGCTGCCAATCTGTTACTAAGTTGTTCGTGGGAGATAAGCTGCCAATCTGTCACTAAGTTGTTCGAGGGAGATAAGCTGCCAATCTGTCACTAAGTTGTTCATGGGAGATAAGCTGCCAATCTGTTATTAAGTTGTTCGTGGGAGATAAGCTGCCAATCTGTCACTAAGTTGTTCGAGGGAGATAAGGTGCCAATCTGTCACTAAGTCATTCGAGGGAGATAAGCTGCCAATCTGTCACTAAGTCGTTCGAGGGAGATAAGCTGCCAATCTGTCACTAAGTCGTTCGAGGGAGATAAGCTGCCTATCTGTCACTAAGTCGTTCGAGGGAGATAAGCTGCCAATCTGTCACTAAGTCGTTCGAGGGAGATAAGCTGCCAATCTGTCACTAAGTCGTTCGTGGGAGATAAGCTGCCAATCTGTCACTAAGTCGTTCGTGGGAGATAAGCTGCCAATCTGTCACTAAGTCGTTCGAGGGAGATAAGCTGCCAATCTGTCACTAAGTCATTCGAGAGAGATAAGCTGTCTATCTGTCACTAATTCGTTCGTTTAGTGTTACATTTTCGACATGTCTGTACTGTGCTTGTAAATCACAAATCTTCATATTCTTGATAAAGATTCCTACAGAGTTACTTCCGTATAACATCCTTTATATCTGCACTCATTTGTTCTGATAACATGCAGCTGTTACACCTGAACAATTAACATAGGTAAAACTAATCAATTACACTGTCAAGGTAAATAAACTCAGCATTTTTGTGTTGTAGTGCAGATAAGTGCTTCTTTAAAATTGACAATGCAGTTTGAGGAACATTCCGTAACACTTTTTGATTTTTTGTACCAAAATCACTGAATTTGGGAGAGGGTAGAAAATTATCAAACAAAGGGAAATAAATCTCGCGCACTGGGTCATTCAGCTCTTTTACGCTTCGCTTAAATATAGACTAAAGGTCACCTGTAAGCAACTTAAAGGTAGCTTAACAGGGGCTTATATGAATATTTAATCTATCTTTGAGCCACCGTTACGACATTCCATCTTTTAACATATAGCTTCATTTACCCAGTCCATACTAGTGTATATTTATTTGTGTTAGTCATAAACATCCACTTAATATTAAAAATAAAATTTAATTACATGATCAATTGTGATACTTTGTAAATCTAGAGGCCGTCTAGACTTTCTAGACAATAGAAGTATTACAAACTTTTTAGATATGGATAGGTTGGTGAGCAATTAAAAAGTTTTTTTTTTCTTATTTACTGATAAACTATACCTCACATTGCCTCTACTCACCACTCTTAAAACAGAGAGAGAGAGAGAGAGAGAGAGAGGAAAGAGAAATGCCTCAGCCGTTGATCTGGGGGCAATTATTAGCCACGTGGGGGCAAATTTTGTATCCCAAATTAGTTGAAATGCTCTTAATTACTACTTTAAACAGAGAAAGGTTAGATTATGTGGGTTACATTCAACATTGCCCCTTGAAAAAAATGTCTCCACATTGCATGTTAATGGATTGTTGTATGACATTGAGAGAGAGAGAGAGAGAGAGAGAGAGAGAGAGAGAGAGAGAGTTCCGTCTTATTGCTCATCAATCCATCATTTACTTAACTTGTCTGAAAGAGGTTTTGGCATTCAACAACAAAAATATTTGCTAAATGCGTTTATTAACTTTTTTGTCGGCATATGTTTATAATTAAGCTAATTTAGGAAATAGTTAATCCATCATGACATTTGAGTTAATCCAGTTATACTTTTAGCAGGTGTCAGCTGATTTTCTAGATCAAAGCCGATTACGACCACATGTAAAATGTTGGAATTTGTATACAGTAAAACCTCAGTTCATCGCCATAACCACCAATTGTTCAGTAAATTTTTTGTCGTTATAAAGAAGATAGGCGATGAATCGAGAGAGACTTGTACTTCTCAATAATGTGGCCAATAAGTGAGTCGGTATCTTTATTAAGGGGCTTTTAGCGAGGTTTTACTGTATGCATATACATGTAGCTACTGTGAAAAGAAGGCTTGGGATCCTCTAAATCAATCTGATTTCCACGACTATCCAAGACCAGATACTTTTTATACAAATGGAATATATTTATGACATATATTAGACAAAATTCACAGTGGAATTGTTATGTACTGTTTGACTTTTTATTAAAACGATGAAAACAGCAGAAAGCGTTTATATATTAAATAAATTGCACTGATTTTAATTTTATTGAAATATTTTCGAAAGTTCATGCTATTTATGTTTATACTATTTTGACATCGAACATGAGTGTGTTAAGGGCGATGTGGAGTGTTGACAACATGTCAACAACCACGCACTCTAACACGCACACACGGACAAACATGCGATTAAAATACAAAAGAATGACACCAAATGTATTATTTTTCTTATATTTAAAACATTAAACTGAATACAAATATATTTTACACGCAATAAAACTGCAAAATAAGTCTTACAAAATTAAGTTTTTTAAGCTCTCTCTCTCTCTCTCTCTCTCTCTCTCTCTCTCTGTGATGCCTTAGTGAAATACTACTAGTATATGACTACCAAAAAATCATTAAATAAGGTTATTCAAAACACTGGAATAAGTTATATTTTTTCAAGCAAAACACGCATCATTAATATTTTGATATTAAGTTAACATTGTCTTTCTCAACATTTTAAGTATTTATTATGTCTTCGAAGGATCTGCGCTCTACAATGATCTCAAAGTATGGTTTCTACTTTGTTGTTTTGGATTGCGATTAAAACATAGATACAGTCTAACCTGTCTTTAAAGGCTACCCAAGGTACCAGTATTGTGGCCTTTATATGGGCAGGTGGCATTTATATACATGTTCAAATATGAATAAAGAACAATTGAGATACAATCCTACTGGTCTTTATAAGCAGGTGACCATTATATAGAAGTGACCTTAAAGGCAGGTTGGACTGTAGGTATGTTTATTTTTCCATACATACAAGTATAACAATGTTATCAATGGAATAAGACTAAATAACTATAACCTACAATGTAGCGTGATTAGTAGCTATTGATAAAAACGATGCAGTTCTTTTTCGCAAATATATCCACCATACCCAAGCATGTGACAGTACATATTGTTCATTGCACGCCATTTGATTTGATCATCATTGCTATTCGTTAACGTTACACATCGACCCAACACATTAGGTTCACCTTCGTCCCAATTTGTATACCTAGTCGGTTCTGATGTTTTTACCCAGCGCCAATTACCTTCCCAATATTTCAAACCGATCCAAAAGAAATCACCGAGGTAAGCTAAAATATAAAAAAGAAATAAAGATTAGTTTAATAAAAACCGCACCAATAGGTACTGTTAGCATTCGGTAGTTTAAAACAATATTTATTTGATAACATACATGGCACAAAATCACAAATATAAACAAAACATGAAGTTACAAATGTCAATTAAATAAATGACTAATTAATTAAATATAAATTACAAGAAGAAAATCAAAAACAAGCAAAAAATATAATATGATATAATACAACACAACAGAAGACAACACAACAAACAAAATGTGAATGGCGAGTCAGGTAACAACTTACCTGTTATTGCCTGTCCTAAGAGGTAATTGACTTCGGCGTTGTCTGCGATAGCCAGATAAGCGTCATCATAGCGAGGACATGTCATCTAAAAAGAAAATACATTGTAAATGACAATGATATTTAATTATCAAGTCTTTTTAGGTCTATAAATACCATACGGGTCGGTACAAAATGATTTGTAAGGATATGAATGCACTCTATAGATATATCACACAAAGCGGGTAGAATGACAAAAACTAAACGCACTTTTTCATGTTCGAATCACAATCCAAAAGTAAAGTAAAAACTTTGGAACTTACAAGTTAGGTTAGACACGTGAACTTCCACCAGGGAAGTATGCCGGATGCTCCGGAAGGGTAAGCAACTTTTGTTTAGCTAGCTACACCCTGTCGCGTGTTTAATCAAAATTGTGTGAAAGGAACATGAAACTATGGGACGTCTAATATATCCAAGGCAATCCTGGACACAGAGACATCAAACTTATCAACAATACTGTGATGACGACCATTAAACTTTTTGAGGCTCTGATAAGTTTTGGCTTGCAATATTCCTGGGACAACATTTTTTTTGCAAGCAGTCTGCTTCGCTGTACTAAGTTCCCTTAGTTGGAAGAATGCAAGCTTATAAATCAAATCATTTGCTTAGGCCATACAATGACTGGCTTCAAGTATATGCGTCGATTTAGAGGTGTGTGTGTGTGTGTGTGTGTGTGTGTTTAAATTGATACAATAAAGTAAAATGTATAACATACGTTTGCTTTATCCCATGTTGTCGATTTAGGATATATCATAAAACACGTCATCCCTATCTTTATCCATCCATACGGACATTTAGAATCCGGAACATAATTTCTTCTGCTGTTGTGACTTCAAATAGAAATATTTACTATCGTAGATTTATTTACATAAATTGATTGACAAGAAAATTGTTTACATTTCAGTAACTTGAATAACCTTTTGACCTCTCGTCAAGTCTGATTTCGGTTTTGGCTGTTAATTGTGACGTCAAAGAAAGACGGGCTAAATGCTCCCCTGCATTTTTTGCGTCACGTCACCCATTCATCGGGGTAAAATGCACTGATGGGATGCATGGCGCTATTCCATTCATGACAAAAACCAGCCGATGAGAAATGAAAACCAGTATTTTGTAATACTAAAATAACTGGTATTTTCCCAATTCTAAGCAGAAATGTTAATGATTAATATTGTTAATAAAAAATATTTCAATTTGTTGTGATTTACGTGTATAAATAATTTTATGGAAGTGACAATTATATCAATTTTATAAGAATTGTCACTTCCAGAATTTTTTTCTGTACCGCGTAAACCATAACATTTTTCCTAAAATGATGATAATTAATGAGTAATAGTGTTTAATATCCCAGTCAAGAATATTTCACTTATATCGTGACGTCACCAGCTATAGGCGAAGGTGAACAAATTTTGCCTGAAGGCATTATACAGCAGTGTTTTTAATCGTGCCACGCTTACAGTGATAAGGGCCTTGTTCATTCCAAATAACTGTGACGTTTAGTTCATAATACCGCATGTTTTGCGAAAGAACACTCACTACCAAGGTTCCAGTCTTGGGTAAGACCTACGGAGCGAGCACTGTACTAACTGAGCTAACGCAATGATTTTATCAGAAATTTTGATGTCTACGGTTTCTGCGAGCCACGATCCACAGGCGTATTCCGTGTATTCAGTGTATGAGGCCACTGTTAAATGAAAAAACGTTTTCTGTCACTTACTCGGTGAGTATGCTTCATCAGTTCAAATCCGACGTAAAAGTGATTGTATAAAGAGTATACTCATGAATACTTTAAATGGAAAGTAGATGGGGGTTGTTGTTTTGGCGATTTACCGATGTCCAGGAACATTTTCAATTTATAATTATTTTGACGACACTTTTATTTAACAAATATTTCAGGGAGCTGGGGCCATACGACAGTCCATGGACCGGGCAGTCAGTCAAAAAATGACATATGGACCTCAGCTTTGCTTCGGTCCCCTGAAATAATTATTATATTATACCGAATCTCCAAAAACGTTCAATATTATGTACCTCATAACGTTTCTAAAGATTTTATTATTATAAATAAAAAATAGATAAATAAATAAAATCGACACAAGCTGAAAACAGTCGCTGCTACGCCATTATCAACATCATCAATCATAATGCGTAAGTGAATATTACTTAAACCGCGTAAAATTCCCTGTCCAGTGCCTCTCCTTATTATGACGTCACCGAAACGTCAGAACTGTAGGTAAATGAAGTTGATTTTCAAAAGTTGATAATTATTATTTCTACAGCAGTGGTATTATGAATAAGTCAATGTCCTTTTGTTTGGCAAAATGTTTGTTACGTCGACTGGTGCACTAAATTCCGAAAACAAAACGCCCGCGATGTTAACGTCTTGAGATTCTTCTGCGTTTCGTCTATTTTGTTTTATTCTGTTGATCTAGATTCGGAGGAAGGATAGGTAATTTGAGGAAACGATAACGTAAATGAAACGGGTAAGGAAACAAAACTTGTGTGCTCACAGCTGGAAAATTTGTTTGTGATTACAGTCACCCCAAGTTGTTTTCCGACTGGCCCGGAACTCCGGGCTTATATACTATTATATGGCCCGGACTAGTTACAATGGTTTTCAATAGAAACTAAAATGTATGAGGTATAACATTATATATTATACAACAAGCACACTGTTGCGAGAACATGTAATACACAAGACTCTCACTTCAATTGCCCTGTGATATATAAATAACGATGCTTATATAACTTGCTTAGATATTAACACTTAGAATTAGATTATAACTTATTCACTTACTGTCGAGTAAAATGCTTTGAATATACGAAAAATAGTTAAAATTAAAAAAAACAAAACCACGTACAACCATGTTTGGGATTCGAACCTGCGCATTAAAAGATATCATTTGAATATATGTTGTTAGTTTACACACTCTTTCAATGAACTATCCAAGCTTATGAACATTGTGTATACGCTTTATTTTATGAGTGGCGGATAAGGGTAATTGTTTACCTTTTAAGGGTTTTTCAAATTTTACTATGTACTGCCGACAATTTATACATTGGTGTTCAGAAAATATTAAATACTGTTAACTTCATCTTATTTTATCCTTTATGGCACCACTAAACTTAAACTGCACTATACGATGTATCTATTCACTAGTTCAGAAGGACACTTAGTGCCGTATTGCATACTTCATTATGCCTGACTAGATAAACATTTCCAAACACGCTGGAGATGATTAAGTTGTTTGTCGTTGATTTTTTGTAAATTTTTGTTAAGCTTATGTTTTTATGGACGTAAACAGAGCATTGTTGATAAGTTTAATGTCTCTGTGTCCAGGATTTTCCTGGATATATTTGACGTCCCATAGCTCTATGTTCTTTTCACAAAATTTTAATTACATACGTGGCGGGTGTTGCTAGCTAAATAGGAGGTGCTTAGCCTTCTGGAACACCTGGTCTCACTACACTGGTGGAAATTTACGCGTCTTACCTAACATGTAAGTTCCAAAGTTTTTATTTTGCCTCTGGGTTGTGATTCGGGCATTGATTAGTATGTTTGTTTTTGTTTATAACCCTTTCTTTTATATTTATAAACACGTGGATAGAGAAGAGATTAATGAGCTTTGTAATTTCTTTTCTATATTCTAAATTTATGTGTTTAACCTAACAGTTTCAAAGTTTTGATTTGCCTATGTAGTGAAATTTGGAGATGGATTTTTTTTTTGATTTGCCCTATACATATAACCTCTTGTTTCTGTTAACCGTATATGCCTATTTTACTTAAACCACTGGCTGTTTTTTTTCTAAGTTATAATGATGATATGTTTGCTTGGGAATTTGCCAGTGATATTTTATACTCACTCTATCTGACATATGAAACCTTTCTTTTCAAAACAACTTAAAGATCTTAGCTGATATGCACCGTCCCATTCTAGATTGAAGCACATATTACGCTGTTCACCTCCTCTTATCTTGCGGTATTCAAACCATTTATTATCAGTTTTAAGCCGAAAGCTTCTGTAAAGTCCAATCCAAAATGATGAATCTGATGAATTATCAAAATATGTGAAAAGTTACAAAAGTACAACAAACAAAGGTAGTTGTTATTATATATCAAGAGAACAAATCAATATTTCCATCGTAAACTTTTCTTTTTCATTCAACATTGTTTCAGAGTTTATACGCGGTGGGAGAGCCTGTTCTTACTGGCATGTGCTGATTTTGAATTCTTATTAAAATGCATTTAAAATGTCATGTGCTGATTTTGAATGCATTATTTTAATAAAAATTTAAAATCAGCACATGACATTATTACGAAAACTTATTACAAGATGCAAGCTACAAACAATTAAATATTGACTCAGGGATATTGAAAAACCTAGGCTAAACAGGACTTTCAATAATTTTATGTCTATTATTAATATCGGAAAAAACAACTTTAGTTTATTATTGGAAAAGCGAAGTCCTTCATTAAGTCGATATTTTCAAGTTGAAAAACATAATCGTTGCTAAATTATACGATCAATCCGCCATTTGAAATGTGTTACAACAGCGATGTTTAGAGCTGGGTTCTATTTGACTGCGTGTTCCTTTTTGTTTCTAAATAATTCAAAATGACATCATCAGAAAACTAGAATGCTACCACGTATACAATCAATTAATGTTATAAAAATGTTCTGAAATAAAGGATTTAATAACGTAACAATACTTACTTCTACCAGAATCAATCAATGTTGAATTTAGAAATGTTGAAGTATTAACATTATCTACCATGACCAAATGTCCATGTTCACGACACTTGATCTAAAAGAAATGATCAACAACTTATAAACTAAAAAATCAGTATTGGAAAACTGATGGATCGAAAACAGATATACAGATAAATGTCCAAATCACAATCCCGACACAAAATTAAAAAAATTGAAACTAGCAATGAATGTTAACACGTAAACTTTCACCTAGGACTGCGGCCAGTGCTTTTGAAGAGTAACTGGGGCATCTTCTGCTATAAAATAAGGAGGTTTTTCATCATTTTTAAAACAAACAATAATCATCTGATTCTGTTTAAGGGACATTGGGACCTTGCAGTCATATATTATAGTCTATCTTGGAAGCAAAAATAAAATAAGATTTTTACTTAGTAAAACAATGTTAGGCATGATCACGATGAACTGTTTAATTTAACAAATAGATGATAAGATGTGATTCTGTATACCCAGTTATGACACACCTCATTTAATACACGGGAATCATTAAAGTAGAATGCACACAACAAAAATGTGAAATGTTTTGTTTGAAAATTATAACATTTGCTACCTCTGCGTCATACCAATGTCTTTTGTCACTATTGATTATGAAGCACTGTTTGGTAAAATCTATCCAATCTACACAACAGTATCCTGTCCCTGAAATAACATTGAATATTATATTATATATAGTACAGGTCTGTTGAATTGTTGATGGTCAAATTAGTGTCGATGACAGTTTATTTCCGCCCTTTACAGCTATATCTCGACAACTTCTATTTATTTATCTCCCACAACTTTTCGGTCAATACCTATCTATATTGGCCATGCAGAAGTTGTGCTTTGACTTATTTTTGTTTGTCTGGCGTTAAATCTTTTACATGTCTGTACTGTATAAATAGCATACAAGAATATTTCATAGTTACATATTTTTAACCGATAAAAAGGTTTGTAATAACCTTACAGATAAGCAAGAATTCCAAAAACAATCATCCTTGTCTAATTCAGTCGTCAAAGATGGCCATCAGTCTTATTCAGATATTTTTATCTTGCATCAACAAATTATGGATTCTTACATTTCTGAAGAATTATTCAAAGATTTCACTTCTACAAAGTTCCACATATTATCTATCATTTCTGTCTGAAAGAAGGCAAATTGCACTGACCGGTTCATTTCTTCATAACTTTGTACAACGAAGTAGGCTGCTTGCAAATAATTGTTGACTATGGGATATTGCAAGCCTAGGCTTATCAAGGCCCTCAAAAAGTTTTATGGCCGTCATCACAGTATTGTTGATAAGTTTGATGTCTCTGTGTCCAGGATTGCCCTGGATATATTTGACGTCTCATAGTTCCATGTTCCTTTCGCACAATTTGTATTATACACATGGCGGGTGTAGCTAGCTAAACAGGAGGTGCTTACCCTTCCGGGGCACCCGGCCTCACTTCCCTGGTGGAAATTGACGTGTCTAACCTAACTTCTCAGCTCCAAAGTTTTTACTTTGCTTCTGGATTGTGATTCGGACATGGATAAGTATGTTTGTTTTTGATTAATATCGGTATGTGCAAATGTCGTTGTTAAAATGGTCGCTATAAAGAGGATTGCCTGTACTTATTCTAAAGGAACTTTTATTGAATACACAGTCAAATAGTTAAACGTTGCATTATGACATAAATGCATATTAGATATTGTTAGCGAAACCTTTGGTAAAATAACCCTTATTTTAATCGTGTTTTTAAAACTTTCATTAAAAACATTGTGTTAAAATAGTATACGACTTGACAAACGTAGCGATTTGTTATGACTTCACTCATTTTGCGTCTATAGATTATTATTTAAATTGTCCTATTCGGTACAATACATTTTTGTCTATTAATTTTTTTTCATTTCATTATCTTTGAATTCCATAATTTTTATCCGAACACTACTGGTACTGCAATACTAGTAATCAATACAACATCAATAGCCTACCTGTTTCTGTTAGCATTTTATGACAATTATCTACAAAAGAGAGAAAAAATATTTACTAATGAAGTTAGACATTTCGATTGGACTGCGACAAAAATAAAACTGCATTCATCATCTTGTTAGCGTCACTATGTCATATATTATACATGGTGCTTGTTAAAATTTGACATAAATACGGTAACGTGCACGTGAAAACAACGAATATAGTAAGACTGTACGACACTAACCAAGAGACTACACAATAAGTCAGTCAAAAAAAATGTAACAAAGGAAAAACAAACCGCTAAAATCAAAACATAGACAATAATTCATGTCAAAATCACAACCCTAAAGCAATGGAAAAACGTTGAAACACACAAATTAGGTTACACACATGAACATCTACCAGAATGGTAAGCACATCATGTTTAGCATTTTAAAAATCTTTTTTATCACACACGCACATTACCGTTTTGAGCCTCTTCTCTTAAGTTTTGTAATTTCCAATGTAATGACATAGTATCAGACATCAGTTTGTCAGCGTCTGAAAAAAGTTAGTTCTAAAATTTTATAGCTTGACATTTTAGGTCAAAAGCATCTGCAAAGTGATTGAGTGTTGAGTGAACAATGTTATCATTAGAGAGCACATAGGGCTGAAAGCTAAAGCCATTAATTTTTCATATGGTGGGCGCGTTTGAAATTAATTTTGTTAAGTGATGGATAGAGTATCAGTTATATTCTATCAGTCAAAACGATTTCCTTAGGATATTATGTTTCCTCGCTGAACATCTGAAGAGTTAAATTTCAACCTGCATCGCAATCAAAGTGTGTACCTACACAGTATAACTTTATATGTAAAAGAAAAACAACTTAAAATATATAATTAAGTACCATGTTTCTTCCTCGAAACTTCTTCAGATAACCGACGATGGATTTTAAAAATATCTGTAAAGATAACAAATGCCGAGACAAAATAAATTGCCAATAAAGTTATAATGTTCGAAAAGTCTTAAATTCAAAATAACAAAATGTTTTTTACTAATAAATTTTACCTCAAATTTAGTTTTTGAATATCTAAAAGAAAATGAAAGACTTGTAACACCACAATTGAAAAAAAATGACAAATTCAATATTCTCCAGATTTAACAAGGTTGTTTATAAATTCTGCTTCATACAAATAAAGAAACTTAACAGCAAGTTATAGTACACAGTTTGTGCCCATTAGTATTGTCATATCGATAGTGAATTTTGAAGACAAATACAACTTCGTTTGTACTGTTATGTGACTTCATCAATTATATTATACTGTAGACAAGGCAAATTATCGGAAACTACCGGAATGTTAGAAAAATGTCTTACCTTCTGTGTCTTTAATAAGAATCAAAATTTTAATGATCAAAATAATTGAAATGCAAATTGATAAGAATCCAACCATTTTCTGCAATGATTTTAAAATAGCTAAAAAATTAAAAAAAGATAAAAATTACTCATGTTTATTAGCTTTTCTGAGGAACATAGCATTTACTAATCTTTCAATCAATTCTTGTTATATATTATATAAACGTATATCATTCTATCGTTTGTATTGGATATTAGTAAATCTGTGTAAAACTAGTATAGGTTCTTTTTTGTTTTGAATTGTTTTACAAATTATACTTAGTTGTCGTTATTATTGCGACAAGTTTGATCTTGCTGTTTGAACTTTAATTTGAATATCCATTGTGTAATTTATATAAGTTGATATATAAGGATACATGATGGTAATAACTTGGTGCCGGATGTTTATGGTAATGAAACATGATGTTTTACCCAAATCACACAGTCTATTAGCCCAATCTAACATTTAAATTAAATATTAAACGGCCAAATCAAATTAAACTGTCAAACTTGGCCACTATACAGTATTTAAAGTTTTGTATCATCGAGAAGTATCGATTATCGTTTAAAACATTTATTTAAAATAATTTGATTCAATGCATTGAAACATTGTTCAGTTTAATTTGTTCACTAAAATATAAACTGGTTTATCGGATTATCATAAATTTAAATTAAATTGCAACTTAAATCATTTTCCTTCAAGTTCGAATTATCTAGAAATCAACCACAAACATACCGTTCTAAAACAATTATATCCGGACATGGGTTAGCATGTTTGTTTTTCACATCTTTACTCTAGTTTTTATAAAACTCAGAAACATAGTTTATGTCCAAACCACACTATCCGTTTCCATAGCATACGTGATATGATCACTTAACATTAAATCATCTATAAAATGCAATTAAAGTGGGTTTTTTACAAACTAGTACAGTATGTCCCGCTTTTCATTACATATTTTGGTATTTAAGATATACTTATTTTACAACAATTCGTTAATGTATAAAATAACATTTTGAATTTAATAACCAATAAAAACCTATATTTGAAATGCCACTAATTAATAGCATTATTGTTCACCTGATATAGGAATGAGTACTACAACATACATTCATATCGAGATAATAAATTTAAAATCTTTAACTAACTAATACTGCCTGCGATGGTAATAAATAATTATTTTGTAAGTATATAAATGAACAATAATTGCAAAATTAAATTTATTTGTTGTCAGCCTCATTCGCAAATGCATAAAATCTTATCAAAATTAATAAGTGATTTATATATATCAGTATATTTCCTAAACATCATCGAAATGATATATCAAAAACAAACATACTGATCCATGCCCGAATCACAATCCATTAGCAAAGTAAATACTTTGAAATTTGCAAGTTAGGTTAAACAAGTTAACTTCCATGAAGGGAGTGAGAACAAGCTCTGCCATAGCGTATTAATTGGGAAACAAATACATCACAAACAGGACAAGCAGATATATTGCTGCATAAAAAAGGAAAGTTGACAATAGAAAAATAGGAAGTATCACGTTTGTCGTACAGTTTTAATTGTACACTTTCGTGAGCGTCATGATTCAGGTATAAGTCTAAATATGAAGCAGAACTTGAATTATCAGTCGTATCTTTAATTTCAACTTCATTATGATAGATGACATTCACATAGTCTCCAAATGTATTATTGCTAAGAGACAGGACGTCATCTATATATCTGTATGTTGAGTAGAATGATTTGGCAACAGTCTTCTCTCTAGATTTAACAAAAATCTGCATAAACTCTGTTGTATGTAAACCGATGATATTTACACCAAAAATCGAAACATATGTAAATCACAATACGAATGCAATTTCAAAACATGCATAATATGTTTGTGTTTTATTGGTAAGTTTGTTGGTGATGTTTATTGATACTATACACCGTTTCTCCATAAAACCCGTCATCAAAACAAGGGGCTTCTTTAATTTTTTTTCCAAATATGTATTTTTATTTTTATTAACAACATTTTATTGTCAGATATGTTTTGTATTTGCATTGAATACAAATCGTTGATATCTCAAAATTTTGAAGTGTAGTAGAACGGATTATTTTCAAAGTGCGAAATTTTGAAGTGTAGTAGAACGGATTATTTTCAAAGTGCGAATTTGTACAATGCATAGAGCCCAAAGAAATGCAAGAGACCCCATGAGGGTACCTGTTTTGTTTTGTACGTATCACAGTTTTAAACATTTTAATGGTGCGAGAATAGAATCTGACACCTGTTTGAGGCCGATACCGTATGATCTTTTGTATAGTGTTAGTGTTACTATTCTTATCCTTATTTTATCAATGTTGAATGTTACTTAATGTCACACCAGCATTTATTCAACTATTTGCGACGATAACTACTTTTTTAATCTCTATGGATTGATCTTAAAACACAAAGTTTACATACCCTTTAATGATGTTTTCAAAAATCGTATTATCATCGGTATCATCTAAAATGTAGAAATTATGGTACATTTTATAAATAAAAGGTAAAAATAAAACAAATGTTATAACATGAAAATATCATCTTTACTACCAGTGATGTTGACGTGACACTCGCTAGCAGTTGTATTTTCGCTTTAAATTACTATTGAATATAGTGGCACAAATGTCATTTTTACATCAAAATTCCCAAATCGCAAAAATGAAAAAAATAATGATGTTTTATGTACTGTGCCTGCAATAAATGGCAAGTAATGAACTATTTCTTTTCATTTCTGTAGATTTCGTCATTGACATCCATAAAGTATTAAGAAGAAATTCATATTCATAACAATACGATGCAAAATTGAAATCACCAAAAGTTACAGCAGACACAAGCATAGTATAGAGTGTTATTAGATAATTGTCACATGTGTCCACAAAGGATAAATTTTATACCTGTGTATCTATCAACGTGTATAAAAACGGATTGATTGCTGAATTGATAGGCAGAACAAACACAACAGTCCATGCATATATTGTCCTCGGCATATCGTAACCAAATATGGCCATCAAACCTTGAAATATAAAAGTAACTAAAATTAAATAATTTGTAAAATCAAAGCAACATAGCCAAAAATTAGTTTAATAATACATGGAACCTTATGTGTATAATTTGTAAAACCGGAGATTGAATCAAGAAATAAAATGTCCATTTGGAACTAAAATTGCGTATAGCTTACTAAAATTGCGTATAGCTTACTAAAATTGCGTATAGCTTACAAAGCCAAAACAACCAAAACAACCACAATATTTTAAATTCGTAAAAATTAAACAGTTATTGAAACCAGTTGTAATGTTACAATTTTCCTGATTATTGCAGGAAAATATTTATTAATTTTGTTTATATGAAAAAAATGGTCGTTGGTAAAAATGTTTTCTATTTAGAATTGGAAAAATTCACTTATTATTTTGTAATCGAAATTAGAATATAAAGCGCTTTGTCACATTTAATAGCGTATCAACTGCAGTAAAAAAACACTTAACACTCTGTTAATCAAAGGCAAGTGATATCTTATACATACCCATAGTGCCAATTGGAATCCAACATAAACAGTCTGTTGCTACAACTAAGGTAAGTTTCTTTGCTACTTCTATGTGTTTTAAATCCCCTGTTCTCTGAACTCTAGTTGATATTTTTTTAACTTCAAAAACGATTGGAGCTTGAGCAAATGCGATGAAGAGAAAAGTAAGAAAATTGAAAACAACAAAGAGTGAAAACGAAAAGATCCATCCAGTTGTTGTTTCTTTCCTTAAAGGAAGAGATACACATAAGCCAGAGGTAGAGTAATATTTATCAAAAGCAAAATATGGAAATAAACCTATAAAAAGAGAAAACATCCAAATCATAATGCATCCAATTACAGCATTTTTCCTAGAAATTTTATGTTCTTTAAATGGGAATTTAACTGCAAAATATCGTGCAACTGTCACAAAGGCTATTGTAAGTACGGAAACTTCTGATGATAACACGGATAAAATTCCAAGAGCTGAACAAAGTGTGCTATTGCGCCATTTGTATTCTCTCCATATATACTCTCCCTGAAACTCTACATCAGCAACCCCTATAGATATAAGATATACACCTATTAAGGTGTCTGCTACAGTTAGATTTCCGACTAAAACTGAAAAGGTATCGCTAAACAACCCTCCTTCATTTGTTATTCTATAAATTAAAACGCATACATTTCCAACAACAGCCACTAATCCAATTATCCACAAAAAGAAACGAAGAACGATATTCTCTATCAAAGTTTCACAACTTGATACGTCAAATTGTGGAGCTATACAGCCATCAACTGACATGTGTTTTGGTGTTACACAACATAACGCAAAAGTGTCACTATGTATCAGTTTTAGATTGATATTTGTATCAAATAATCTTTCTAATATATATATGTCATTTCCTCGGGTATCTAAAAATTGAAGTGATGTCAAGTTTTTAAACAGTTCTTCTTCAATAACTGTCAGCTTATTATATGATATATCCAAGCTTATTAATTCTATCAAATTATTAAAGGTTTTTGGATATAGCCGATTAATGTCTGTGCCAGATATTGTCAGTGTCTGGCATTGGTTTATTCCAATGAAAGCTTCTGATTCAATTTCCACCAATGATTTCAAACGAATTTGCAGAATTTTTAAATTTGGGAGATTAATAATAATTTCATTTCTTAATACTTTGAGTGTTATTTCTAATAGTTCAAGAGTATGAAGGTTTTCCAAATCTTCAAATGTTTTATAAGACCATATTTGAGAAATACCTTTTCCCGATAACACAAGTTTTTCGATATATTGATGACGCCCACGTAATACTTTTGATTTGATTATCTGCCTAAATCTGTGATATACATTAAATGATGGAAGTTTAAACGTTTGTTTCGATGATTCTAATATATTTGATATCTCATATTCAACACTGCATCTTATCAGCGAAAAATCTTTAAAATTGATGAATTTGGAAAAGATATGTGTATCCCAATCCACGAAATTTAAAACCCCTTCATCGTAAACATATGTATGCGGTGGAAAATGTTTATGACAAGTTAGATGAATATAGGTATACTTATTTTGATGTTCTTTATGTTCACAATACATTTCATCATAACTATTATAACACTGGTCAACACCATCACATATCTGTTCAGGTGTTAAACACATCCAGTTCATACTTGTATCTAAACACTTTGATATTTCATTGCATTTTTCTACATCGGGTCCATTTTTATCTAAAAGCAGATGAAAAATTCTATTAAAAGAATTTAGATATTTTGATATTTTTAACCGGTTAAACCTCGAGACTTCGGACTTTAAAATAAAATCTAATGATATAATGCAAATTAAGTTATTTTTTGTTTCGTTAAGTTTGTTATTAACCCTTGTATATCAATTATCAATATGATTTGTTATGTACACAATAGAAACAATATGAATTATTTCTCGCGACAAATTCGCGATGATTTACGACATTATGATTTCACTCAAGTAGGAATATTTAAATCAAAATTAAGTCCAAACACACCAATAACTGCCAAAACCACTATCCCAAACCGTAGTACTAACTTTGAAACTTACAAATTTAGGTAATCACGTGAACTTCCACCAGAGAAGTGAGACCGGGTACTCAGGGAGCCTATATGCTTCCTGTTTTGCTAGCTACAGCTGTACACACGCGTTTCATAAAAGTCTGACCAACCTTATATACGAAAGCTATTCAGAAACCTAATAATGCTTATCATTGAAGTGTTTAAAAAGAGAATAACATCGTTTTTGATAAGTGTTGGAACCCCATAAAATATTTATTAAACAACCACTATTATATTTGATAAAAATAATGTCTTTCACAAAATGTTCTTACGTTTTGCTTGATATAGTCCACCAGCAATTGAAATAATAGTATAAGGGTTCGAATAAATCAGTTCTCCTGCCTCTTCTTTTATGTTATATTTACCAAATACGCCACTTTTTCCAATGGTATACAAGTCGTTATCTAATCGTAAATAAAATGATAATATTAATCAGAAACAAACATAACTAAATAATAATATCAATCAGATAAAAACATAACTAGATCACTATACAAAAAGCAAACCAATTTTTTGGAAACAAGCAGAATAAGTTACACACTACTTTTTAAACAGGGACGTAAAGCCCAGTGCCCAGGAAGAGTAAGTAATTTGGGTTAAGCTAGCTGTACCTGCCTAGTTTGTAACAAAAATTAAGAATGGAAGGTCATGGAACTATTGGACGCAAAATAAAACCCGGGTAAATTTTTAACACAAAGGCAGCATATCTATCAACAGTATTGTGATGACGGTCATAAAATGTTTGAGGGCATTGGTTTAACCTAGGCTTGCATTATCTATATACAATATGGTGCCTTGCGTCAAAATGTTTTACCGGTAGCTTGCTACGTTCTATTGATGGGAAAGGGGTAATAATTTTACCTTATTTAATGTATTAGATTATATCTCTTAATAATCATATAAATATGTAATCCTAAATGTAATGAATAAGCAATTTTTCCCAGTGAGCTTGAAATGAAAGATACGACTGATTCGTCAAGATCTGTTTTATATTAAGACTTAAGAGTCCAAAAATGAGATCCACGAAAAGATACTTTTTAGCTATATGACAAACGTGATGATTATGATTATAAGGGTTACCATACTTATCAACAATATTGTCATCACAATATATATTATTATGGTAGTTATAGTATTATGAGTAAATGAAAAGAAGCGTCGTTGTCGCTAAACTTGAAATATTTCATAATATAAATGAATTAACATATTATACAGATTTAAAATAAAGAAGTTATATATTCTTCGACAAGTGCTTATTGAGAGAAAGAGAGATTAATGTCAGATCTGTGTATTCAAGCATCACTTTTACCAAGTAGGTATAGATGTGTAAACTGCATCATTTGCGTTTTAGGTATGATAATTTTTTCTTCTGTGCCAAAAATTCGCTGTTCTTCTACTTGTTCTTTAATTTGTCCGCCTACAAAGAATATTACTCCTTCTCTATGATCAACCTCAAATGACCGTGGCGCTGCTGGACCCACTATTTGTTGTATTATAGTTTCTACATTGTTTGTTTCAATATCAAGTCTGTAAATTCCCGTGTCGTATAACTTTAAACCATTTTGTTGATGGAAGTAGATAAATCTAAAAACAAAATGTTATAAATATTTCCTTTCATTTACTTGTATTGTTCCGTAATTACATATGTAAAACAATTCCTATTTTTTAGTTATAAATTTTCTGAATGGTTAACAATAACATTATTAAACAAGAATTGCAATTGTGGTAACCACAAAGTAGAAAATTTTCCATCTTCTATTTTCAGAATAATGACAGCCATGTTGGAAATTCAAAATGCCGATTGCAAATCTACATGGTTGATACATTTAGTGAGTTTTCTCTGAGTAAAGAGACAGACAAGTAGCTTGCAGAAAGTAGAATAATAATGATAAAGATAAAAAAGAGTAGAAACAGAACAAGGACAATAAGTCACACAGCGTGATGGGTAACTTAAAAAAGTTAGAACGTACAGAAGCGTATAGGTAAAAAATTAAACAGCAAATAACAGCAAGTGGACAACAGAATAAAAAAAAGTGTTAGACAACTCAATGGTTATGAGCAGACGTACGCTAAATCTATCAACAATGTGAAAAAATAGTTAAGAAAAAGACCTATAATGATGTATATCATTTCAACAAGTATTTTTATAATTTTTTCAACTGCGTTATTTGTAAAAAATGTTCTATCCAACGAAACCAAGTTATGGAAACAAGAAAGCGCCAAAAACTCTAATTAACAATTCTTCTAAGCAAAAGTTTTTAAATTTGATTTATTGCGTCATATAACTAACCAATGCAACACCTTTAATGATAACCTTCTCCTGCTTATTGTGTATTTGTTACACTATTAATACGCTATGGTAGAGCTTGTTTCCACTGCATAAACCTTATACAATAGTACAAGCATCAACATAAATTGTTGAAGCAAGGATGTTGTAAGCCTACGCTTAACAAGGCCCTCAAATTGTATTTTTGCAGCCATCACAATATTGTTAATAAGTTTGCTGTCTCTGTGTCCAGGATTGTCCTTGATGTATTTGACGTCCTATAGTTTCATTTTCTTTTTCATTTTAAATTTTATTACACACGTGGCGGGTGTAAATAGCTAAATAGGAGGTATATACTCTTTTGGAATGCCAGACCGTATTCCCCTGATGAAACTTCAGGTATTTTACTTGTCAGCTTCATAGCTTTTGCTTTGTTTTTGGATTTTGGTTTTGACGTGGAAAAGCATGTTTGTTTTAGATTGAACGAAGTCGATACGAAAATAATAATTTCACATGAAAAATTTTCTAAATAGGGATGAAAACGAATAACCGATTAATTTACATAATCGATTTATAAATGCCCTTTAATTCATCTCATACTTTCAATATCCTACAAGGGAACCTTAAATTTACTTGGTCCAACTTACATTGGATTATCCTAGGGTTCCCTTAAGCGTGGAGTTAATATTCAGAAACAAACGAGTACACTGTACTAATATTTCATAAATTAATAGTTCTGTCTTAAAAATATACAGCAAAAGATATACCGATAATAAAAGTTATAATGTCATGACTTTAGCCATCGCATAAAATCCTCGTTTTGTATTTCTTACTTATAAACAGCTGATTTAAATTTTATCTTTGTTACATCATAAGTCGGATTGTAGTGTTTATTCTCGAAGGAACAATGGTACCACTTTACATTTTTTTTATCAAATGACATTGTTAAAGCAAAATTTGGTCATATTTAACATAACATATGGCAAAATATTGACTTTATCAATAAACTTTACCATAAATAATTTTAGCAGCTGTTTACTCAAGAGATTTTTTTACCTGTGATTTCCGATTTCTCGATTAATTCTTCACATCACTCAATTAGTGGTATTAGATGGATTTACAATCGCTACTTAATTCTTGGTGAAATTGTGAAAGAATGAAATGGTATAATTTCAAGGAATAAGTAAAGTTATTCAAGTACTCACCCATTAAATGTGTCTAAAACAATTAAACTTGCGTAATAACCAGTGGATAGTCGGTGATCAAACTGATGATCTCTTCCGTCTATATCAACAGATTCTATTGAAGAATTTCTTGGAACAGAAAACATAAGACGTCTTTGAAAAATGTCAAGAGTTAATGAGAATAACTCCTTCGAAGTACCTGTGTAACATGCTTCTTTTCCTAAACAAAAAAAAACGATATTAATGATCAAGAGACTATACTACATAGTTACAATTATTTTACACATTTGAACCCAAGAAGGATGGAAATCTGTGGTATATTATAAAGGCAACAAATAAATGGTATCTCTAATATACTAGTAAAATGTGTTGCTAACAGTTACGCAAACGGTTTTTAAAATTTGTGCTAATATATAAATATATCATAGGCGAGTCATAATTGTTGGCAGTTAAGACACGGAGAATTGTGTACATAACTTTACGACTGAAACAAAAAACAAAAGACTGACAACATAGAGTGTATTTTTCAAAATTCTTCGTATTTAGAGTCTAGTACTACGTTATGATGAACAAAGCCTCTGATATTTTTTAATAAATTGAATATTGTTGTGGTGCCAAAGGTTCTATACCATGGCCCTATGAGTCAGTGATCATTTTCACTCAAAAAATAAAGCGTTATTCTAATTGCTTGGTTAAGAGTCATATAAACCGCAATTGTGGTTTGACCTCATCTTTACCACCCTATTACGGTACGCACAAGCATAATGAAACAATATTCCTGAAACTTAATGCTGCTTTGCCCTTGAATGTGGAATTTGAAATAGAAAAAATTATAAAAAGCTGATTTTAATAATCACTTGTTAAATATAAGATTTAATTATGATGTATACGTTTATGTGATATTATGCCCAGGTAAACTTCGATTCGTAGTTATATAACTCTTACTGACACGACGTATGTACTCGATACTAACACGACGTATGTACTTAATACTAACACGTGTATTTGTCAGGGGATAATATCGCAAAGATTTTTACTAAAACCATCAAATTTCAAATTAAAAAAAACATTCATTTGAAGAAATATTTATGGTTTGGTTTAAATAACCTATTTTAGTGCAAAGAGCATTACTCTCGTATGGAGTGTATAATTATTAAAAATTAGATTCGTTAATAATAAGTTGAGTTGTCAAGAAATAATTAGATTCCTCAAGTTATGCTTCTAATTTAAGCTTATACTTGAATTATAACGCACACTATAGGCTACATTAAAAACTGTAAGACAAACGTGATGACTTCAATTTTTCTTTTATCAACTTTCCTTTTCTATGCATCTTCTTTACCGGCTTCTCATGCTTATGGTCTATTTGTTTCCCAATTATTACGCTTAAGTAGAGCTTGTTCCCACTACGGGAACTTTGTACAACAAAGCAGGCTGTTTGCAAATAAATTGTTGACTGACTCGAAGATATTGTAAGCCTAGGCTTATCAAGGCCCTAAAAAAATATTTGTTGCCGTTATCACAGTATTGTCTCTGTGTCCAGCATTGCCCTTGGTATATTTGACGTCCCATAATTACATGTTCCTTTCACACAATTTTGATTACACACGTGGCGAATGTGGCTAGCTAAACAGAGGTGCTTACCCTTCCGGATCAACCGGACTCATTCTCCTGGTGGAAGTTCAGGTGTCTAACTTGACTTTTTTAAGTTTTTACTGGATTGCTTTTTGATTGTGATTCGGACATGGATTAGTATGTTTATTTTTCATTAATAGTAAACTTGGCTGTCAAGATTATTACACTTTCATACAGAAATCAGCAGCTTTTTACTAGGCTATGTTTATCCTGAACTCCATAGTCACAAAATCACATTTTAATATAGGCATCAGTACTGTCTTAACTTGTAGTTCATTTAAATAAATCAGATTTTAAAAAAAAGCATTGACATATATATATAAATCACTATGAACGAATTCAAATTTGATTTACATATGGTTGTACTTTTTATTACTTCCCTTTTATGTCTGGGAGGGGGTTAGTCAATCACTAAATTATATTTGTTCAGTGATAGGGGGAACCATTCATTTCAAACGAACTTGAAAAATAGAACACAGTTATCCTAAATTTTCGCTTAACATGTCATCTATAGGAAACATAAAATTGAGAGAGAGAGGGGGAGAGAAAGAAAATATGCAGGGCTAGACCTCCTATACTATCTGTAATTGCTCTACTATTTTTAATAGTAGTGAGGTAATTAGAAATTCATTATAGATTTTGGTATTTAAAAAGAGAAGAAAGTTTGTATTTTTAAGTTTATATAAAATCTGGTTCATTTGTATTGAATCATTTTGAATGGCATACCTGTTCCATTGATATAAGCTCTTCTTATTTCATATACTTTATCCTGTACCCAGTAGATTTTCAAATCGAGAGGATCAAATGTAATCCCAGCGGTGTCATAGGTTTCAAAATCATGGATACTAATTTTGCGACGAAAATCAAAATTCCCTTGTGGAAGATACATTTCTAGATTTGTTTTATCGCTGAACAAAATCACTGTTTGTGCATCTAATAAAATAGAAGTATAAGATTTCCATTAGTACACTGAAGACCTTATTCTGTACAAACAAAGTAGGTGTGGCAATTATTTCTGAAGAGATTATTTGATACTTCATTGCGTTTATACATATAATATTTCAAGGTTTCAATGCTTATCCGTCTGGGACCGTAATTTTCTGATTTTAACTAAATTAAGTAAACATTCAATCGGTCTACATATGGTAAGCTTTGTGATCTACGGTTAAAACTTTGACATCACTTCCCAATTGGAAGATAATATAACTTCATTTGTCAGTTTCAATTTGTTTTTACTTTTGTGATTTGGACATGGATAAGAATGTTTATTTTTGATTTTAGGATAGGATACCCATATTTAGAATTTTATCTGGTGATAATATGTTTTTATATTCAATAATAAAACTATCCAATATGTCCCATTTTTATCGTTTGTATTACCAGTTTCATCGATACATGTCTTCTCATCCAATAACAATTGAAATCCCTCATAACAAGAACAATAAACGTATGGATAATATTCCATCTCGTTACACTGCTGCGAACACTTCCCATTATCGACCGAACAAATATCGATATCTTAAAAAAATAGATTAGCAGAATTATTTATAACCAGCACAATCTCAATTAGGTGTTTATCCTTCCGAAGTACACGGCGTCACTTTCCTGGTGAAAGTTCCCGTGTCTAACCTGACTTGTCACTTCCAAAGTTTTTACTTTGCTTCTGGGTTGTGATTCGGACATGGATAAGTATGTGTGTTTTTGATTACGATAAAATTATTAAATTAAGATATAAAGATTAATTTAAACATGGATGATTCACAATACTGTCACCGCTAGTTTAATACTAAATTTAAAATTTCATTTCCCCCAGTCATAATTAAGAAAGACGTGAAGTAAAATAAGAAAAATACAGTAAATATTTCTCTATAAAACTAATCTATCTAATTGCTTATAATATCAGTTTTAATGTTATGATTAGTGTTATGGGTTATCTTTATTTTATCATAGCTAACAAGATAGATATCAATTACATTTGAACTGATAACAGGTTAATCGATATTTATGTAGAACGATCTCAAGAACTTTGAACACCCACTTTCTTTTTCAATCAATCCTATTGGCATGAAGTAACTAAAAACTCAAAAAGGACTAAAACAATGAAAGCCATTAACATTTTTTCTGAACCATTTGTCACGCCATTCCGTAAAGAGAACTTATACCTATCGCATTGCCAATATGTATGTCGAACAATAAGTATCAGAACTAAATATTTAACTAACACGTGTCATTACATGCATAACAACAAATGGCACAAACATTAACTAATTTACGTTATATAGCACTTACCACACGATCCATTGATAGCAGGTAAAAACACTCCATCTAGAGGGCAAATGCAGCTAAAGGAGTTCTTAAATGCTGGTAATTTAAGTTTCGAACACCTTTCGGTTTCATGTGCACATTCTGAAAATTAATTAAAAACATGTGCAGCTGGCGAATATGTTTGGAAATAGAAACAACCACAGAAAACCAAAACTAGAAAGGATATAAATATAAAGCCTCTATTTAACTACGTCGTATAAATTTACAAAATCTTCAATGATAATGATGCATTCGTTACATACCTGCTATTTATATGGTTTACTTTGCGGATGTAGCTAGCTTAAAAGTAGTACCTTGCCTTCCAAGAGCACCCTACCTCAATTCCCTGGTTTTAGTTAATGTTTGACACTAAATATGCCAGTTGATTTACTTTTTTATCTTAAGACGCGTGGGATGCTTTTTAATTTAGATTTAAATATCAATAAAATATAGTTGAAGCAGCTATTCAGAGCGGGAAAACAAAAACATCATTATTCGTTTTATTCTTTTACTTCTATAACAAGTGGCCTTGTCTCAATAAATTTCACTTGATGTCATCTGCTTTCCTTTTATGTTTTGTGACTTATCTTCACGACTGCATAACATTCCATGAACATTTATAGAATATTAATTGAAATTATATTTACCTTGATTAAGACATTTTACTTTTCGTTCATCGATATGTTTGACGACTCTCCATTGTTCATGCAAATGATGGACATTTTGCAGATAAAGTACCTTTGGTTTGCCCAAACGGAATATGTTTTTCATACCAATGAGCGAATTTTTATCTATAAAGATAATGTCTGCAAACGACGGTGGAAATCTATTTTTTGTACTGATGTCATGCAAATAACTTTTTATTGGTATACTTCCTCCATGAACTTTGACATCAATATTTTGACTCAATCGGTGTTTATTGAGACAGTCTTTTGAGAAGGCATCATGATCATAGACTATATCTTTAAGGGTATCTTCAATAGGATGGAATCTGTTTCTTGTAATAAAATTATTATGACTCATAAAAAGTGTTTTTAAGAAGCCATCAACAACAAGCTGATCAAAGTTTCCAGTGACAACAGCCACTTTTTCCTGACCGTCCATAGTCGCACTCATTATTCCCATTGGTTCTAGCCAAAATAATATTCTGTACAAATATATATTAGTATATTATTAGCGTTAGTATAAACATGTAAGAAAATATTTAAATGATCTTGCCATGAATTATATGGATTGTTACATTGGTTGAGCCAGTTTGAAAGTATTTACTTTGCTTTGATATTTGGATTGGTTTGTATGTTTGTTTTGTATTTGAACAAGATGACTATCATCATGTTTTCCGTCGGGAGGCTAAAGCCTACAATTGACATAGTGTCGTCATGATTTATCGAACGTTGAATGATCGGGGTAACCCCCTTTTCATTAGACTAAAGCCCTACTGAAGCTTTTAACCTAAATCATTGTAAAAATCTAGCATAATCTTGTTTTGTTGGTGTAACAAGCAGCAGATGCATTAAGAGTTTAAAGATGTTTTAGAAAATTGATTTTATAGGCAAAAAGCCTTTAAAATAGAGTTGTCTCCCCTGCAGTATACTGTAAAATGTGGAACGGCCATGTATTGGACTTTATTCAAACACCATTGTCATGACCACTCTTTTTTAAGAAAAACATTTTCATCTCAGTAATAGATTTTATTCTCTAAATATTCGAAACACCAAAATTTAAACATTTTCTGCAGACAGATTTAATACTTTGGTTCTGTTGTCTTAAAGTTGGGGTGGTTTTTCATTATTAAATATACTGTCTTGGCTATCTTTGTAATCCGAAAACCTACCCCGACATAGAATCTAACTGAAGAAAGCTAGGTTGGTTTATATCTTGCTTGTACAGTATCTTAGTATAATTTCCATTTGAAACACTTATTGTCTGCAATACCATAGAGGACCAATAAACATTTTCAAATAACCAATCAACAGCTATATATGATCTAGGATCACCGGTATTAATAAAACGGCGATGAATATAGTTAGGAAAATCGTCCATGTCAGTCTCCATAATATATGTCGATTCTCGACTGTGCCAGAATAAAACATTCTTTTCATACAAAATGTCAATACTGAATACGGGCTCGTCCGTCCGAATTTCTTTAACCAATGACAGTTGGACTTCTGACTCAATAATGAAGTGTTTTATAACCATGTCCGTTGATGCAAATAATTCATATTTTTCTGAAAAAAACAAATGACAAAATCTTCCTTAAACGATCAACTGGTATTCCTTCAAATGATAGTGATAACCACTGTAAACTTGCATGATGGTTTGGTTTTAATGATTGTATCAGGTTGTTGTTACTTATCTTTATCTATTTATTGCATCAATAAAGTGCGAAACTAAGTTGTTATAGTTCGAACAAATTATTTCCTACACTGCATATCGATAATTTTCATACTGTGAAATAGGCTTTCCTTGATTTAATTTATTAATAATACATGTAGTAATAAAAGTGAAAACTAAAGTCTTTAATCTTACCTCATTTAAAAAAGAATTTCAAGACGTCAAACCTGAAAATCGCATTTACATTGTGCGCATAAATATATTTATATAGGAAATTAAATATTACTTCGTATTTCGTAATTGTTTTCATGGCTATTAGCTTTATAGTAACCTGTCATAATTAACAAACTGTATCAAGATAACCTCAAAAATAGCTACCAAACTAACATTGGTGCAACACTAGTATATAACCTTAACATTTAATCTTGGAAAAAGGACAAAACACCATTGACATATATGTAAATTTCAAATAAAAATACCACAAAAAAGTAATTGTAATCGTTTAAAATTTGACAACTTCACGCATTGTTGAGCCGGCTGTAGCACAAGCTTAGGCTAATCCGGTTCCTAAAAAACTTTTATTGCCGTCACAAAAAATTATCCCGTTGACGTCATATGGTTTCATGTTATTATCAACTTTTTATTTCAAACGTAGCAAAGTAGCTGTATAGACAAGTGGCGTTTACCCGCCCTCACATTCCTGTTTCAATTCTATCTTTTTCTCTAATTATACAGTTTTCAAAAAGTGTTGTCTTTGCTTTTGTAATTGCGATTCAGACTTGAACGGGTTTGTTGGTTTTTTTTTTTTCATTATAAATTAAGTTCATAATTACATGTAGCTTACCTACAGCTAGCTGTAAATGTGTTGAATGTTGAATGAAAATTTGGAAAAATGATATGCATTGATAATAGGAACTAGATTTCTGAGTGAAATATACAAACAAACAACATTGATATGATTTCTCTATATCCAATGAGCAGTTTTTTTATGTTTCTTATATTCTCAATTTTGTTACATACTTCGCAAGTCTAACTTGCTAACAGGAGATGCTAAAACTTTAAGAGCACCCGACCTCACTTCCCTGGTTGAGGTTCACGCGTTTAACTTAATTTGTCATTTTTAAAGCTTTTACCTTACTTTGGGATTGTGATTTTGGCATTGATGGGTATGTTTGTTTTTTATGAATACTGATGAAAATTTTCTAAGTTTCTTAGTTTACATACCAAAATATCCCTGTTCAAAGTCTGTTTTATTAGAAATTGCTTTGTTTAAATCTTTTTCTTTGCAATATGTTCCACAGATAAACGGACGTTTGTCTGAACAGTTTGTATAATCCAGAAAAAGAGTAGACTTAACAAGAACAACACAACCATCATTATTCAAGATTCTTGTCGATGTTTCTTTTAAGTCCTTTTTCAGAAACAGTTGGTAGAATTGTTCATCTGAGTGTATATGGTATATTCTGCCTACAAGTTCTACAAATACAAAAAGAAAAATATTTTAGTTGAAAATATTCAAAAACAATATGTTTAATATGTATCTGTATTACAACCTATCTGTCATCTTGGTATTTCGTAGAATCTTCTTCTTGCAGAATATTTACACAGTAAGTGTTTACATTATAAATAACAGAGTAGTGGGACTTACCGGATCTCAACTTATTGATAAAGCTGTATTCGTATAACGTGGATAGAGAAAGAAGTGTTGCACCGTCGCTGATACAGGTATCTTGAGCTTCATTGTGGCTCAGAAATGTTTCATATACTTTATAATAAAGTATATTGTCTTCTATTAAGCTATATTCGTTTACAAAGCAATCTGAAATGAATTAAAATGACAATGGAATTTAATAAAATCATTGGACGATCTAGAATGAATGTATAAATACAATATTGAATTGACTCATTCCAATCAATTATATTCGTTGGTCGATAACCAAACTCGTTAAAGAATTAAACAAAATCTTTTTAACCAATAAATCAATTTTCTCTTCATGTTTATGTCATCAACTATAAAATTTAAGAAAAGGTTTTACTTTTATTTTGTAATCCAGAACGATAGTAGATATGAAATATGCGTTGGATCTACTTCAAAGAAACTAGTGTGGGAATTTCAAATTATTTTAACAACTACCTAACGTACGTTTGCAGATCTATTTTATCCCATTCAGCATAACTGGCGAATCTTTTGATAAGAAAATGCACAAACTTTTTCACACTAGGGTGTGTATCGAATGAGTGTTAAACCTAGGAGGTAAAAGGCGTTGGGATCAGTAAGCGCGCTAAATACTACTTAGCCACTAAGGACAAAGCTAATAAAAGGAAATGAGTCCTATTTCATAAATTTGAAGTGATTTATATCAGAAAAATTGATTGGCAAAATCACAAGATTTATATATGACATTGCAACTACAAAAACTAAAATTATTATGTCTGATTTTTTTGGAAAAAAACTTGAGATTCAGTATTTTGCTTTTTATTAAGCTCTGGTGTTTTTGAAATAGTTGAAAATGGCTCAATTTAATCAATTAAGATTTCAAATATCGTGTTATATGTATCAATCAATTTAGGGTCGTCATGATAGCGTCCTCAACCAATTTTGAATTGAAAAAATATAACATTTTGTACAGCAAACTTATATATTTTACGTCATTTTCACAATACCCTCAAAACTGTCTTAAATGCCACCTCTGTATTAAGAACAACTTGTTTTTAAATGTTAGTAAACTGTTATTCAAATTAATCTTTTTAAATTTTATTAGAACTTATATACCAATAAG
The DNA here is from genome assembly GCA_021292105.1 of Anadara kagoshimensis. Classification (NCBI taxonomy): domain Eukaryota; kingdom Metazoa; phylum Mollusca; class Bivalvia; order Arcoida; family Arcidae; genus Anadara; species Anadara kagoshimensis. Next base: position 5,838,187 of record CM037865.1, read on the forward strand.
TTCATCTAGCAATAAAGACCACTTTTACAGATTCCCTATAGTGAAATGTATAGACATGATTCAAATTGTACAGTATTTAAAAGCTTGAATGTAAACTTCACCTTCTTCCTGATAATTATCTTCTACACTTAACGTTTCATTATCTTCACATACGCACACAAATGGTGAATAAAGGTAGTCACAATCTACGTCATTGAACTTTTGATTGTCAAAATGCAACAACCCACAATCTTCACCAAACATAGAGTCGTCTGGTTGACATGTATCCCAGAATTCACCTGTAACATTTGTTCCATCAACCCATTTCCACTCGCCTTCATTTTTTATATCACTCATTCCAATCCAAATAGGTTCTCCCGCTTCTGTACAAAATAGAGAATCAAATGAGAAAGATTTTCACTGATAGCGTTTAAAAAGGGAGAAAATGCAAACTTCGTTATAAATGTATATACATTTTTGCATTGTCTTTACTGAGGACCAAGCTTACGTTGAACTTATTCTGCTTTTTCGGAATATCTAATTATTTTTCTGAGCACTGCTGATGAGAAATGTCATTCCGAAACGACTGCCTAATCCTGCAAAATTAAAATTCTTGGTGTTTTTTTCATTTGATTACTGTCTTGGCATTTTGCGAGGAGCTTATTTTCACTTCTTCGACCATTCTCGATGGACGTAGCATAATATATGAAAATGACGTTTCGTTGTTTTTCGCGAAGGTGAAATTGTCGCAAATTTTTTCAATACGCAAAGATGAGGAAACATCACATGTACAGTATGCGACAATTACCACTTTTCTTTAACCATTACTTTTTGTGTAAAATAAAGTACCACTAACTGATATGCTTGAGATAAACATAAAAATACAAGCTTCATGTCCAATTCAAAATAATGAAACTAATTTCTAAAGGAGTTGGGATTCATTTAAATGAAAATATGGAAATTATTCTCCTTACCATCTATCCTCAAGAAGAGAATAAGAACAGGGTTATTTTGATGACTTGAAATTCTTTTCTATTTTCACATATATAAATTAAAATGTTATCTTGATTTGAGGCTGAAATTAATTTATTTATTTCTTTTCTCACCTCTTATGGCAAAATCTAACATTTCCTTATTTCGTATGATTAACAGTTGTGCACCCTCATTTTCACATTTGGCCTTTGCGTCACTCCATGGAACTCTGTCAATGAATAACATGTACCTTTTGTAATATATATTGGTTTTCTCGTCGTATAAATAACCTCCCTTTGGACATTTTTCTTCTGAAATATAATAACTATAATGCGTCAGATAGAAGGGCGATAACACAAATCATAATAATGAAACTAATTTCTAAAGGAGTTTGAATTCATTTTAATGAAAAAATAGAATAGGAGTTTCCTGTCAATCTTTTCTTAGGAAGAGAAAGATTTTTCATATATATTTGCATAACTGTTTTTACGCTTCACTGAAAAATATCCAGTACAAAAAAAATGTACATGTTTTGGATTGCAACAAATAGACTGCTACATGTGATTTTTTAAATTTTAAAACCAAATACAATTAATTAATTGTAGTAACAGAAATTTTACAGTAAAATATCATTAAACACATAATTGATGCATTTCGTCTTCTTTTTATAATAATTTATGCATCTTCCTAAAATATTAGATTCTTGGCGGGATGTTTACTAAATGTACTCAACTGGGTTGTTTTAAAGTGTCGTTTTTATCCTTTTTGTCTCTTGTTGACTTGTTTAACTTGGTAACTGATGTGATGCGATAGTTTTGTTATAAATAGACAATTTTTAATTATACTTTACCAGATGGCTTCAATACTGATGGTGTAGTCGTACTATAATTGAGTAGATGCTGCATATGTGCAAATATGAGGTCACTCATTTTACCATTTGCCCAAAGGTCAAGTGTCAAGACAACTGTTCCAACTGTTTTTGCCACAAATGTTAATCTCTCATTGGTCAAGTAGGTCGTTTCATTACATCGCGCTTTATAACAAGTTTTCATTATTCCTCTGTATCTTTCTAATAAAAATAAATGAACATATGTAACTTTAGTCTCATAATTATTGATTCATATTTGACATTCTATATTCTCTTCGTAATTGTAACTTTAGTCTCGTTATTATTGATTCATATTTGACATTCTATATTCTCTTCGTAATCAAGTTTGATTTATTTTAAATTTTGATTAACAAGACCATTACCATCAACAACAATTGATAGAGTTCTGTAATTATTATAGAAGTCTCGAAACATAAGTTGTAAAGATCTATATTTGTGAATATGGCCGTGGTACTGTCACTGGCTATCGAAATCAAGGGGGTAGTTTTGAACCTCGCTCCGGACTTGAATATTTCTGAGATGAAAATGTCTACAGTAGAGCTGTAACAAAAACTAAGATAGTCTTTCGGAAGAGACTCAAAAACCGAGGTCCCGATCCTCAGTGCACGCTAAAGACACCTCTGGAGAATTGTAAAAAACGACTAGGTCACTTTTGACCGCTAAAGAGAACGCTTACTAGTAAAAAGCGGTTGAAACAGACAAAGCAAAGTAAGTAAGAGATATATACACCCATATATTCAAAACGAGGCGACTATGCCCATTATGACGATGAAACACGGGCCATGATAGCTAAATGTGCTACAGAAAATGGAGTAGCCTTTACAGCACGCAAATACACAAAGCTTTTGGACAAGAAAATCTGTAAAACTACTGTTAGACGTGTGTGGGATTGCTACATAAAAGTGAAACAAATTCGGTAAGTCAATTAAGCAGGTGGCTTCATAGGTTAAAAATATTATCAATACAGTAAATAAATCAATAACAAATACTTATTTTATATAAATAAATAAATAATAAATCTATTTTAGGTCTTAAAAAAGTTTGTCAATGCCAAAATCGCCGAGGGGTAACCCTCTCATGCTTGGAGAATATGACCAAGACGTAAAAAACTGGATAAGGGCGATATCGGATAAATGGTGGAGTCGTAAATAACAGAATCGTCATGGCGGGTGCCGATGCAATTGTAACAAAGCTGGCTAAACCCAAACTTGAAAAGTTTGGTGGTCATATTGTAATCATAAAACATTTTGCCAGATCAATTTTACGTCGAATGGGATATGTAAAACGGGAGGAAACCAAAAGTGTCAAGCAGTTTCCGACCGATTTCAGTGACATTAAGGAAAAATATATTAAAAAGGTAGAGAAAATTTTAAAGGAATATGATGTACCAGATCAGTTAGTGTTAAATTGGGATCAAACAGGGTGTCAGTTAGTTCCGGGAGGAGAGTGGACTATGGAAGCAAGGGGGTCAGACCAAGTGACAAATACGGGATTAGACGACAAAAGGCAGATAACTGTCTTTTAACAATTACTAAATCGGGTTCACTACTTCCGACTCAAATTATTTACGCTGGTAAGACTGTGGGGTGTTTACCAAATGTAAAATTTCCAAACAATCGGGATTTTTTTCATACGGAATCGCACTGGAGCACAGAGGAGTCTTTGATTCTTTTCGCAGACAAAATTATAATTCCGTATGCAAATGAAGTCAGGGAAAAATTGCCCCTATCGCGAGTCAGTCAGAGAGCCGTGGCAATATTTGACGTGTTTAAAGCACATAGAGGTTGGAGACTTTTGTCACACCTTCAGGACAATGGGATCGCACTTTGTTCGTACCTGCAGCATGCACTGACAAATTGCAGCCTTTAAATATTTCAGTCAATCGAGAATACAAAGAGGATTTAAAATCTCAGTTTCACGATTGGTATGCCGGTGAAGTTATTTAAGAACTTGATAAACTTGAAGACGAGAACTGTTGACAGTATGAATGTTTCGGTCAACTTAAAAACATCTGTCATAAATTCAGTGCACGCAAAATGGATTATTGTTACACACGATCGTATCTATCAGTGAAAGGGAGGAACTTATCAAAACAAGGTTTCGGAAAGAAGGTTTATAAAATTGATACACTTAAAACAAACTCCATGGCTGGTTTTTTAATATTTTTAACTGTTTTTAGAGTTTAAGTGACTTGATTTTAGAGTTTTTTAGAAGTTTTAGTGATCTCCCGTTTTAAGATTTTACCGGGAGTAATCAATAAAATAAAATGGAATAAATGTGTAACCTGATAATAAATAGAAATGAAATTTTAAATAATGCGTTATTCATTAAATATGATAATGGATCATATTATAATTAAATTACATAGTGGAACAAGATTCGAGGTAACATCGTCTGAGGTAAGTCCTATAACACATACTAGTATACTTGCTACTTTTAATTTTTCAAACCTGAACTTTAAGTTTTCGTTGTGGATGTAAATTTGTGAATATGGGTGTCCACAAAAACAACGGAAATTGAGCCCCAACGAAAAATAGCGAATTCACAGTAGTCAATTAAGTCTTATGGTCGAACTTACCCGTATCTGTTATCAGGATTCCTTTTTTATTTTTCGTATAAAATGCCAATAAATCAGATTCTAGCACGGTATCTGCAATCGCTTCATACATAGCAGGATTAGTAAACCCCAAACCAAACTGCAACGAATTAATTTCACCCCTCATGAAAGGAAAGAAATTCCATATTTGCATGAATGATTCTTTTAATTCTGCATCTCTGTCTCTAGAAATGACCAAAATGAAGTTTCCCCTATAATATTGCATTGCCACTGATAAAAACAGGTCTTTAAATATCTGGAAAAAAACAAAATTGTATCTGATAATTTAAACTAAGAATATTAGAAAGAAAAAAAAGAAATACAACATTGATACAATGTGAATGCATTATTTAGAATAACGTTTTTTTTCACGGTTTTTGAATTTCAAACCCTTTAGACCGATTTTTTTCATCGCAAATGAAACTACACATACAGCAATGCATAAGTCTTCACAAACAAAATTAAGAATAGAACACCAACTGAATATTATTATCTAACCATTGATTATTAAAACTTCCTTCTCTGAATGACAATTACATTTGCTATTAAATGCATCTTGGACCGTATAACACTTTGAACTCAGTGACTGGTGTCGACCCCCTTGCAAACGAATGGTGTCCCTATTGAGCCATTTTTTGAAGATTATTCTTCACCCGTAGTACTCAGACAATAATTATAGACATATAGAAATCCAAATATTTTTCAGATGCTGAAATGCGAAAAAGAAGGTCCAAAATATATTTTTCATTTTAGATTTTGCAAATGGAAACCATGTACTTGACAACAACCAACGTAACCATGTAATGTAATGCATTATAAAAAGATCCAACAAAACACGAGAAGAAAAGACAAACGCATATACGGGTTACTATTTATAAGATTCCCGGATGTTGGGAGACCTGAAGCAAATGACAGGTATCGTATTAAATTTGTACTAAATTAATGTATAATATTCTTGTGCTGGAATATTTGTTGGTTACCAGTACAGATGGTTTATTCAAACCTATCGCAGGCATAAAAATGACATTACCGTGAGCCTTCAGGCTTTGAACATCTCTTCTGTATAATTTATATCGACAAAGTTTCAACAAAAGGTATGTCAATATCGTTGAAGCTGTATCGGTACATATCAATGTTATTTATTTATTTATTTATTTATTTATTTATTTATTTATTTATTTATTTATTTATTTATAACAAAAGCATATCGATCAATTTCTAAATTGCAGTCTTAAACTGGCATATTAAATTAAAGACGTGATTTGTAAGCACACATCAAGTATACTTAAATACATCTACCACGTGCCAAATCTAAAATAACATGGGGCTATGCGAAGCCTATTATATTCAGGATAAGTTTGGATGCAGACTGATCATGCTTCTCAATATAAACTTGATGACAGTAAATATTACACAATGATGGACTTTTTAGTGGTTGTATACGGTGTGATATTCACCGTAAAAATGAATATTGACCGAGGCGACAGCTGTTTTATTGTATAATTTAGCCACTGTGGCACTTCGGTTGACAATGTTTTCTTAAACCTGTGACTTGGCAATCTAGCTATTTTACCGATGCTCGCCCTGGTTGAGACCGGTAGATCACACGAAAAATATTTCGCACTAATTAGATCTCTGACTTTTGAATCTGATTATATGGAAAAAATTAAATGGCATTCCGGATGAGACACAATCATTTACCAACTAAATTGATGATGTCATATCGTCAACGTTCTATAAAAATTAATAGGCATCCCGGCTGATACCTTATCACTTGCGCACACCTAATTGGTGACGTCATAATCATTTTACGCGGGAACGTCAACAACAATTGATGATGTACACCTTATTTGATATTCAGCGGGTTTTTCAGAAATCTGTGGTATATCGTGTGAGATCCAATGGTCACGTGCTACCATTTTAGCCAATAATAAAGATGCAGTTTATAAATTATATAGTATTGTATTATATCCAGGATAAGTTTGTATAGGTTAACAACATTGACCTGTCCGCTTGACCTATCATTAGGAATATTCATATAGGAGGATCCATACAATACATGGGTAGTGTTAGGATCAAAAGTTATACATGCATATGACACATGTGTGCTCTATGAAGTGAGTATATCTAAAGATATATTCAAAATTAACACCTGTACTCCCTATCCATAGATATACTTGGTCCGTAATAAATATTTAAATGAATGTTCAAGCGGACAGGTCAAAGTTGTTTGCCTATATACAGGCTGATCATGCTTTTCAATATTACCTTGATAACAGTAAAAAATGTTTGGGCTAGATTGCAAACTTTAAGTCTAACTAAAAAGATAATTTTGCATATTTGATTTAAGATATGTAAGGCTTAATTTTATATCATCCTGTCAGTTGCAATCATAGCTCTATAGCTTGAACTATAGTTTGTTTTATTTTATTTTTTTTTTGTAAAGCAAACATAAAATACTATTATTCAACATATATAAAATAGATCCCTATTACAATATACACAAGAATATTAGGACTTGTTAACATGAAAGAGTTATGGTGATTTTAAACAACAAAATGATGATTTCAAACAACGAAGGTGGTGAAATGTATTGCTTACCAATGAAGTCACGGTACCTCCAATAAAAACCTCCTGTGTGTAACGGACATTGTCATAATTCAATATAGATTCCAGAATAATGATTCCAGCATACTCAGTTTTCTTATTCTCCTTTTGTCTTTTCATAATGTAGTCTTGTAGCCATAAATTCACAAAATGTTTCGCTCCTTTGCAACACTTTTCTTTATTTGGATCATCTGAAATATGCAGATTTCAATATAGATTGTAAAAAACATATTCTAGCTCCTTTTATGATTTCTGGATTCTTGGAGAAGGTTATTGAAAGGACTTAAAATATCTGCATGAAGTTTTGTATCCACATAAAGAATTGTGAATTATACAACGTTTTCACTTTGGCAACTCCTGTTCAGTAGTTTAGTAGCTACCGTCGTCACGGGTGAAATCATTATTGGGATTGCAGCAATATACCGGCTTTTCTTGCTTCAGATGTATTTGTTTCACAGTAAATACGCTAATGTATAGCTTGTTCCCACGACTTATACAACAAAGCAAACTGCTTACAAAAAATTGATGACTCAAAAATATTGCAACCCTAGACAAATAAAGGACTACAAAAGTTTTATGAACGCCTTTATTATATTGTTGATAAGTATGATGTCTCTGTGACAAGATTATCCTGGATAATATTTTGATTGTTACATGTCTATTTCAAAAGTGTGTATTTTTTAATAAACTAAGAAACATTTTCAGTCTTCATATGAATTAGTTTTATTGGATTTTGATCAACAATTGTTATATATTGCATATCAAAGTATTGTTATGTTAAATTCATTTAAAATTCTAAAATATATACTTATAAAAGAGCATAGTCATAAGATTATTCAATATATTTGAAAGTACCATGTTATTTCCCTACTTTGAGCGCCATCGGTAATACTTGTGCAAATTTGAAACTAAGTGCCCTAATAATTTTTGCATTATCTCCTTATACACAATAATGGAGTCATCGGCATATAATTCTTATTTGTGGAAATCTGAAATCTAAAAGTTATTAAACCGAGCATAAAGCTTTGACGAGTAGATGATGGTGGACAAACATTAGCGCACTCGAGTTCAAAATGTTTGGACCTTAAAATTAATTAAGTGTTCTGAGATAGCTGTTTGACCTTATTTATAAACCTTGTGAACCTAATATTTATTTTTTTTATTAAGCAAATTTTCGGCGATTTTTGGCTGATACGCACGACTTGTATTACTTGTTGCCTTTCCTTTCCATTGAAATATTACATACACTAGTACTTCAATTTATACAATTTACCTCTTGCGTGCAAGTCAAAAGCAACAAACAAAATTGTGTTCTGTTTTCTACCCGTCTGAACAAGAAGTCTGGCCGATTCCAACATTGCCACAACACCAGCACCATTATTAAACAATCCTTAAAATGAAAAAGCAAGACAGAACCTTTATTTTAATATTTTACAAAAACATTATTGCTCTTATCGTGCTTATTTTGTGCAATATACATCTGTAAGCATAAATTATAGGCGTTTAAGGACAATTTTTATCTATCACATAACCTGATTTTTCTATAACACAGCCTATGATAAAAGTTTCAATTCTGATGCAAGTGAACGGCAAGTGGTTAAATAATTGCAAAATGTTACGAACCAAGTGTTTTATTGGTATATAGATTTTATAATGGAATATGGTTTAAATTTTTTTAGTAAAAGTGAACAATTTAACATGATTAACAAAACTGTCGGAGACAACCCTACCACTATATCAAACACAATGTATTATTTTTCTTAAACATAGTAAAATAATTAGAAATGATGCAAGAGCTGATTTTGTATGTAGTCCTTAGGAAATTCTTGTCTGTAGTAAACTGTTAAAGGTATACAAACACATTGTGCCAAGTAGGTATTAGTATTTGGGAGGAAAAACGGTTCCAAAGAACCTGTTGTATCATTGGAAATAAGTACACATTACTTTTATGAATGTTACTCCTACCTTCAGTTATACTCTTTGTGTCATAGTATGCTCCAACAATGTATACTGAATCTACCTCATCATGCCGTTGAAATCCAGGTAAAATACCTATTATATTGACACCAGGTTCCTAATAAATATAACACATATTAGGGTCGAGACGAATACGAATAAATTTAAAAACAAATCAATCTATGTCCAAATCACAGTCCCAAAGCAGATTAAAAATTTTGAAAACTGTCAAATTAAGCACGTGAACTTCCATCAGGGCATTGAGACATGTGTACTCTGGAGGAGAAAATACTTCCTATTTAGCTGGCTTACCTACCGCGTGTGTTAAAAATTGACAGTGAAAGGAACATGGAACTAACAGATGTAAACAATATACAGATCAGTTCTAGACAGACACAGACATCATACATATTAGCATTATTGTAATGACGACCATAAAATTTTATAGGACCCTGATAAGCTTTGACTTGCAATATCCATTCGACATTGAATTTCAAAAAAGAAACATACACTACAAAAGTTGCTCATAGTATAGTAAGAGTGTCGTAGAAAAATTATATTTTATTGTTTTAGTTTCTGATTAAGATGAACATCTTTACGATTTCACAGAGTTTCTAATTGTATTCATTTGGTTTTTTTAACTAAAGAATCTAGAAGAAACTCCTGCTCTTTGCTGACATAACATTCCAATCTGATGGCGTCATTACCACGATTCTGAAGTAATCCGCGAACAAATGCATGCAATCTTGTTTCATGCATATGCCTAATACAGAATCTTGTATCAGGCACCCCTGTATCAGTTCCAGAATTATCGAATTTAATGAAAATACTTATTATTGTAAAATAAACTTAGATATCAAAATTACCTTTTGGTTCTCTGGCACGAACTCATCATACTGCACCGTCAGCTGTAATTCTTTAAAATGGTTCACTATAAAACTTTTGCTTTCGCTTTGTTTCCTTTACCAGTAATGTGATGTCTTGTTGTTGCAAACGTTTCCAATAGAACTGACTCAAGCCATGTTCTGTTGACTTCAGGTAAGTTGAATACATCTTCTGGCATTCCTTTAAGAATATTTTATGATACAAATATAATAATTTTATACAAAATAAAATTATATTTTCATTATTTCGTATCCAAAAATACAGTTGTTAATTGATATCCATAAAGACATACCAGTCAATAAAAAAAATGTCAATCCAACAACAAACTGACAAATTTAGCAAAACACGTGAACTTCCGTCAGACAAGTGAGGCCGGGTACTCGGGAAAGTACGTATCTCCTATTTAGCTAGATGTACCCGCTACGTGTGTCTGATACATGATGTCCATGGGTACACTGATCCTTTATTATGGAGTATTTTAAACACAATATAAAAGAAAAAGTAATCTATCGTAGTCCTATCATCTCAATTTTGATTGGTGATGTTCTTCTAATCATGTCTTTAAATAAGACAAGAAGTACCCTTCACCATAGGTAACTAAACGTCCCATAGCAATGCAATTATAAAGTAATAAATATGAAATACATGTCTGTAGTTTCTTTCAAGCTATACTGTATGATAAACTACGGGCAAGACATTAAGAAGCATTTGAGAACTAGTACCCATGTGGCGCATTTTTACATTGGTCATTTGTTTTCAGTTGAGTATATATTTCTTTCAATTATAACCGTTACCAAATTAGCAGCAATAGACAGTCATTTCGGGGGGAAAACCTCGTCATCAGTAGTGCTGTACCAAACTTCTGGAAATTTGTGTTTTTTCCTTGTTTTTTTTCAAACACAAATCTGTATGAAGAAACAGCGTATATCACTCTCAAGGTTTAATTATTTGTAATGAAGTATTACTTACCCGAGTGCAGATTTGTGGCAAACAGACACCAAATCAGCAGCGAGATCATTATCACAACGATGGCTGAAATACAATATATGATGATGTTACCAACGTAAACAGTTGCAAACATACATTTAATAAATAAAGTCGTATTTCTGCTTATATTTGGAATTAAACATAAATTATGACACCAAATAAAGCCTGCATTTGAACCCCCTACATGCTTACTTTGTATTTATTTTTACTAATTATATATGGTGGTTAAGCTTTTTCGACAACAAAAGCTTCAAACAAAGAAGCAAGCTGCTAACAAAAACATTATTGACTCCGTGATGCTAGTATTGCAAACTACATACATACGTATCATGTCTCGATTTAGCAAGGTTTAGACAGGAAATGTTTATCTCCCGAAACACCAAGTCTCACTTACGGTGTTGAGCTTTATTTGCAAGTTTTCATTTTTTAGAATTGTCATTTTATCATGGGCACGATCAATTGATTTTTTTAACGTTCAGCTTTTTGAGCCTCAACAACAATAACAAAACACGCTATTTACTAAATACAGATTAAAATTACAAGCTTGAACATTTGTTAATGAAAAATGTGTTTTGTCAGGCACGCGCAAGCTATCTCATAAATCAAAAGAAACTATATTGTGTTTATATTAAAATCACAATCCAAAACATACAAACTTTGAAAATTGGCAAATTGATGTTAAAACACGAACTTCAACGAGGTAAATAAAACCTGATGTTCACCTAGTCAGGTCGGAAGACGGGTTTTACTCAATTACATAGCCGACTGAAAGTTCAAATGGTTCCATGTTCATTTATTTCTCAATAATGATTTCACACGTGGCGGTTATAGTTAGCTTAACAGTAAGCACCCAGCCTTCCTGATACACGTTCAAGTGTTTAATTTGATTTGCCACTTTCAAAGTTTTTACCTTGTTTATGAAATGTGATTTGGACATGGTTTGGTATATTTTTATATTTTTTACATTCGTGTGAATTTCGAAGGAAAATTCCGTTGTTCTCTCAGACAACAACCAACTATGAAATCGAAATTTAATATATTCGAGATAATTTTTATGCAAAGACATGATACAATGTTGATGACGACCAAAAGACGTCTGAAAGTCCTAAATTTGCAATGTCCCAAATTATTGGCAACTAGCTTGCTTCGTTGTATAACATTTCGGTGGTGCAAAACAAATTCTACTGCAACATTGTGACAACATACGCCATAGGCAGGAGAAACAATTATATTGAAAATAAACGTTGATAATTGGAGTAATTACGTTTGTCACATTTCAAATTTAGCCTCTTGTTTATGATTTAATCGTATTTTTGTTTGCAGTAAATAAATTTATGAAGATCTAGATCATTCCTTTTAAATTTTTAGTTTATTTCTTATTTATTACCTAATGACATATTATACCAATGTATAATTTTACAGCACTATACGGTCGTTTCGGTATACAACTCCTCATCAGTAGTGCTTGAACCAAAATTATAAAACCAAACTTGTTAAAAAGAGTACCAATGGACAAAAATATATTTTACCAACTTAAGCTCAGGAAATAATTTGAATGAGGCAGTATATCTTAGTTTTTAAGGAATTTCAAATTTTAACTTGCAGCAAATTTAGACATTGGTATATTTCTGACAATAATACACAATTATTGCCTACTGAGTTTGTGATATTCTCGGGGCACCAGCTACCAGCAGAGGTATTGGCTCAGGGGTTTAAATAACATACCAGCTTTAATTTTACAACACTAGACGGCCGTTTCGGAATACAATTCCTCATCAGTAGTGCTAATCGTATTCCATTCATGTCAGGTATCAGGTAATGATTTTTAAACATTTATCTGATCTATTGTCAGAACACAAAAACACATATAAATGTATTTAAAATCTACAATAGCTAAATTATATTAAATCAACCTTAGGCTAATAGAAACGGCAAAATTAAAATATTTTATATTTGATAAAAATATTATAACGTTGGAAATATAGTATATTAACTTATTGGCACGAAAAATGTAGATTAGTTGCGTAAATACTTATTGTGACCATTTGTTTTATTATTTATTTCTCTATAATTATTATTATTTTGATACACAATGGAGAAATGACAAATAACACCATTTAGTGTAATATACTTCACAAAATCTTCTAATTAAAATTCTTGCTTCAATTATTTCTATTATTGATCAAATTTAACATCATTAGACGGTCATATCGGAATAAAATTCTTTATATATAAAGATTGTGGAAATCTAAATATTTATGAGACAAATAGGATCATTTTACTAAAAACCACCTAAATCAATGCTTTGAACGATTTCAAGCATAGCTTATTTTTTAGCAATGTTTAAATATAAGACGAAGATATTATTTATAAAAATGTTTTTCTGACAATATTATGTTTTACCTCCTGGTAAACGCTATCCTCTGGAATATATTGGTTCACCAGCAGAGATATCGCCCAAATATTTATTTTACCAGTTCTACTTAAGGCAAAACTTTAAACGTAACTTTGTTATAGAATAACTATTATAATTATTATGTTTATTGTATTTTTAAAAACATTGTTTATATTCTCAGTCACTCACCTCACTGCTACTGTTGTTAATTATATGTAATAAACTGTGACTAAACTTTCCGTTAAATGGATGTATTTTATGCACTTTGTATTTCGAACATTCTATATGTTCTAATCAAAAACAAACGACCCCGTCCATGATCTAATAATCTTTTTATTTGGAATCGATGTTGACGTCTTAAAAAATAAGAAATATAAAACAAGAATTAATATGTTTTATGTTTCATGATAATTGCTGTGATGAATTGGCATTATTTAATCTCTCTCGAATTGTAAAGTCTAATAAGTTTTAATAACGTCAGAAAATTGCATATACGTTTTAATATATACGTTTAGGTCGTCTCATATTTATATCTTTCTTATGACTGAGCGCTACAGGTAAGGTACATTTGTAAATAATTTTTCAACTGAACAAAAAAACCTTTTATGACCTGTGCGCTCCTTTGGTTTAAGAACATGTTGCTTTATTATCAAACACTAACATATCCGTCTATGTCAAAATCAATTTCAAAAGCAAAGGAAAAACTTATAAAATACTTAACTTCCATCAGACTAGTGAGGCAAGGTGGTAATGATTGAGAAGGAGCTCCTGTCTATATAGTTACACCCACCATGTGTAACATCAAAATCAAAATTGAAATGAATTGTATATCCATCACACGTGTATATCCAGGGTATTCTTGGATACAGCTATATCATACATATTGTGATGGCGACCAGAGTTTTAAGGGTTTTGACATACCTAACTAAGCTTGTATATTCTGATATATGTATCAATACCTGTTATACAAGTTTTAATTTACAGCACTAGACAGACGTTTCGGAATACGATTCCACATCAGTAGCGCTTTGATCAAATCTTTATTCTTATGAAGCAGAATTTATGCAGAACCTTGTTAAATCTGGAGAAGACTTTCGCTAAATCATTCAACTCAACATACAATTCTGTCTCCTAACATGTGAATGTTATCTATCCTAGTGAGCTTGAAATCAACATATATAACTGATTCCGCAAGTTCTGCTTTATATTAAGACTTGAATTATGACGCAATGGCCTTATTTTTTTCTATTGTCAACTTTCCTTTTCCATGCAGCAATACACATGCTTCTCCTGTTTATGGTGTATTTGCTTCCCAATTAATACGCTATGGAAGCGCTTGTAACCACTACGGGGGCTTTGTAAAACGAAGCAAGCTGCTTGCAAATAAATTGTTGGCTCATTGATATTGCAAGCCTAGGCTTATCAAGGCCCTAAAGTTTATGGCCGTAATTACATAATTTTTGATAAGCTTGATGTCACTGTGTGAAGGATTGCCCTGGATACATTTGGCGTACTATAGTTCCATGTTCCTTTCACACATGTGGCGGGTGTAGCTAGCTAAACAGGAGGTGCTTAACCTTCCGGAGCACCCGGCCTCACTTCCCTGATGGAAGTTCACGTGTCTAACCTGACCTTATAACATTGGTGATATTTATATATATGTTATGATATGGATAATAAAGCAAGGTCCTAAGAGAAGTCTTAAAAAATGCTTAGAACTGAAAAAATTCCTTATTTTATTGAAAAATGTCTTAAGTTTGTAAAAAATCATTTTATATATTTTTCTTCTTATGGGCCCATGCTTTTTTATTCCCCATCTTGATTTCATATAAGTAGTATATAGGTAGCTGAAAAAAGTTGCTTACCTTACCCAAGAACCTCCTCAATTTTACATGTTTGCGTATTTTTATGTATTTTTTGCCCTGTTTTCAACTTTGTTTAATGCGAAAACGGGTAGGTTATTAAGCGAAAGTCATTTCATTAAGAAATTGAAAATTGTTAAACCCGAAACAATGACAGATACACCATAATTTAATTTATCCAAATTAAAGCAGTAATATCTGCAGCTATTTTTAAAAATGCTATAAAACTCTTAGATGTTATAAAAATCAATAAAACACGTTCAACAATTGTGATATTACGTGAGTTTATATTTCATATTAAACATGTTTACTAGTATATATATTATCAATTATTCTTTTAATATAAAATCTAAACTATATATATATATATATATATAATCAAAGAATAATATTAAATTACATATTATACCAATTTTAATTTTACAGCACTAGACGGGCGTTTCGAAATACAATTCCTCATCATTAATGATGATACATAATATTCCCTATCGGTTTTCTTCTAGTTCATCAGGGGGAATAAAAGTTATCTGTGGTTACTACGGAACCGAATTATGACGTCATAATCAGTTTCCTATCTATGTTTAGGAGGGGGTGCACTCTGTATAGTGATGGCTGTTTGCAACGTTATAGTAAGACATTGCCTAGTCATTGTAATATTCATAGTTTTCCGCGGCATAATTATCATAATTTATCATTTTGCTGCTGTAATAATTAGGATAATTTGGCAGAAAAATTCTGACATAATTCGCTCCTTGGATTTTTTATTTGCTTGACTAAAGTTTGTGTTTTATCAATGTTTTGGAATGTTTGACATTCCTTCAGTAATGGATTTATCTTGAAATTCGGTCTGGTATTTCTGCATCTACTGTTCTTTTTCTTCCAACGTTTATTTGCAATATCTTCTTGCCTCACTTCCCTGATGGAAGTTCACGAGTCTAACCTAACTTGTCAGTCCCAAAGTTTTTACTTTGCCTGGATTGTGATACGAACATGAATTAGTATGTTTTTTATTTTTGATTGACACAAAGCTTTTTGCCGTATTATGTTATGCAGACTTTTTTACATTTTGTGGCATGTTTTGAGAATTGAACATCCCACATACTTTTGTCTATCCTTGATATTATTCTTTGTTATCTTCACTTCTAAGCATTAAAGCTCAAGCTCTCTCTCTCTCTCTCTCTCTCTCTCTCTCTCTCTCTCATATATATATATATCTTTAAATCTTTAATATATACCGGAGGACCACACAGAATCAACACTTGATCTTGTCTTTTATACCCCAAATAATCTCATGATCACATAGTTTTGCACCATTGGACACTGTTTCATAGTGTCTAAACTGGAACATGTTGAAGATAGAACGTTGCTATCTAATGATTAAACTAGAAGGTCTCAGAATACTGATGCTCTGGCGCTCTCAAAGAGATTTCTGAGATCCTTAAAACAGACGGTCAAAACTAGTGCATATATTTGTATAGGGAAAGTCGAACTCTCGAACAAGAAAATCAAACGTACACACTCTCTCTCTCTCTCTCTCTCTCTCTCTCTCTCTCTCTCTCTCTCTCTCTCATATATATATATATACGTTCCATTTCCTGCACTACTACTAGTATACTAAAATTACCTTGATAAGATGAATAAACTTAAACACTGATAAGAAATTAGACCGTCCGAAAATTACAATGATGGTAAGTTAACCCACATTTTATTCATTACCATATTTGGAGTTTATTTTGGAATGTTTCAGATGACAATGTAGACTGGTTGCCAAGGTAACCGACAGTGTGGGCAAGTCCTGGGTTGACCGACGGTTTGAACTGAACAGGATGGCTCTAACCAATCATGCAATTCCGTATACTAGTAACATTATGTAAACTAAATTGTATGAACGACATTTCTGATAAAATCAATAAGTTCTTATATTTATTTAAGAAGTTTATTGAAAAAAATCTGGCGAATGACGGATCGTTTTGAACATATGACGCAATGAATCACCAAGTAAATAACTTCATGTGTAAGGAGACAAACATTTAAAATTCTCATAGCTTTAACAATTTCTTTTCTACAACAGTTTTCACTGTATCAAACACAATAACTTGTCGAGTAAATGGACATGTCGAATCAAACACGAGACTTTAAGTTGTTTTTTATTGATAGTTGTTGTTCTGGTTCACCAATTTAATATTGAAAGTCCCAGAGTTTTTCTCTGTGCAGAGATTGCCAATGGTATTTGCAGATGTGTATAGCGTTTAACATCAACTGTATTCGAGTAAATAAGATTTTCTATATTATTCATTTGCCCAAACAAACTGACTCGCACATAAATTGGTAACTATAGAATCTTCAATGAGGTACATTTGGCGCGATTCAATCTCAGGACCGGATGATTTAGTTGTCTCAGAGTTCAGCTTCTTTTTTTCAGAAATACCGTCAAATCAGTAGAAAGTACATCAAAATCTCTGTTAAAACAGTCTCTTGTCGTTAAAATGTAGTTCATTACCTATTTGATTTATAATAATATTCTAAAATGATTTTCACATTTTTTTTCACAGCAAAAGCTTCCATTTTTAACTAGTATTCTAGTATGTGGATTACCATTTTCGTATTCTTGGTTAAACCAGTATGACAAGGAATTTTCCATAGTTTGTCCGACTGGACAAGCTGTATCACGGATACAAAGCCATCACGACAATCATTACGAGGATAGACAATGGAACATTGAGTGTCGTCCCATTGGAAATTTTTCGGATATGTGCTTTTGGACAGGTGAGTTTACAGATACATGTAATTTATGAGACACGTGCTTTTGGACAGGTTATTTTATAATTTTCATTTAAATTTAAAAATTAAATGTTTACATTTACAATCACTACAGCCTATGAAGTAGGAAATTGCATCAATTTTTGAGAACGTTTTTGTAGGACTTAAAAATGTATTCTGGATATTAAAGTTGTCTCCCGTAGATCAATCTCGTTAATTTGAATCTTGTTTTAGAAAACGTAATCAAATTCAAATGTGGAAAATTTTTTAAAATGATGAGTTTTAATTTGCCGCTTAAAAAATTCTTATTTTGCCAACCATCCAAAGATCTATTTACTTTACAGTATTGGGTATGTTTCGCTGCATCAAACATTTTTAGGGTCGTTTTCCTATTGAAATAGTACCCTTCAGTTACCTTGAGAAACATTTGAAAACTGGCTACAAAGTAGTTTTATCGTCTCTAATAATCGTCTTTTACTTCTACAGATTATCTGAACAGCATGCATGAGCTGCTGGAGTATCATTGTCCAAACTCCCATTTTGTACATGGCATTCAAAGTTACCATAGCAACACAGACGAAGACAGACGGTTTAAGTTTTACTGTTGCGAAACACCAGGTTCGAAACATTATCTGTAAGACTCGTGAATTCGAGATTTTGGGGTATAGAATAATTTGTATGATTAAAACCCGTATCAAATAACCTCATTACGGGAAGCAATTTAAAGCAAAGGTTAAAAAGCGAGAATTGTAGACATACAGTGAAAATACACTAATTATATAACAGGCGTAGTACAAACATTGTTCTATCTTGCCACGAGAAAAGCATGTATGAATAGAATATCCAAGTCTTGTTCTCATAATGCTGTTAAGGCTACCGGCACAGACAAGACGTGATATGTCAAGAGAATAAGACAAGATGCGCACATACATAAGATAACATCAAAACCAAACATACCAATCTATATTCAAACCACAATCCCAGAGCAAAGTAAAAAAAAAATACGTGAATTTAACTAGGCAGGTTTTCCTGAAAGGGTAGACATCTATGTTCAGCTAGAGTGATAGGAACATGAAACTATGGGACGTCAAATGTACTTATCAATAATATTGTGATACTATTATAAATGATATTTCATCTAACGAGGGGGAGTCAATAAGTAACCAATCCTATTCTATTTCCGAGTGTTCGACACGGTCATGATTTAGTGCCTTGTTTCAATGCATGTTTAATATCTGGATACAAAATTGCATACATAACGAGACATTTTTTTTAAATATTAAATTGAATGTCAAACATGGCTATTGATCCAAAGGAATGCTTGCTATCTAAGGTTTATTACAGTGTTGTTTTTCGGTAAATAAATACAAGGCAAGTTAGCCGATGTTTATGGGTCTTCTGTGCCATCATGTGTTCAAGTTAAAGACTTGGTAGGGGAATTCAAATGTGGTAGAACGTCTTCAGATGAAGCCGGGTCTGGACGCCAACGGAATGCTACCGACAAAAAAAATATGTACAAAGTTTGGGATCAGGTATACTCTGATGGACGAATTCAGGTGGAAGAAATGGCGCAGGCATTATGCATTTCACATGGTAGCGTTTTACCATTCTTACATGATCGTTTAGGTATGCACAAGCATTTTGGGTTTCAAAATCTCTTAGCGATGAGCAAATGCCATCCAGAGCATCTGTAGGCAGCGCCTTGTTTGGGCACTTGAACGCAGTTGGTAGAAGTGCATTACATTAGCGGCGGACAATATACATCGAAAAAGAAAAAGGTGGATCTCAACTGAAAATAAGTTAGGTTGGTTACTTATTGTTTCGCCTTCGTACAATGTTCACAAATTTAGCAAAAATCAAATTTCATTTTTTAAAACAATTAGACAATACATGTACCATTTCTTATGTGAAAGGCGGTTGTGGTCTAACATGGAAAACGGTATACAGGCGGCAGTTTTTTTTACCTTCGTAGAATCTGATTCCTTATATGGTGAATAATATAAATAACAATAAACTGACATACAGTCCATCCTGCCTTAAAGGCCACCTTTATATAAGGGTCATCTGCTTATTGAGGCCAGTAGAATTCTATCCCAGGTGTTCTTTATTCATATTATTTGAACCTGTATATAAAGGTCACCTGTCCCTACTGGTTCCCTTGGATGGCCTTTATACACAGGTTTGACTATATATTCATGTATATTGTCCTTATATGGAGATTGATCTAAATAAATATAAACTGACCTTTCAGAATGTCCACATCTGGAGAATTGTTACGACACGGACTATGTAAACCAGTATGACTCTCCTATGGACTATCATATACCAACTGGACACGTCATGTATGGAGCTGTCAGTGTGTTTGACAAATTCTATAAGTAAGTTGGATTTATTTTAAACTTTATAACTATACATTAAAAACCAACATACTAACCCATGTCTAAATCACAATTCCAAAGCATAATAAAAACTTTAAAACTGACAACTAAGGCTTCCATCAGCGAAATGAGGTCGGGTGATCCTGATGGATAAGCACCTCCTGTTTAGCCAGATTCACCCAGCACATGTGTAATCAACATTAATAGTGAATGGAACAATGGGACGTCATATCCATGGTTATCCTGTACTCGGAGACATCATATTTAACAACAATTTTGTGATGACGTCTAATGTACTTGGTAATGGTTCCATATAAGTAGTATAACCTTGACCTTGTTCATCGACAACTTATCAATCTTCCCAAGATTCACCGGTTAACTGGATAGTTTATGAAACAAAAAGGGTTTTTCTGTAAAATAACAGAAAACATAAGGAAAGCTAGTAGTTGTCTTCATTCTATATGACGTCACGCAATCCGCCTAGTTTTTTTTTTTCAATTTTGTCGTCTCCGATTTCACCGAGTAGTAAAAATACGGCTATACATAATCATAAAAAACGGAACCAACGGTCAATGGTTAAAATATTCTCCACGTTTATTAATCAAATTGGTTATTTTTTATTTTGCATTTAGTTTTTTGGGGTTTTTATTTTTTATTTTCAGCGACAGAAAATGGAAAATGCACGTGTGTCCGTGTGGTCAGAGTTCAGATAATATTTTGTCTATTGTTGGATAATTGTATACATTTAATGTTTGTCAAAATCTTGGTAATAAATTTACATTTTGTATATGTCTTTGTTAAATAAATCAAGTTCTAGATCCTGAACAGTCCCTCAGCACTGTGTTGAGCACTTAGCAAGGATTGTGCCATAGGACACAATTGCATGTTTTCCAGTGTTGCGCCTAGTACGGGTTTCAAAGAAACAATATTAACATCATGGCCAGTAATTTGCTTAAGGGAGGTTCCATGGGACACAGTGGCACTATTTTGCCTGTGGTGTCTATAGATGGCTTCATGGGACAATAAAGCAATAAGTTGTACAGTGATATGCCTAAGGAAAGATTTAAAATGATACAGTGGCAATATGTTGTACAGTGGTGTGTCTAAAATTATTCTATAGGACGCAATGACCTTATGTTGCAAAGTGCTGTGCCTAAAAAGTTTCTATATGACACTATGGTAACAAGTTCCACAATGTTGTGCCTAAGAATGGTTCTGTAGGACACAGTCGTAACAAGTTCCCCAATGTTGTGCCTAAGAATGGTTCTGTAGGACACAGTCGTAACAAGTTCCCCAATGTTGTGCCTAAGAATGGTTCTGTTCTGTAGGACACAGTCGTAACAAGTTCCCCAATGTTGTGCCTAAGAATTGTTCTGTAGGACACAGTCGTAACAAGTTCCCCAATGTTGTGCATAAGAATGGTTCTGTAGGACACAGTCGTAACAAGTTCCACAATGTTGTGCCTAAGAATGGTTCTGTAGGACACAGTCGTAACAAGTTCCCCAATGTTGTGCCTAAGAATGGTTCTGTAGGACACAGTCGTAACAAGTTCCCCAATGTTGTGCCTAAGAATGGTTCTGTTCTGTTGGACACAGTCGTAACAAGTTCCACAGTGCTGTGTCTAAGAATGGTTCTGTAGGACACAGTCGTAACAAGTTTCACAGTGCTGTGTCTAAGAATGGTTCTGTAGGACACAGTCGTAACAAGTTCCCCAATGCTGTGCCTAGAGAATGGTTCTGTAGGACACAGTCGTAACAAGTTCCACAATGTTGTGCCTAAGAATGGTTCTGTAGGACACAGTCGTAACAAGTTCCCCAATGTTGTGCATAAGAATGGTTCTGTAGGACACAGTCGTAACAAGTTCCACAGTGCTGTGTCTAAGAATGGTTCTGTAGGACACAGTCGTAACAAGTTCCCCAATGTTGTGCCTAGAGAATGGTTCTGTAGGACACAGTCGTAACAAGTTCCACAGTGCTGTGTCTAAGAATGGTTCTGTAGGACACAGTCGTAACAAGTTCCCCAATGTTGTGCCTAAGAATGGTTCTGTAGGACACAGTCGTAACAAGTTCCCTAATGTTGTGCCTAGAGAATGGTTCTGTAGGACACAGTCGTAACAAGTTCCACAATGTTGTGCCTAAGAATGGTTCTGTAGGACACAGTCGTAACAAGTTCCACAATGTTGTGCCTAAGACTGGTTCTGTTCTGTAGGACACAGTCGTAACATGTTCCCCAATGTTGTGCCTAAGAATGGTTCTGTAGGACACAGTCGTAACAAGTTCCCCAATGTTGTGCCTAGAGAATGGTTCTGTAGGACACAGTCGTAACAAGTTCCCCAATGTTGTGCCTAAGAATGGTTCTGTAGGACACAGTCGTAACACGTTCCCCAATGTTGTGCATAAGAATGGTTCTGTAGGACACAGTCGTAACAAGTTCCACAATGTTGTGCCTAAGAATGGTTCTGTAGGACACAGTAGTAACAAGTTCCACAATGTTGTGCCTAAGAATGGTTCTGTAGGACACAGTCGTAACAAGTTCCCCAATGTTGTGCCTAAGAATGGTTCTGTAGGACACAGTCGTAACAAGTTCCCCAATGTTGTGCCTAAGAATGGTTCTGTAGGACACAGTCGTAACAAGTTCCCCAATGTTGTGCCTAAGAATGGTTCTTTAGGACACAGTCGTAACAAGTTCCCCAATGTTGTGCCTAAGAATGGTTCTGTAGGACACAGTCGTAACAAGTTCCCCAATGTTGTGCCTAGAGAATGGTTCTGTAGGACACAGTCGTAACAAGTTCCACAATGTTGTGCCTAAGAATCGTTCTATATGGCACATTAGTAACATTTTGTCCAACATTTTGTCCAGTGCTATGTAAAAGAAAGTTACACATGGCACGTGGGTAACGTGTCGGTTAGTATTATGCTTTAGTACAGTTCAAGATGACAAAGTAACAACGTGTTGTTCAGTGGTGTGCTACCAGAAGGTTCAAGATGGCACAGTGACAATGTGTTCCATAGGACGCAATTGCAACACGTTTTCGAATAGTGTCCTAAAATCTTTCGAAGCAAAGGGTAATATGTTGTCCAGTGAAGTGTTACTGTGAGGTTTCACAAGAAGACACGATTACAATATGTTTTCAAATGGTGTGACAAAGAAATGTTCCAATATGACACACACTTGCAAATGTTCAACAGTGCTTTGGCTAAAGAAGCTTCTATAAGACACAAATGGCAACATGCTTTGCAGTGGTGAGCTTTAGGCAACTCCTGTGTTGCCCAGCAGTGTGCTTCAAGAAGGTTCATATGATAGTGTGGTGACGTGTAACCCAATGAATTGTAACTGGAAGGAACCATAAGACACAATTGCAATCAAAACAATCCATGTCCAAGTCACAATCACAAAGCAAAGTGAAACTTGAAATTTAAAATAACACACTTGAACGTCTGTCAGGTGGTGCACCGGAAGATTAATAACTTCCTGTTCAGCTATCTACTCCCGCCACGTGCACAGTCAAAATTGAGAATGTAAAGAACATGGAACTATAAAAAGTCAAATATATCCAGGGTAATTATGGATACAAAGACATCAAACTTCAAAAGAATATTGTGATGAACGTCATAACGCTTTTTGAGAGCCCTGATCAGCCTTGTCTTGTGTCAACAATTTATTTGTAAGCAGCTTGCTTCGTTGTGTAAAGTTCCCGTTGTGGAAACAAGATCTACCATAGCGTTTGAATTGCGAAAAAATGCACCAAAAGAAAAGGGGAAGGTATATTGTTGCACAGAAAAGAAAAGCTGACAATAGAAAATTTGCCATCACGTTTGTCACACAGTTTCAAATGTAGCTCTTTGTATCGTCATACATGGAATGCAAATTTATTATGGGAGATAGAACCAATATATATATATATATATTATATATATATAATATATATATATATATATTATATATATTATATATATATATATATATATGTGTGTGTGTGTGTGTGTGTGTGTGTGGAGTAAAATATTTCGCGACAACGTGTTGCTTCAGGAAAGGTCATATCTTGCAAAATTGAGTTATACAAGAAGGTCTCATAGAACATAATCGCAACATGCTGTTCAGTGGTTTGCTTCAGAAAAAAGCTGCTTTGTTTCCAAGTGGCACGCTACATTAAGGTTTATAGAACATATTGACAACATAACCAGTGCTAACTTCAGCAAAAGGTCCTATGATGCCCAGTGGAGTTTTTCAGAAAGATTCCATATTACACAATGACAACATGTTTTTGCATTTGGTGGCATGCTACTCAGTTATATTATCCAAGAAAGGTTCAATGTCATTTTTAAACGCACGATGCATACTATTATCAAAATACAAAGTACTGGTATAGTTCACATACTATCTAAATAAAACCCCATAGTAAGAGTTCACAACGTGACATATCTCGTAAAGATAGTAGATTATTTCTTTATTTTAAAGTGTAGAAAGCTTTTATAGAAGGGTTTTAATCAAGATGGTACGTATTTATACCATAGTATTGTAATGTTTTAACTCTATGTTAGTATCTGAACAAATGGTAACGAACATGACATAAATATGACATCTAAGTAAAACTTCTTTCAGTTTAGCCTACAATGAAACAACGTGTCCCCTTTGTACGTTCTTCTGACATGTCTTTTGATATGACAATCGCCGCTGCTGTCATACGTCGGTTTACACAGTGCAGTAAATGTATTGAAATGACCATCCCCAAAAAAGGACTTACACTTTAAATTATAAAATATTTTTTTACTTATTTTTTTATATGTAACGCCCTCGCAGTGTCACCGGTGTATGTGTGTGTGTGTGACGTAAAATGTATTTCTTTCGTTGCGGACCCGATAACGATTGACAATATTCTATTTACTAATCAAGTTTATAATTTTATTTCTCATGAAATTTGAATAAATACATAAATATTATTTATATCTTTAGTATTTACGATATTTGTATCAGACGCAAGTCTTGTTCCCATGACCATATCAGGGGCGGATCCAGGATTTTTTGAAAGGGGGGGGGGTTGAGAACTATACAGGATTTTTTAAAGGGGGGTGAGAATTATATCAATGCTAGATGCGAGCGCCGAAGGCGCGAGCTTCCAGAGACGATGGGTCTAGGGCCGATGAGGGCCAAGAAAATAATTTTTATCAGTCAATATCTCACTCTTTCTCTCTCTCTTTAAATTTTTCAAAGGGGGGGTTGCAACCCCCACAACCCCTCCCCTAAATCCGCCACTGCATATCACGTAGATCAATTTATAATTAAATATTGCGTGTTTCCCGTGATGTACGTGTTCCTTATTCATAAATTTCTTTGGTCCATAATAAATATTTGGATAAAATGACATACGGACAAGTTATACCAATTGTTCTATTTGTTCGTCGTTCTTTATTAACAAAGTCTACAATAGTCTATTTTTCTAGTTTACATCAGGTATCTCAATTGTTTTGTTCATTGGATTCTCTGCTGTAACAGCAGAATGGGCGAACAACTATGACGAACATTTTACCTTCACATGTCCAACTGGTCAGTCTATATCTAGGATAACAAGTGTACATGATAATGGACACGAGGACAGGAGATTCAGCTTCGAGTGTAGACAGAATCCAGGATTAACCGAAAAATGTCATTGGTCAGGTAAATATCATCTATGCCATTGGTCATCCAGAGTATGTCATATGCTCGGCATATTGCAGTACATGTGAAGAGAACGACATGTGTTTATAAAGCCAAATATTTAGAAGATGACTGTATCTCTCTTTGATGAAACATACAGAAGCAATTGTATTGCAATTCCCATTGAAAGACAATAGGGGTCATGACCCTTGATGTGTATCAATTTTCCCGCAATATTACGTTATGTCCCGCACAGGGGTCACGTGATCATGTGAGATTAATATTAGTTACCTGGTTTTTAGGCAGGTGATATGGAATTATACAACCTTTCTGAATTTCTTATTTCCTTAGGCGCAGCCGAAGGAAATAAGAAATTCAGAAAGGTTGTAAAATTCCATATCACCTGTCTAAAAACCAGATAACGAATTTATCATTTTATTCAGACTTATTTTTTCAAAATTTTGTAGATGAAAAAAGATTACAATAAAAAGAAACCCGAAAACCGTATATTTGTAAAATAAAGTTTATGTTTTCTTCATCAATGAACATAAAATAACAATTTTAATGAAAAAAATAACGAATAATTTAATTTCTAAATTCTGTTACATCAGGCTGTGATACAAACACAGTGCAAGTGTACGCGCTCGTTTTTCATGTTATACTCCAATAAAATAACGCAACCATAGCAACGCCGACCGTGAACTACCTTTACTCCCATCAGCTGGTTTCAGGGGTCAGAACGTCTCACATCAATTATTTGTACTGTGTTATTTAATTTTTTTAAAGTTCGTTTTTTCACAATGGAATGAATCATGATTAAAAATATAATATGAAAACAATTGCCAAAGTGTTTTTTTAATATTTTGTTTGTAAACATCGGTGATACAACATTGATACATGTCCGTTATCGGCGATTTTAACTTGGGGATGTGGAAACAATATTCAATTTGAAGGAATATGACATGGAATATCTTTAAACATCAATTTTCAAGCTTTTTCAAGATGCGTTTGGTTCGGTTGAAGTGTCACTACACATGGCAACTACCATCATCGGTGCCGGCATTTAAAGCACTTGGAGGCCCTCCATATGTACAGGTCGGACTAAAATTAGCATGTGAATTTAGTGAGAGTTACTTCCCTTTCGCCGTGTATCGGTTACCAGGAGTAAGCGATGTCGAGTTTAATTTATTGATAATATCGGAAATTGAGAGCGCAAAATTTAACTAGAATATTAAGATAATACACAATAAAATATACATCATGTGTCAATTTGATTGATACTTACAAACAAAGCGTAAATTTTACTCTGTTTATTGCCCAATTGAACTGTATGGTGGCGGCCATTACCGCTCTATTCACTCTTTCTTATTACCCGTGTAATTTTTATTTATTACCCGAGTAAATTATTTATCACCCTTGTAAAATTGTAATATCGGTATTTACAAGGACCTTATTATCCAATCAGATCGTAACGAAATTATCTGAAAAATGATAATAGAATCTATCACAACTTGTGGTGCCAGATAGGGAAATCTCAACCCGAGTCCTAATATATTTGGTCCAGAACGAGGCTTGAACGAGGGTTGAGATTTCCTTGTCTGGCACTACAAGTAGTGATTGATTCTATTTCTAGCATTAAAAAGTACAATTTTGCAATTTAAAATCAATTTCAACCTTCGATACACCTCTGATTTTGTTAATACAATTTTGCGGGAAAAACGGCGTGTAGGCTATCTTGCACAGGGGGGTCACTGACAAGAAGGCGATATCTTGCACCGCTATTTTTATCGATTTTTCTATCTGGGGTGCTAGAAACGTCGATCTCGCATGGCTAAAAACTCTATATCACACGAGCAGATATGGAAAAAAATAGCGCCAAGGTACAAAATATTTATTAAAAGAAAGAATTGTAAATATAAGAAATAACATTTCTGTTCATGGTATTTCAAGGGGTAATAAAAGATAATGTAGCGCGCCCTTCATTTTGAATTTGGCACGCGCCACACTATCTTTCATTACCCCTTGAAATACAATGATCAGAATGTCATTTCTTAATTAAACTACGAGTCGATACGTCAGATTTTGGACGAGAACAATCATGAAAAACGTCGATCTGCAATCATCTACGTGTTTAAATATGGCTAATTTTGCTTTGAAACGTATTAATTCTAGCATGTTCAAACTTTAGCGCAGATTATGATTTGAGAAAATTAACGTACATTGTGCAATATGATCGTATTAATTTGGCGAGGGATTTGAATTAGCGCAATGATGCAACTCCTAAAAAGTCGAAATTACAACACCCAACAGAGTTCGGATTTTATTAAAGATTGGACTTTCATTAAGAGTCGTATAACACCACTTCTGTATCATCACAGAAATCTTAAAAATAAAGAACCCCGCTAAAAATAATGCGGGTTCAGTATTTGACATGTACACAAATTTAACTCTTTAGACTTTATGTAATGTAATAAATACAACCAAGGTACTCTGATTGATGAAGACTTAATACAAATATACTAGCAAGCATATTACATTTTTTTTATTTAGGATATGTCAATGAGTTTGACCATTTATTAGAATACCACTGTCCAGATTCACACTTTGTACACGGCATAGAAAGTATCCATGACAACGGAAGTGAAGATAGAAAGTTTAGTTTTTACTGTTGTGAGACTTCAGGTAAACTTATGAATACAGCACAAAAGTACCTTAGAAAGATACAAGTACTCAACCATGATATTGGGATCCCACGAGGCTTTTTACATCGCCCTCACACGAAGGAAAATCCGTGATTGTCGCTTTTGGTCTAAATCATATGATTACTACGAAACAATTCAAACAATTAAACTAAATTTGCTGCAAGTTAAAATTTAAATTTCTTTAAAAAAACTAAGGTTTACTCCCTCATGCAAAGTATTTCCTAGGTACATTTGTTTAAATAGATTTTGGTCCTTTGGTAATCTTTTCAACATCTTAAAAACGGTTTCATAATTTTGGTCCAAGCACTATTGATGTGGAATTGTATTCCGAAACGGTCGTCTAGTGCTGTAAAATTAACACTGGAATTATATGTATTATTTAGTTTTTGATGATGTGAGTCTTTTATTCATCACTTGTAGAGAAGGTATACGTACCGTGATCATGCTAATGAATCTTTATTTAAATTGAAAACGACCGTTTGTTTGTATCTTCTTAATTATCAAAAGACGGGGGTATTTAATTCGAACTATCATTCTTTCATCTCTCTACAAATGTTTGTTTGGTTTGGAGCTCTAAAGCTAAAAACTGGAGCACTATTTTACGAAACTTGGTGAAAACATCAAACTGATGCTTGTATCATAAATTAAACCTGATGCTTATGTCATAAACCCGAGTTGGTTTACTCATTTTCCTGTCAGTTATGGCTCTTTGAACGTAAGTGCAAATCACAAAAAGTACCAAATGGCAGGGGATCCTAATTTACTCAATTTGTTTTTTTTTTCAGCCTGTACTCCACTTATCAATTGTTTTGATACTGGTTACATTAATTCATACGACCAACCAATGGATTACAAGGTCCCAAATGGACATGTTTTATATGGAGCGGTCAGTGTCCATGACAATGGGCATGAGTAAGTTTTTATATGTTTGTTTATTTTAATGGAGCATCCAGCTCATTGTACGAAAGGTTGTGAGTGTCAGTTTTAAAAGTAATAATATTTTTAAAAGATTTTTAAAATCGTTAAATTATTTCAAAAATAGTACTATAGAAAATTAACGATTTCAGAAATAGTATAAACAAAAATTCGTTTATATACGATTTTTAAAATCGTTAATACAATTCAAAAATCGTACTTTAATAGATTGCACAATTAAACTTTCGTATCCATGATAATGGGTATAAGTATGTTGTTTAGACATGTTTTAAATAGAGCGGTCAGCATCCATGACAACGGGCTTGATTGGTAACCGTTTTTGTTTTTGAATTTAAGTCTAAAACCCAAAAAAGTCAGATTATACAGGTGCAAAACTGTTTATGTATAATGATGAATCAGGTTAAATGAGAGAGAGTGAGAGAGAGAGAGAGAGAGAGAGAGAGAGAGAGAGAGAGAGAGAGAGATGATCTTGGGACAAAATAGCTCATTTACCGGCAGTTTGTACAATATCGTTGATCGTCTGTCTCCAGATCTACTGTAGTTTGTTTTAAAATCCCCTAAATCGCTATAAATACAGTAAAAGGGCTAGATTAAGTGGGGCATTTGACTTTGTCCTGACAAATGTAGACAATGAAACTAACATATCACATCGTGCCATTATATACGAATGTATCTCACTTGAGCCCACTTTACACTTTAAAAATGTCCGCAGATATAATATGACCCACAAAGACAAAACTTATTCTCAAAGATGAAAGAGATATATTTATACTTTGACAAATGCTCAGATTTCACTTAATTAAAACTTGTTCTTAATAATAATAATAATTTTGTTTTGCTTCACAATATTGTGCAATATATTAGTACCTGTTATGATATAAGAAATTCTCTTTTAACATGATTGCTTTGTAAATATATAAGTAGTTGAGATGTTGCACAAAAACTTACAATTTCAAGTATATGAAATTTATTACATTTCTTTTTATGCATCTGTATTTGTATGTTACTGTTGTATATCTATTTGTCATTTGCCATAACCTGTACTGTGTTTGAGCAATGAAGTTATTATTATTATTATTATTATTATTATTATTATAGAGAACAAACCACTGGATCTTAAATCGTACAAAATGATATGTGTTATTTTCTTTACAGGGACAGAATTTGGAGATTGCATATTTGTCCGTGTACAGAAAGTACAGGAGGTGATATCGTCGGTTAGTAAACACAGCGATACAGAGGGTCGAAGTTATTGTCTACAAATTGTTAAAGTACAAATAAAATCGAAGTATATCTAAGTAATTTGAAGGCTTTCTCCTTATTTTTAATGTGACACCGTTTGTTTCATTTGTTGACTCAAGGATATTGGAAAGCAGGGCTTGGCAAGTTCCTCAAACATTGCTATGGCGGTTATCACAATAGTGCTAATACGTATGGCGTACATGTATGTGTATCCATAATTTCCCTTGATAAATTTGACGTCCAACAGTCCCATGTTTCTTTCACTCTCAATTTTCATTAGACATATGGCGTGTGTAACTAGCTATCAGAAGGAGCCTACCCATCCAGAGCACCCTGTCTCACTTACCTGGTGGAAATTCATGCGTTTAACTTAATTTACCAGTTTCAAAGTATTTACTTTGCTTTTGGATCGTGGTTTGGACATGGATTGGTATATTTGTTTCTGAATTGTATTATATTTGAGCCGCTCCATGACAAAACAACCCTTATGGCAATTACGTCATAGTATGAGAAAATGACGTCAAAGTTTTCTTTTGTTTCTCGGCACATTCGATTACGTAGCTAGATTTTACATTAACCTTATTAGAAAATACCCATTTTTAAAACGATTTACATGGATTATTTGTGGACGGATTTCTATGAATTTTTCACTATTAAATGAAGAAATTATCGCAGTTTCATACATTATAAAAAAATCCATATTCAATTTTAACGTCAATGAAAAAAACTGTGGAAGAATTTTTTAAAAATCCTGCATGATTATTTTTTAACTTTATCTTAGGAAAATTACTAAAAAGACTAATAATAATGTCTGTATTTAACTGTGACATTCACACAAAACACAACATTCATTATTTTACAGTGAAAATATGCAAACAATTCCACATAATTCTCAAATAAATACAAATAAATCAGTTCATCTGAACTAAGTGGTGTCCTTAAATTCCGCGTACTGAAATTAAAGTGTGAATTTAGCTAATCAAGAGATTAAAAATGGGTAATACGTTAGTAACAATGTCGAGTTGTATTGTTATGATAAAATGAAGTTCTGTTTCAGAAGAGGACATTTTATTCACGTCCGTTGGTTGATATTAGGAATTTTAAACAATACACACGGTTTACTCGTACGTTTTCAAGATAGGGAAGTGTAACTTTTTTTGCGGAGATCCGTTTAAAAAGTTGTATGTGATCTTGTACTAAAATTGACGACCCTTAACAGTCATAAAAGTACTCAGTAGAGATTGAATTAAATTGGATGCTATCTTTAAATGGAAGTACATTATTTCCAAAGAGAAGTATAGGGATATTTGTTGGTCCTTATCCTGCAATATGTGGGTCGCTGAGCGGCTGAGTGCCGCTCAATTATTGATTGTTGCGCCTCTCACTGCTTATGCTCGAACGATATGGAACACTGTATGATAGTTTGTCATTTCATTTGAATAAAGCCCGTTGTTTTTTCCCCGACACCCCGGTTTCCCCATCCCTGACTCTATTTAACTGGAAGAATCTTGACTGGGGGCATAACAATCAGTTACTAGTATATGAGAACATTATTTCTTTCCAGTAAAATCTTGCGAAACTTGAGCACATTTTTAGAAGACATGTCAAATACCTATATAACTCAACCCTATTACAATATAATACACTTTTAAAACACCCCATCTTGCCATCAATAACCGTAAATGTGGAGACAAGAAATTGTAGGTGAAATCTCTCTCTGTTGGGGCGTTCGCCTTGGGAGCAGAAGGTTGTAGGTTCGAACACAGGCCGGGTCCATACCTAAGATTGTTAACATTTGAGACCCTGCTTTCTCACCTGGCGCTCAGTATTTTGAGAACAGATTATTGAATAGTTAAAATGAGCTTAGTATAACTAAATTGGCATACTCACTTGGTGAGGTTGCACCATAAAGTGGCTGTGCGTGCATTCACGCTAGTACAAAACACACCACACACCTCATGCATACATGAACTTGTATTTTGATTACATGTATTCGTTAGACGTTCATAAATTCGTTTTCTTAGCTGACAGACCACTGCGGTAGCTCAGTTAGTAGAGTTCTCGCTCCGTAAGTGAGAGGTCTTGGGTTCGATCTCCGGCTGGGTGTGACCCAAGACTTAAAAGTAGGTAGTGACTGTTCTTTCGCCAAGCACTGGGCATTAAGAAATGAAAGTCACGGTTCTTTCGAATGGGAACTTAAAATAACTAGGTCCCGTGTCACGGTTGGCTTGGCACGATAAAGAACCCTGCTGTATAATGCCATCAGCGCAACGCACAGTCAAAATTTCTGCACCTTCGCCTATAGCTGGTGACATATCCATATAAGTGAAATATTCTTGACTGGGACGTTAAACACCATAAATCAACTCTTAGCTGACAGAATGTTGATGTGAGGTTAAACAACATTGCAACAACAATCGCTCTCCTCTCGTGAAATTTTACTTAAAATAGCAGCATCTTAATATCTTAATATGTACAAAACAATTTCTCCATGGACTTCAAATATCATGATATGACAGCCGTGATTAATTTTCGGAGACCCCAAGCAAATATTCTGTTCATACTACACCAGCAGAGGTACTGCATCAGGCATGTCGCTATATTGCATGATAATTAAAACCTAGAAAATATACTAAAGTATTGGGTATGCTGTGTCATGTGGAAGGATATCTGGTGTATCTCCATAACTTTAAATTTCATGCGTTAAAAAGGTGCTTTAGTAGTGATCTATGCCAATGGGCTACAGACACTTTTACGGTCAAAAGAAAAGTAATGAATCATATTAGGTGATACTTATTTCAGAAATATGGGACCATTATCCATCATACCCTGAGGATTAACCCTGTCAGCTATAGAGTTCCTTTCATTGCTGGGTTATTAACATCACCACCACTCACGCTGACCCAATGGTGCAAAATTTATTTGCTTGAAATTCAGTGGCTCAGGTGGGTTTTCTCTAATTCCTTGACATGCCACATATTATAAATCACAATAATCTTGTCTGAAGTGTAAAATACCATTAAAACATTTAAATAATGTTGTATGTTGAAACATCTAAAGCAATTTATTGCTGCAGAAACTTGTTTTTAAATGCGCACCTACAAAGGCTAAGTCAACGGTGTATAAATCTAGTTTACATTATTCCATCTTCTTCAGATTTCAAAATTCAAGTCTCGTTATAAAGAAAAGCCGTTTTTATCTAAATTTTGTTTGATGGAAAAGTTAGGTATACTTTTAAATATTACACATGTTTTTATTCCAGGGTGTGAATTGATTACAACTGTTGAGCTAAAAAGACCACACGATACTGCCAAGCAAAACAAGGTGTTCAGAGAACACTAACCCCCCTCCCCTGCAATGGTGAACATCAGTGAATTACATATAAAGTGAAATATGTTTTATTGACCACTGGTTGTAAAATAAGTGGGGTGGTTGGTTCATTTAATAGATAGAATACCACACCAAAGAATTAAATGCTTAGGCTATAAATGCATCTTATTTGCATAAATATTACGCAAACTAAAAATTTAACGGAAAACCTGTTACATATATGTTTAATGCCCAGAGTTATATTTTCCATGTTAAATTTTTAACAAAATCGGTACATTAATAAGACTGTAATGGCCATATATAGGTTATTGTTATTTATAGTAACGGCGGCCATCTTGGATGTGCTAAAAGGCTGTCGAGCAATCCCATACACTCACTTACATAATAAATCAACTGACCAAGTTTCAGCTCAATCGGATATACTGTTTTCTTTCAAATGCATGGCAACCATATTATTCACGAACAATCACACACGCGCACAGCTGTATTACTTTATCCCCCTCACCCCTGAGGGCGGGGGAATAATCAAAGAAGTAAATCATTACATTGCCCAAACAAAATATGTCATTCTCATTTGCAGAAATCTGTTAGCAATCAAAACATGTGAAAAACCTATTAAAATATAATATATGATCAACATTTCATATTCCCGACCAAGGAATAACTAAAACCAGAGTTAAATTCAGCATTATTTGATAAATTACCACTTAGAATCTATCTATTTATTGACCGGGATTTTAGAGTATCTTTGATCCAACCAGGTGTTCTTCTCACGTTCACGTAAAAATGTGGTTATGCACTAGGTTGGTGGTGAACAGAAACGCTAACCACGGCACCACATGGTCACCAAAATCTAATGGTAATTCTAATTTGTTGATTTTTTTTTCAAAAATAAAAATAAAAATAATAAAATAAAATAAAATGAAATGAAATAAAGAAGAAAAAATAAGAGAAAAAGTTTTTCCCTGTGCCAATAGTTGGAAAATCACCAAATAATTGTAATTTATTTTATGTCAATGCATTCGGAATATTTTTTCCATTTTCAATAAAACAGGATTTTGAATACGCTCTGAGAATAAAATGGTTGGAAACATAAAATTAATAAATACATGTTTGACAGTAAATGTTATCCGAGAATATAATTTATTCTTTACGTTTATCTTACAGTGACGTTACGGTTGCGTCACAACTTAAGGAACACCTGCGTGTAAAAGTTATCATAGCGACGTCAAATTTTCGAATTTTAAGACAAGATTTACATTTTTGAAATCACGAATAAATGTACTTTCAGGATCTGATAAAAACTCAAAATCGATATTTTGTGCCATTTTGTCATGGAGCGGCTCATTTAATATTTCTGGCCTTGACGAGCGATATTTATGTCGCCGACTATTTGAAGACGACTACTATTACATAGCACCATCACCTCTGACCGATTTGATCCTACATATTTTTGCTGATATTGGAACCAGGCACATCATTGGAAGAAGACGAAAATGGTCTGCTAAAAGCCAACTTTACTTGGACAGTATTTGAATCAATAGTTCTTATTTATAATTCCTGATTCCTACATGGAGTTCATGTTTATCTTTTTATACATAATATTAATAACAGTTATTATTGGGGAAAAGTATAAAAATACATTTTTTGATCATTTTCTTCCGGGTTTAAAATTTGGAACAAATGCATAATTCCTACTATATATTAGAATCTAACGAAATTAATGCAAAGTCTTAACCAAATTATGCGAAATATTTTTCATATGGCAAAATCGTGGTTAGTTATAGCGGCCATATTGGATTCATGATATGGTTGAAATACAAATGACTTTATATAGACCAGTGATGATAAATTGGTCCTGTACAAGTTTTCTCACAAGTAGGATAAAATTTGCTGATACATACTTTGACTGTAGACCGCCTGGCATTGTTTGGGTGGTAACAACATAAATTTACTTAATTAAAAAACCGGCCCTTTCAAATTAAAAATCCAAAGCGTGTTATAATTGAGTTCTCATTATAAGACATGTTAATTTAATTCAAAATCTACCGATTTTCTGCAAATTCGAAGCACAATTTCAATTCTAAAAACTAAAGATCCGACTCGATTCGCTGATGACGCCGGTGACTACGGAAATTCTTCCACTAGAATAGTAATGTCCTTCTCCTGTGAACTTGAAGACTTGACAATTTTCGGCCCGGGTAAGTTAAAAAATGGATAATTTGCGTGATCGGCATCACGTTTGAATGGCGGCGCGTTCAAAACTTTGCTCATGAATATTAATGAATCACGGTCACGTGATTGTTAGCTCATGAATAAATTGATCACCATTGTGCCATATGCGTAAATTTGTTAATATATTTCCGAAGCGATCCAGTCTATACAAAAAACAGCCAATATGCATGTAATGTGATCATCATGCGCAAGCTAAAGTTGAAGAGGTTTTCCGCAATTTCAATATCAGTGAATGTGCTGTATTTGAGTATCGAAAAAGTAACATTTATTTTTTTGTTAGTTTGTTTTTAACTAGTTACAGATCAATTTCGTGGAATCTAGAATTCACAATAGATCTTGAGTATTGTAGGAAATATGTCATGGATGGAAATACAGTGTTCCCGCGTTAAAATGCCACCTTTTCTACAGGTATAAAGAGGGTGGCGATAAAGCGAGGGAAGGAAAACCTGAAACTGAACGTTTGTACAAACATTTATGAAAATACATGCTCTAACATCAGAGGGACTTCTTCATACGCACCAAGTGTTGATTTAATTATTATAATAGATAGAAGATATTTCAACATAAGAAACATATTTATTTACAAAATGTTCACATTTCATTTGTTTATTTACAAGGGCTTACATTTTCAACAGTTTTCAAAATGTGTGATCCAAAATCTTAATAACAGAGTCAGTAAAATAGACTATTTGCAAAACATCAGTAAAAATTACTTTTCATAGAAAAGGTGTCAATTGTTGTGGTGTTTCAATTTAATTGTTTTTACCAAATATTTGAATTGAAATAATTTTTTAATGTCAGTTTCGATTGAAGTTCTCTCGATTAAAAAGAATACTTTACCACAGTTTCCAAACAGTTTGTGACTTCATTAATGTTAAACATCTGTTGGCAAAGTTGGTTATTTAAAAAGACCAAACCCATAATTAATGAGCATTGTTTTGGGAAACCACCCATGCATACCCTACCTGAGCTTACCATTGTGACAACCCGTGCATAACACAGGTAATCTAACACTAGTTATTTAATGACCAAAACGTAGAAGACTACCTGGAGAACAATAATAACTGTAAAATTTTGGCGATACTAATGAGGGAATGTTGAATTTTGTAACTGAAAGCATGTGGTGGATGGCGATAGTTGAATATTGCAAAATATAAATATGCGGGAAAATACATAGAAGGAAAACGGAACAGACAAAACTCTTGGCCATAAGCGAGGGTGGTGATATAATGAGGGGCAATAAAATGAGGGAGCATTGTAAGTAGTATCGACACATAACAATCACCAGCTCTGTGATTGGAGGGAGAAAATGCGTATTCAATCATCGAAGTACCAGGCATGGATTTTATAATTATTCCTTAGCCTGACTTTTCTTAACTTTTAAAATCATCTTGCCAATCTTTTTTATTAGTACAAACAAGAATAACTGACATAATTTGAAAATAAATAGCATTAGAATAACGCCTTTCATTCATGAATGTTTTGAAAATTAAAGTGCAAAATTATCCAGTTTTCAAATATGTCAGATTTTGGTCAAAATTTTAATTTAAGACACAATAGTGAAACTGGGACCAGAAACACCAACACAAACAGAACACGGACCTTAATCAAACTCTTATCTAACAGGAATGGTGCGTAAATACTGAGGTCTTGTAGTACAATATTCCTTATCTTATATCTGTCGTAAGATCATTCGCATATCAAAATTTAACTTTTAAAATTTAGATTGAAATTAATAAGTTTAATAATGGTGAGTTGGTTTATTTGAATGTAAATATTAATAATTAATAGTCCGATGCATTTCGACGGTGTATCACGTGCTCATTACCCCTTTACGTTTATGCGGAGTGCTTTGGAAAATGTTTACCTCGTAAATTCCTGGACTAATGTCGTTTCTTTGACAACTGTATCCAATAGAAAGGGTAAGGGTATCACGTGACACATTTGCAAAATCCATTGTTTGATCATTCGACTAAATTGTCTCAGCAGTATTTATTTATTTATTTATTTATTTATTTATTTATTTATTTATTTATTTATTTATTTATTTTTGTACTCCTGTGATTCTATACACTTTCATTGATACTCGGATGGTATTGCAATTTGGGTCACTGACGTATGCTGCTTCCAAATGAATGAATAACGGTAGTATCTCTCACCTAGTTGTCCTTGGACTGACCTTAAACGTTTTGAAAACACTCTCGGCTAAAATTCTGTTACTTCGGCAACGATGTTTCGGTTTTATTGAAATTAGGTTGATATAGGCGCAAACCCCATTTCTAGAATAAATTACAATGTCAACACATAAAAAAAATAAAAGACTGATAGTACGTTCAGGGAATCCGGTGTAATTGACGTGAGTGACCAGTCCACACAAAACTAATTACAAATATGTATTAATTTCATAGAATGTTTTGCTGTATCTGGTCATTGGAATTCCCGTGGTAACAGCGTGGGTGAATCAATATGATCAGGAATTCACATTCAAATGTCCAGAGGGCCAGTACATTTCCGGCATACATAGTGTACACAACAATCATTATGAAGACAGGCAATGGCAGTTCTACTGTAGAGAAGCCCCAGGAAAAACCGATCTAGCTAGCTGTTCATGGTCAAGTAAGATCACACGTTCAGAAAATATCCCTCATCAGATTAGTATAATATTATAAACACCTCACATGAAGTCATTAATTGTTTGTGATATGTACTGTTATGAAACACTCCCTCTTAACTCGGTGACTGGATCTTAAATGATATTTCCATTCCTGTTAGTAAGAATCGTCACTAGTTACTAACTCCTTATAAATTATTTCAGTAAGTAACATATTTCATCAGATTTACCAAAGAAAACTTTAAAAAGAACTTAACTGTCGATATATTTGGAAATTTACCTACTGATAATTTTTTATCTTGTGGAAACCTATGATTGTACCACCTTTAGAAATGACAAAAATGACATTATATGTCAGTTTATGTCGTTATAAAAGAAAACCAGCTGCTTACAGATAAATTGTTATCCCAGGGATATTGCAAGCCTAGCATATTTCTGTATCTAAATTACCCGGGATATATTTTACACATTGCGGATGTAGCTTGCTTAACAGAAACAGGGGGTGTTACCCTTCCTGGTGAAATTTCAAGTTGGAAGTTCTCGCGTTGAACTTAAGTTACCAGTTTCGAAGTTTAACCTTTGCTTTGGGAATGTGGTTTGGACATAGATTATTTTTTGTTTTGGAGTTAGTACATTTTTACTAAAAGTGTAGCAACAACGATATGTCACCCTTGTGTCTGTAAGAAAACTTGTCGATAATCCAGGGTTTAATGAAATATGAAATTGTCTATTTATCCCTCTCACCTTGCTACTTCAATAATATTGTTTTCCATTTTAGATTACCAAAATGATTTCGATCAGTTATTAGATTTCCATTGTCCTGGTAACTCATTAATTCACGGAATATCCAGTATCCATAACAACCACTTCGAGGACCGAAGATTTAATTTTTATTGTTGTGAAGTCCCAGGTAAATATCTGCTTTATATACTAAATGCTACATGAAAGAAGCGTTGACCTAAAGTGCTATGTCAGAACCGGCCTTCCAATGGTTTTTTTTTTTTTTTTTTTTTTTTTTTTGTCAATACTGTTTAGGGATAATCGATGCATTTAATTTTTCGTTTTAATATTTAATGAATAAGTTCCATAAACTTCTATCACTTATTTTTTTTAACTTTAACTATGTATATAACATCTAAAATAAATGTTAAACAAAGCCGAAAACTCTTTATTTAAACTAAATGCTGTTGATAAAACAATAATTCGGAAAGTCAGCTACATGTACTTAAGCCTCTATACTTACAACTTTAAGCCTTACGTATATTTTAACTATTGTAAATGTATTTAATTTCGCGTGTATTTATTTTCGAGGTATATGAAATTTAGTTATATCTGCGTAGGGAATTTTTTGCGCTTTTGAATATCCACTATAACAAAGTAAGCATAATGTAATTTTCGCTGGGTATTAATTTTCGCGCAAAACAAACGGCCGCAAAATTAGCGATAATTAGTACACTGCGAAAATAGCATGATACGTTTACAGTATATAAAGCAAAACATAGGCATAAATATCGAGCTGAACAGCTGTCAATGTACTAATTTTTACTTTCCTATGTGGATTGTAATTTGGACACGGATCGTACTGCTTGTGTTTGTATAAACAGGCGCGGATGCCCCTAAACTTTTCGCAGCCTCTTTACCACACTATAACATGGGATAAGAACTGCTCTATATAACTTTTGTCCCCAAACACAAATTAGAAATTTGTCAGTTCCCCCCCCCCCCCCCAACATAGAATCCTTGATCCACCACTGATAAACTCATTAAAATAGTCTCATTGTTTTTTATTCTTTAACTTCATCTTTACTTAGCCTGTTCCCCGTTATCGGGCTGCCATAAAAGTGCTTACGCCAATCATTACGATGGCTTACTTAACTATACAGTGGATTCCGGATACGTGTTATATGGGGCCGACAGTGTCCACAATAACCATTACGAGTAAGTATTTATAACTGCAGTTTTACCAGATGCAATATACAAATGTATAATGTTTTGGTATATTATTTCACTTTACATGGCATCACCTACTTTGATATTCTGGCTATGGCGCTTGAACAGTTTCTAACAAGACGTCCATGTATACGGTTGATTAATAGTGCATTCCATATGAACAGCAAATATAGCTTCTTCTCAATTTAGCTAAGTAAATACTCAGCCTGAGGGAGTATACCTTAGTTTTGGAGGATTTTCATATAATAACTATCACCAAATTTAGACATTATATATTTTCTGACAATATCAACTAATCAGAAAATATCCATATATACCGGTACAATATGGTTAACTATATAATCTTTTCTTTGGATATTATTTCAACCCCTTGAAAAAATTAGTTTCGTAAATTTGGTCCTAGCACTACTGACGAGGAATTGTATTTCGAAACGTAGTCTAGTTTTGTAAAATTGATTAAGGTCATATATGCTGGTGTCGATGAAAAATGACGCAATTCGCTCAGAGAGGACTACTTTATAAACTGTAAAACTATATAAATTACATATTATATCATATAATAATGAAACATAATATACAACCATTTTTCACTTGTTTCTAAAAGTAAAGTATGAGCTCTTCACTGAAATGACAATCTGATTATCACTATTTACAATCAATTTTTTCTATCTTTTTCAGAGATAGAATTTGGAAGTTCGAAGTTTGCCCATGTTCAGAGGCTGGTCTTGTTGGATAAAATGGTTTTAGCTTATAGATGTTAGATCTTAGCTGATAAGTCTAAATCATAAATCCTATCTTGATTTGTCTTTGGTTATTATTGTATTAATTTGATCAGTTTTGTATATATAGACCGAATAGCACTATACATGCCTTTCAAAACAAAGGCTGTTATTATGAGATATCTATAGCGGAGTTGTTTGTCATCATCTGGTTAATGTGGGCTTATGGAACACATCGCCTATCATCATGTCATTTAAACATTTCCTAGTGTATGAGAACTTGTCCGGATGATTGTAGAATGTTCATGGTAAGGTTACATTCGGTTTTCTCAACCCTTTAGAGAACTGATGCACTGCATCAACGTGCAAGAAGTTTCTGTGAGGAGTAAAATTACCATGCTACTTCATTACATTTCTTAAAACGAGTCAAAATCGCGTTCCTTTGACGTTACAGTTGCTGGCAGTTAGAGCCATTCAAACGGTGTCATTACAATATTTGTTGTTCAAGGTGAACGTATTTAGTTATTAACGTTTCGAGATTTTGATGCCAGCAAGTGGCATGAATCATAAAAATTTACAGCTGACAAGCATAATTAGCCAAAGCAACTAGGAGCACAAGTCATAATTAAACACAAAGATTAAGGCCAAATCACGATCCCAACAGCAAAGCAAAAACTTTGAAAACTGGAAAATTAAGCTAAACGCATGCACTTCCAAAAGGAAAGTGGGTCGATGATCCGGAAGGGTGCAACGTACCTCCTGTTTAGCTAGCTACAGATGTGCCATCCACAAAATGCTACATTGAAATCTGCATTTATGTGGCGAACATGGTGGCTTCTTTATTGTAAACTTTCCTTTTTAGTACAGTAATACACTTGCTTGTAGTTAATGGTGTATTTATTTCACAATATATATGCAATTGTAGTTTGTTCCAACTACGGGAACGATAAACAAAGCAAGCTCCTTACAAATAAATTGTTGAATCAGGCAATATTGCAAGTCCAAGTTGATTGAATCCCTTCAATGATTAATGAATAACATTACAATCTTTTATGATGTCTATGTATCCGATACTGCCATTGATACATTCCATTCTGTGGTCCGTGTTCCTTTTATTCACAATTTTATTACGCATTTGATGGATGTAGCTAGCTAAACAGGAGATGGTTACCCTTCCGAAGCACCGGGCCTCACTTCTGGTAGAAGTTCACTAGGTTATATGATCTCTATCTAGAGATAACCATTATATGATCCAGTACGAAGACAACGATTTTGTAATACATATGTATTTATTCACATAAAACAAATCCAAATCAATATTGAGTTCACAAAATTGTTGAAAACAATAAATATAACTTAAATTATCCAATAAGATAATTTCAACATTAATCACAAATATAAATGAGTTATATCTACTCTAACATAAAGATTCTATATTATATATATTTTCTAATTTGAGGCCAACATGGAAAGGAAATGAAGAAAATACCTGCACTTAAAACAGTTGTCGAAAAGGTCTTCAAAAATGTTCAAACTATTTAATTACGTTTGTTTTAATTGTTATCTGGTTATGAATTGTTAAAATGTTCTTTAATGCGTGAAATAAAAAAAAAAGTTTTTTTTACTTTATTTGGAAGAGACAACTGTAAACGTTAAACCTTTTAAATTCTAGAATCAAGAAAGAAAAAATCAAATAAATTAAGATGTTTATTCTCTACAAACATCACAAATTAAACAAAGCTAAACAATTATTTATAAATACTTTTCTAAATAAAAAACAAAATACATTCAACATTGCTATTTACAACAGGACCTCCTCTGCTTACTAATAACCCGATAACATACGTCTGTTCTGATTAGTTGGACATGCAGTCTTCATCAAATAACAATACCAATAATAACCATATAAACTAGATAAGTTTGGACAAATTATATATATATACATGTATATGAAAACTTTAAATAAATTAGAGTTATAGTCACTGAGATTTGAGTTTACGTCACTCGGGACAAAAATTCACATTATAGATCGATTGACTACCTAACAAAATCCAAAAACGCTACTGCAACACAATAACAAACTGACGTTGGCGTGAAATCAAACCTCAGGACATGTAACAAATGTAAAGTTTCAAATCGAAAAATTCTACACACGATTTAATAAATACAAAACGTAT
Source organism: Anadara kagoshimensis (assembly GCA_021292105.1). Classification (NCBI taxonomy): domain Eukaryota; kingdom Metazoa; phylum Mollusca; class Bivalvia; order Arcoida; family Arcidae; genus Anadara; species Anadara kagoshimensis. Next base: position 5,881,989 of record CM037865.1, read on the forward strand.
AATGCAATGAATAGCAATATTACTTAATGGTTATTTTGCACATCTGAGCCATATGTTGTACCGTAACATTATATTCAAATATTACAGTATTACATATGGCTCAGAAGTACAAAATATAATTAGTAATAATAAAGTGTAAATAATACTAACGTTACAATAAAGAAAACAAAAACATTAAAGTTTCTTAAATAATCCGAATAAAACCATTCAGACACTTATCCAAAAATAAAAATAAAAGTTTTAAATGAAATAAAACTTAACATATCAACTATACTTTTGGAGGAAAACTAATCCTAACTTTAAACGAAAACTTTAATAAAATCGTGTCAAAAAATTGTGTACAATAGTCAAACTTGTGAAAACATGAAAAAACAGTAAAATTGAAAATCTTGTAAATCATTACAGGCGTTAATAAGGAACACAATATCACACGAAGAAATCAAGTATTTTGTATATCAAAATATGCATTGATATCGTTTTCTTCAATTATTTTGAAACTATTATGTATTGCACGTGCTAATTTTGAGAGCTGAAATTGATATATCTATTTTAATATAAACATTAATCTATTTCTATACTACAGATGATGAATAGTGGTGGCTGTCAATAAACTTAATGAAATATAAATCTTTCATGTAAAATGTATTCCGCCACTACTTTTCATCATATGTTGCATAATAATGAATGATTTTACTGAATTTTTAAATTATATATTTTAATTTCAATTGCCAAACTGAACACGCTCTGAGCATCAGACAGAGGATGTAATATATTTTTATAAGTCTGAGAACACAAACAGAACGAACCCTGTCGTGACGTGATTATTCTACAAAATGTACAGAATACAAGTCTGAATATCATTACCAGCTCTATCTTAACATTAATGATAAACAAGCTGCTAAAACAAAAGAGTAAAAGTTATATTTATATAAAATATAAAGTAGCATGATAAGTTGTATACTTGTAAGTTCCATATAACACAAAACATCCGTCCGTGTTAACTCTATATTTATATCTATTTTTCCGTAAATAATGCTGTTTCTGGCTACCGGGTATTTTCTGATACCACAAAACAGGTAAGTGAATGATATCACGCCTTATTCAAGTTCTTAGGATTTCTTCTACAATTTTGCTAATAAAACAATGTTTTTCATTATTATCTATTACACACTTATCATGACTTATCGACTGCTTCCACATTTGACTCATCAATTTATTTTTCAAAATAAATGACTAAAATTAATCTATAACAATACAATAACTCTATGTCACAATTTTAAAGTCTGCACTTATAAGGACAAAAAAAACACTACCAAAGAAAACATTTCATCAATCAATACATTTCAGTAATAGCAAATAGGCCTGTATCACTCGACTGGCATTTGAACTCGGGATAGTCAAGCCAGACAAAATATAAGATTAGCCATGTCAGACACAATTTAACATATGCAATATTGGACGATTTTCACTATATCATTTTATTAACACAGTTGTTCTGAAATAGAGGCTTTTAAAATATTTAGTTAAAATAACGCCCGATCAGTCAATAAATAAATTGATTGGTTTTTTTTGTTTGTTTTATTTATAGTAACGAAAGCCATCTTTTATTTCAGATTGCTCTGTCAGATATTTAATTTATATCAACAAGCACCTTATCTGGTTCACTTTTGTCAGAATAAAAGCTAACAGACACACGCTTCATAGTGCCATAAGCACAGCTGGTTACAGCCAGTTGAGCTAAAATAATAAAACCATCCCATCATATACATCTCTTCTTGTCGAAAGAAAGCATATCCCATAGCAAGAACATAATATGAAAAGAAACCGTGACACAGATCAATGAAAAAATAACCAATGAAAATTGTTTCTACATCAAATTCTACTCAACACAAGAATTTTATTATTCTTGAATATTTGTCATAAACAACTAATCTACATTTTATTAATTAAAAGTTTTTTTTAGTTGGATGGGTCTATTGAATTACAGTTAGTGAAATATTCTTGATACTTTCAATCATGTTAAAATTAAAAATCCAAATATTTAAGACTATAAAAATTGCATATCATTATAAATGTTGATTTTTCATATTTGTTTGATATTAATTTGCTTACGACAGTAGTCCTTTCAATCTTGGGTTGGACAAATGCAAAATTACTGCTACATAGTTCTTTATTAAACTGGTTAGTTATTAATTCTATTTATTTTTACAATTCATTGGTTCTCAAGAGATAGCTAAATCTAAATGCTTTCTCTATAATTACTTAACATATTCTGTCTATGATAGATGCCATACCAACTGGTTATATAATCTTACAACTAGCATACTGGGTCGAAACCTATCTCGCTTTAAATAATATTATAACACTCATAACTAAACAAAAACAAAGGTTTTATTGTGATCACGATAGTTTAGATTAAAGGATGTGCAATACATCCTATAAACCTATAAATGGTAATAACAAGGCTACCGCAGCCATGGGCGGAAATTGTGCATTTGCTGAATGAGGCGAAAAAGGAAAACTGTTTCTGGGAATAACCCGTCATCAGGTAAGCTATGAACTAGAACAGTGCCCGATTTTAGCATAATAAGTCATGGAGAAAGCCAAGCCTGAAAATTGACAGATAAAGTACATCAGGTCTATAGAGCCTGCTAGCTGGCCAAGTTCTCTTTGACAGAAGACATTAGTACTTTTATGCTCTCAGTGATTTCAGCGTCATAACCGACACTTATTTTAACTCTTTCCGAGAGTTCACCCGAATTTCCGAGAGTTCACCCGAAATTATTCTTAACACCATTGTCAACAACTGTCCACTATTACAAGCAGAAATCACTACATGCATGGTACATTGTGTTGTTAATGGTGTGGTGATCAGTAATGATTATAAACTGGGATGACAGCTATCTATACTCTTATTCAGCTCATGTGTAAATACAACTGTACATCTTTTTGTAGTGCTTAAGGAGCTGTCCTTTTCAAAACGTTTAATGTGCAACAAAACATGGTCATTGATTTTAAGTGCAATCCGAAAGACTTTTTTGCACAATGTTAATTTTGTGTGGGGCAACAAAACACTAACTGTCAACTCGAAAGTTTTCCTAACCAATACTTTGATTTCACCCCATACGTTCTAAAAACAGTATAATACACCGCGCTTAAAGCTAACACGGATAATTAAAGGTCCAGTATATATATATATATATATATATATATATATATATATATATATATATATATATATTAAGTCAAGCGAGATAGGTTTCAAGCCAAGTATGATTTAATTTTAGCTTCAATTTTAGATCCACACGTTTTACATGTGGAAAAATCTTTAGAACAATTCTCACATGTATTTCTATGCCCACAGGGGATAAATACAATATTACTCTCATTTTTGTTACATATAATACATATTAACTGACTCCTCAGTTGTTTATTCATATCCAACAGCTTTTCTGGTTCTGAAATATAAAGAAATATTTTACAGTCGGTTATATTTATATTCAAAAGTGAAAATTACCAAAACAGCTATTATCTTACATGAAATGAAAATCAAATATATTGGTATATAATCTTGTCTTTCTTAATATGTCTGTTTATATTTCCTTTATTTATTTTGGACAATCTATAGTGTCAATAGAGAAACTATAGTATTGCTGTAGTGAAACAAGATGACCAACACCTAAACACGGACAATATTGGCTATAGTCATTAGATTTTCAGTTACAAACTTTATTTCTTCTTTCATACTATACGAAAAGTTTTAAAAGACACTATATATAGGCTTATGGTTATCATTAGTAAAGTCATTTTCAATTCAAACAGAAGAAAATGAAATATATCTAAAATTAAATAAATTTTACTCTACCTAAATTTTCTATGTCTGATGGCGTCTTCATAGCAACTTCTTCTGTAAAAAGTAAGGAAAATTTATAATTTCATGTACTAACATGTATTAACATATAGCATTTTGTGATCATCGCATCTTCAACAACATTGAATAAATCACAAGTACAATGATTAACACTGCAAGTGACTGATCCAATCAATAAGTTTTTAACAACATTCCGTCATATTCAGATGTTGAGAACTTATCGATGTAATATCCGAATGATGTAAAAACCTGATCAATATGTAGATGTGTGCGTGACCCACCTAAACAATGAATAAAGTTAGTAATGATAATATAAATTATGGTATCATATCCTTTACTTTTTAGGATGATCTTGTTCTCATCCATTGTAAAAATGCCGGTAATTACAATTCAAAGCTTTATGTAGAGAACACATCAGAATTCGTCTATAAAGAGAGTATGATAAAATTTAATTAAATAAAATTATTTATACACACACACATATATATATATATATATATATATATATATATATATATATATGGTTAAAAGAATCTTTCACAATCTTCAAAATGATTCTGTTCTTAACTAATTGCCTTAAAGTGCAGTACTTTTTGCAGTTTTTTTATTGATTACATATACACATATAAAGGTGTTCATCGGACATTCAAAATGATTTTTGGTTCTACAATTATGTATTTTTGGACTAGTGACTTTTAAATCGTAGTAGAACTACAGTACATTAATAGCCATTGACTGAAGTGCCCGTCCAAAATCGAGAATTTTATAAATATGTTTGTCTTCTATTACCTTGTTTGTACCTATTATTAACTATTATTGTTTCCTGTTTTTGGTTGTACCTATTATTAACTATTATTGTTTCCTGTTTGTGGTTGTACCTATTATTAACTATTATTGTTTCCTGTTTTTGGTTGTACCTATTATTAACTATTATTGTTTCCTGTTTTTGGTTGTACCTATTATTAACTATTATTGTTTCCTGTTTTTGGTTGTACCTATTATTAACTATTATTGTTTCCTGTTTTTGGTTGTACCTATTATTAACTATTATTGTTTCCTGTTTTTTGGTTGTACCTATTATTAACTATTATTGTTTCTTGTTTTTGTTGGTTGTACCTATTATTAACTATTATTGTTTCCTGTTTTTGGTTGTACCTATTATTAACTATTTTGTTTCCTGTTTTTGGTTGTACCTATTAACTATTATTGTTTCCAGTTTTTGTTGTACCTATTATTAACTATTATTGTTTCCTGTTTTTGGTTGTACCTATTATTAACTATTATTGTTTCCTGTTTTTGTTGTACCTATTATTTACTATTATTGTTTCCTGTTTTTGGTTGTACCTATTATTAACTATTATTGTTTTCCTGTTTTTGGTTGTACCTATTATTAACTATTTTTTGTTTCCTGTTTTTGGTTGTACCTATTATTAACTATTATTGTTTCCTGTTTTTGTTGTACCTATTATTTACTTTATTTTTTTTGTTTTTTTTTGTTTTCCTGTTTTTGGTTGTACCTATTATTAACTACAACGAAACTATACATAGTGCACATAAAACTTTGCCAGCATGTACTTACTTGCAGCAGTTGATGGCTGGTTATTTATCGGTGATGGAACACTAAAGTCGTTTTCTAACAGAATATTTGTCAGTTCATCTGCAGATGCGTGTCTTCGTCCTGTAACAGAAAACGTTATACCAATGATTAAGAAAACAAATAGTAAAACAGTGGGCAATGAATGGAATTAGAAATGCATGAGTTCCTTGTGGAAATATGTCAAAATATACTTATCTTTTGTCACAATGAAATCACCGTATAGGCGGAAAGTATTTTCTGTTCAGAGTCGAGTATTATTTAATTTCAATGTTTCATAGCTCGTAGAACATGGCAATGCTTGAAACTGAAGTAAATTTATACTTTAAATGAAGTATTATAAGTTACACACCCTGTCATCTATAACTATAATAACTATACTGTTTAAAACTGGTCATATAATTAGACTGAAACTCTTAACAAAATTAAATTGTTGAGAACATCATTCTGTCTAAACGTGAGTGTTTTAGCTAAATAGTGTTGTTATCTCGAATTCTTTTTTTTTCACATTTTTATATTTCTCCCCAAAATAAAAAAAATCCAAGAAAATTGTTTTTCAAGAAAACAAACTTAGGTAAATACGTTAGATCATTAGGTTAAGAGATCATTTACAACAACTTGACATTATCATAATAATACAAAGTTAAGGCAAGTATAAATGAGTATAGTTATTCATGGCTGACAGTGTACAACGTCTTCTTAAAAACGAAAGTCATGTATGTACCGATTATAAAACTTTACACCTATGTCTCACCACTATCACTTTGTTCGATGAACATCTTCAATTAAACTGGAGGTGATTAGTATTAGCCTTTATCGATCATTCTATGAGTTGAGTAATGGTGTTTAATGTCCCGTCAAGAGTATTTCACTTACATCGAGACCCGCGAGCTATAGACAAAGGTGCAGAAATTTTGCCGTGCGTTGTGCTGATTTCATTATACAGCAGGGTTCTTTATCGTGTCACACCTAAAGTGACACGGGACCTCGTTTATGTTAAGGTCCAATTCGGAAAAAAACATGACCTTCATTAATATTAGGAACAATACCTACAGTGCTTGAACATATGTAGTACTTTTAAATAATATCATTATAATGCTACCTGTCATTTGTACATGTTGGTGGAAAGCACGGTTAATTTGTCGACATGTATATCCAAGTTCCAGTATTCTGTCATACACTTCATTAGGTAGGTTACTGTATCGCTGACCTGAAAAAGTTAATACCAGGCTATTAAGATAAGGTCCCTGAAAGATTAAATGATTGATTGATGGACTGATTAAATGGCACTGGGAGAAGGCACCTCAAAAAGGATAGATTAAATTGGGATTTTGCGTCCCAGTCACGAATATCTTACATGTATCGAGACGTCCCAGTTGTTGGTGAAGTGGCAGAATTTTTTACTTTACACTATGCAGGGGACAGTTCCTTAACGCGCCAGCGCTGGCGTAGCAAGGGCGTCGGTTTTTAAGTACATAGAGATATACATTTTTATTTATCAATATGATACCACAGGAATATTCTAACAACTAATTAGCCAAAGTGTCAAATTTATTCTCGCAGGGCTATGCCATGTAGTGGCTAATAAATGCATATGTATTGGAAAAGCCTTTGGCTGCATGTGTCCCTTAATATAAAATCAACACATAAATCGGAATGATACAAATCTCCAATTTAACTAGATATGCCAGGTATTTGCCTTATACTTTTTAAGTCTGGCCTAACTATTATTTTTTATAAAACTGTCCATTTATTAGTTTAATGACAATAAAGAAAAGGATTTGAAAAATTAGAACTTGTCATCCACAAAATAAAACGGGGAAATAAATAAAATATGCAATGTTAATTCTTGTTTTGTGATACAAGGCATCACTTATTATATTTTCAAATTTAAACTAATTTTGAAAGTACCGGTAAGAATTTAAAATTTCAAGATAGTTATACCAATTTGAAAAACAAAAAGTTATTTTTACAAATTTATTAGAACTTGCCTTCAGACATTGCATCATCGATCATCTGTGTTTCTGGATCTACCGCCTGGAAATTAAAGATCTATAATTAGGATTTTGTCATAAAGAGAACTACTGTACGTGTTAATATGTTTGAAAAACCATCTGACTTTCAATCAGTTACTGATGTTTTAAGACTGACTGTTTTGTTTTTTATTACGCATTAGTTCCAATGAGCTTGAAAGGATATCAGGTGATCATATTAATTTTTTACATGTACATTGTAATTTTAATTTATGACGCTGATGCAAAGCTACATTTTCAAGATGTATTACAAACGTAATGACTTCGATTTTTTATTGTGAACTTTCTTTTCTATACAGCAAAAAACCTGCTTCTCCTGTTTATGGTGTACTTGTCTCACAATTCATACGTATTGTTACAATATTAAATTATTATAGTTACCGGACTTTGTGTTAGGAAATTATATCTTCTAGCTATGTCTTCAACGAATGCCAAGCCTTTAATTTTCACAATATATTTGCAGAATGGAAACCATCTGGCATGTTCTGTCCATGGTACATCTCCTGGCTCCCATTGACGTAGTCCGCCATCACAATAATGGCATCTTACAACATCGTCCTCGCCTTAAAGTAAAGTATTTGTATCTGTCAAAATGTACTTAGCAATAACAAAGACCACTAAGATCAACGAACGACAAAACATGACAATCAGAAACAAACATTAAGATCATACAAGAGTAAATATTGCACAGAATACAAAATTTGTTATTAGTTGCTTCTATATAACTATTTGCTGTCTGTTTTGTCTTGTTTAACTGGTTTGTTAGTTTTGATGTTTGACTTATGTTTTACATTATCAATATGAACGCGTTGCTATATAAAAATCTCACACATATAAAAAGTCTCAAATCATTTTTATGTTGATGTTTTATTTTGTAAACTATTTTATGTTGTACTTCTAAAATTAGTTATTCCAAGTCAATGGGCTCTTTTCTTGCTTTACTCGTTTCGTTATTGTGAAACAAGTTTTAATGTTACAGCACTAGATGGCCGTTTCGGAATAAACTTCCTCGTCAGTAGAGCTCGAACCAAAGTAGTTGAAATCTAAATATAAAGCTGTTAAATGTTGATCAACAACGATACCTGTATAGTAAAATCCGGCTTCTGCTAAGGCGTTTGGTCTCTGGTCTAAATCTGAAGGCCAATTGGCATACGTTTCTACTCTGACATGATAATCTGAAAACTCTGGATGTCTGGGACAGTATATCTATCAAATACACAAATAACAAGACATAAAACCATGAAAAAAGGCACACAAAACAATATAATTTGTAACAGCTACAAGGTAGACCAAGAGAATCTACAGTAATTCCAAACAGTTGAAAATTGCGTCAAAGGTCAGGAATTCATCAGCAACATGTTTGTTGTTCTAGTCTTGCTTGGCCATTTTTGTCATCAATTTACAAATTTAGTAATCTTATTCGTTAACCGTTCCTGAGTACTTGTTTTTTGGTTTTTGTTTTATTAAATTGATCAAATGGGAATTAGGAAATATGCTAAAAAGTATAATTTCTGTTCTGAATAAACTACAATGTATTTTACTAAATATGATCTGTAGTTTCTCTTTCAAATGTAAACGGTAAAGCGACAAATGTCTTAATGATTCAAGCGATTATCCATTTTTACCATAAATGGGACGGTCATGTCTGCGGGTTTTGTTTTAATTTGACTATTTAAAGCATGGAATCCGAATGTCATTTAATAACTCTAAATGCAATTAATGCAGGGCATTGGCTTCTTTGGAGAAAGGCAATATTTACTCCCCCTTTATGTAAGGATGTTACTTATTCAAACATTGTTCCTTAACTATCTTGCAAAAATTCCTGTATATGTCTTAAGCGGCGACTTTTATTCACATAAATCGACACTTACATTTGAATTGATAAAAGGCATACAATTTCCAACACTTAAACTTAGAACCGTGATTTGGAATGTTTAGTCAATAAAGAATGGATTAAAATGCTGAGTAACTTCAACTGTACCTGTCTCCATGAGACCTGTATATTTTCTATGAATTCCGGACCTTTTTCTCTCTTCAGATATTCACATTCAGGAGAATGTCTGGCGTGTTCTGACCATGGATCGTCCTCTGCATCCCACTCTGCTAGCCCTATATCACAGAAGTAACATCTTACGATGTCTTCTTTACCTAAAATTAGACAATGATGAACTCATAATGGCTTTACAAGTACATAGTGAAACTCCACATTTTTAAAATATCATTTTATGTGAAATACTTCAGATGGGATATTGCAAAGTCCGATTCGATATATACAAACACATGTCAATATAAACGGGCAGAGTAAAACCAACCATAGGAAAAACACAACAATGAGAACATAAATTACAAATCAAATTGACTTAGGTCTAGGACAAACACTAATCCACAATAAAACACTTTCGTCTGGAATCATTTTCTGTTGATTATGTACAAATGGCATAAGCAAACAATTTGCTTGACTTATTAATCAAGACAAACTTGCCCGACACAGACAATACAAAACTTTCAACAATGTAGACTACTGCTTAGGTCGATATTATTTTCTTTAGTCGATAATGCATACTGACCTCATAACCATTCTTTATTTGTACAATACATCCTGCTTATATAGTTAAATAAAATAAAAAAAAATGAATATTTAAACATACAGATGCATTTTTATGTTTAACTTATAAAATGTTATGTAAAACAACTTACCGATATAATAGAAACCAGCATCCACAAGGTATACGGGATCCTGAATATGACCATATGTCCAAGGTCTAAAAGACCATATTCTTTGTTGAATTGAAGCAAAGTCTGGATGTCTTGGTGGAACTCCTGCTATCGAAAGTCCGTCATTAGATGTTAAAGCTGTTGCACCTTGCGGAAACAATGTACTCGGATTCATGGATGTATAAGCCCCGTCAAATAATGGCTCTTGCTGTGGTGCAGTGACAAATCTACTTTGAGCATACGAGTTATTCACTGTCTCGTGGTTTTTCACAGTAGTTGGCAAATTGTACTCGTATTGTGAAGCACGGTTACCAATTGACATTGAATCCATCTGATTTACTAATGCCTGTTGTCCTTCTAATTGAAATGTATTGTCCGTTTCATAACGCCCTGTTGGAATTTGCAAATCAGGAAATGTTGTTTTCAAAAACTCGCAATCTGGATTAAGTGATTTATGGATCATAAGAGGCACATCGCCCTCTGACCAATCAGATTTGACTAATTTACATGTGTCACATTCAACTTGATAACCTTCTCCTCTGTAAATGAAACCTGCTTCGACAAGATCAATCTTAGACACAGCAGCATCTCTCGGCCAAACCCTGAAAGTTTCTAGTCGCTCATGCATCGTCAACAATGTATAAACATGATATCTTCGTTCTTGGAAAGAACTTCTGTGCCATTCACGCGAAAATGACATGTAATTTGGGGATTTAAAGACTGGCGAAGAGAAAACGCCATTAAGTTGTTTTTCTAATGACCATGCCTTTATTCTGTTCATGGATAAATCCAATATCTTCTTACGTGAAATTCCAGTATTTGATTTCTTAATAAGCTTTTGTGTCATCCTGATTTTATCTGGATTTCTTTCGCGCACACATTCAGTCGTATTCACACCGCCCTCTGCTTCTTTATGTACGCCTCTAGCCAGACGAGGTAACCTTTCAGAGCGGTCTGCTTCCCCGATTATTTCTTTAGCAAGTTGATGTTGGAAACTGTTACCATGAATATCAAAGAAATTCCCATGCAAATTGGATTTGACATTATGACCACGTTTATCTAATGATATTTTTGAATTCTCGTTAGAATGATCATCATCTGTGACAGGTATATCAGATTTAACCTGTTGACTGTTTTCAGTTTGAAGAGACCTTGAATGCTTACATAGAATATTTTCAACAATACCTTTATTAGTGTTCATCGTTGATGCACTTTCTGCATTTTGAATTAAATTATATCTAATTCTCTGCTGATAAAAACGTCGGCTCGTGACCCCACGAAAAAGTTTTCTATTTGCTTTATCTGGTTTACATGTATTCCGTCTTCCTTTCTGATTTATTTCCATATTTTCAGCTCTGGTGTTACATTCCTTTGGCATATGAAGAAAAATAACGTCCCTAACATTTATGCATTTTTTCGGGCATCCATTACAGTTTCTATTTAGGTGGCATAAAATATCAGAAGATCCAGATGCTTCCCTCTCAACACTTGATGAATGCAACAATCGCGTCATATTCGGGTCTGCAGATTCATTTCCGTTGCTTTTGCGACTGTTCTCGACCAATCGGATGGAACATTCACCAAGAGTACAATCATTGTCAGGACAGACGGATGAGACCGTAATTCTTTTCGCACAAGCCTCCAACTCTTCCATCTCTGATTCGTCGATGCCTTCAGGTTTACATGTATTAATCAAACAATTTGGGTCCTGGTCAGATTTATAATCGACTTTCCACTTGTGATCCTCTAGAGGTATATCTTCACATTCACCAAATTTCTCATGATTAACAGACTTGTCTTTGTCTTCAGAACCCCATTCCATGCCTTTAGTAGACTGGATCATATTTGGCAATGTCTCATTAATAATGCAATATACCTTTTTTCCAAGGCCGTAGTATTCAAATATTTTAAATTTATAATTATTTTTCTCATTGTTTTTATAAAATTGCATTGCCTTCTGTAAAAGAATGGTTATTACAAACGATGAAAGACTGCAAGTTTTCATTAAGGATGCAAAAAGGCTTGATTCACCAGAATTCTGTGTATCGTTTAAATACGTGTCACTTTCTAAACTACTATCTGAAGTGTCATCTGACACTTCATGGGTTTCCAACAAAGCACTAATGCTACATTTGGAACCGATACTCTGGCTTAAATATTTTCGCATATAAAAATAAAAGTGTTTGTGATAATTTTCAATAATACTTTGAAGAGATCCATTGGTGAACATATTTCCTTTTCCATACCTGCACCCATTTGAATGTTTATATCTAAAAATACAAGAATTAAATGAGAGTGGAATTAAAAGGAAAAGCCTCAATTACAAAAAACAAATTATCAAAGAGCTCTCTATTGAATCTGATATTAATAAAGTTAACAGGGCGATCACCTATAACACCATCAATACAAATTTGAGTGTTGATAGTTTGATAAAGTGTTGAACACTATAACTATTTATAACATATTAATATGGTTTAATATTTTATATTTTAATTGCAGAATCATTTAACTATTTTCTGTTCTTATATAAAACTGTACAAATGAAAACATGTGCTATTGTGTGGCTACACAGAATGCAAACAAAAACACAAACAAGTAAATGATAAAACAGCCAAAATTTAAAGGTAAGGGACCACTGATTATAAAACCCCTGACTTTGGAAGAGTACTAACTTTATTGTTGTCATGGCGTTGTTATAGTACTATTAGATAGCAACCCATCATTTCACTGAAATTACAACCAGTTTTCCACAATGTTTTGCAATTAAAAATTACAAAATCTTTACCAAAAAAGAACAAGCAACCCTCGCATGTATGTCTTTATTTTGTTCATGGATAAATCCAATATCTTTTTACGTGAAATTCCAGTATTTGATTTCTTAGTAAGCCTTCGTGTCATCCTGATTTTATCTGGATTTCTTTCGCGCGCACATTTAGTTGTATTTATACACAAGACAACTTGCAAGACAATACAAACAAAAAGCTTGTAATTTTGTCATATTTGATAATTTTGCATAATTTGAGAAAAAGATCGTCATTAACAATTGGTTTAATAAATTGGCCAATTAACTTCCTTAAGTTTTGATAACGATATCCTTAGAATAATTAGAATACTGGAGTGTGGAGTGAAAAAGTCAATAATAGAACAGTCATGAGAGAACTGCACAAGTTGAGACATGTAAAAAACATAAATTATCGCCATCGCCATGGAACTTTTACCATCGCTTTTATCGTAAACTTTACTTTCACTTTAAGACAATATGTTATATCAAGACCTTAAAAAGAAACATGTGTATCTGACTTATTTGCTTTCGCGTATATTAGTTCCTTAAGATACATTTCAATCTCACCTTTCTCTGTTTCTCATGGACTGGCCAGTATCAAAATGTCTTGAAAAATAGTTCTGCATCTCCTGCAATTTAAGATGGTGCCAAACACGTTTGGTTTTGAAACCACCATGGTAATCTTCACACGGTAGACAGTATATGTCATTATATTCTACTTCTTGTATGCTTTGGGAGTTATCTAGACACGCATGTATTATTAATATCAGTAGTGCCTGCCATATCCAAACCGGTAGAGTACCCATTCCGTCTACTGAAATAGAAATTATAAATTGATTGTTTGTGTATTGCATTTTGTATCTATCACACACACACACACACACACACACACACACTTATATATACATGAGAGAGGTGAAGAATTGCTTAAAATTATCGGCTCAATTCACGTAATAATAGATAAATAGTAAATACTTTCGCTTCTATGTTGTTATTAAGGTTTTGTACTACATGTATTACCTACTTATACCTAGTATGACTCTTAGATATCCTTTATTAAGGAAATCATTCTGAAAAATTTTGGTGCAGACCGGGAAAGTAGTTGGGCTCCAATCTGGTCCAGTTTCCCATTTTGTGACAATATATGTATGGCTTTGTCCTAGCATTTTTCAAAAATCATTCTGGGATAGGCTAAAAACAATTTGGCTTAAATATCACTTATAAGGTGTTGACAAAAACTGTCTCCGATTGTACCTAGCTATTTACTTATTAAACTGATATACCCCGTAGACAAACTGGGCATAGCTTTGACAAGAAAATCACTCTTGATGAAGATCTGATTAAAAGTGTGGCTTCTAAGTATGTTGCAATGGATTTTGTAAGTGGCTTACATACTAAGTCAAAATTATCCATAGGTAAAGTCGGACTAGCTTTAATAAAAATAGGCATTCTGAACAAATTTGGCTAAGATTCGACTAACATCGCACCCTCTACATTTAAACCTTCATTTCAAACAATGACCTACACATCAAGATAGCTAGTAGCGTTTGTAAAGCGATTTATTCTGAGCCATTCTGCAGCACTTCTTATTTAAATTGTTACTTATTTTGGCTGAACAAGGTATTCATTTGTTTGAACTAGTGGCTCTTTACTGACACAGCATGACCAATATACCATAAATAATGCATGATAAACGCATAGCTTTTATCTAGAGAATTACTTTGGCAGTGTGATGCAGAATGGAATGAAATCGTAGGTTTGGGGTGTTACCAATGGAATATTAACACATGACGCACGCCGGATAGTAGCAGTTCGCTTAAGCACTTTGCAATCAGGTGAGCTAAAAGTAATGAAGTAACAACTTACTCTCCTTGATTGAAAAGTTCATCTAATTGGGATATGAAGTTTTAAGTAGTATATTGACAACAATATCATCCTACAGTTTATTTTATTTAATAGCTAAAAATATTTGAGCATGTGAATGTAAACAAGACAAAAATACGTATTTATACTACTTTAAATTGGAAACAAATGGTCTTAGAGCGTCGAACTTCGAGTGCTTCATTTTAAACCATTTGTTCCAGTTAGGTAAGTTATTCACGTTTCTCTATAGTCACATGTCGTATGACACGTGATAGCATGATCGAGTATGCAGCAACAACATAATAATGTTATATCAATAGTTGTATAGTTTATGATTAAACGCCATTACAGGCATGGTTGCGCTGGGAACATGCATAAATAAAAATAATACTAATTGTTCTTTAGAGGGATGGTTAGAGGCCTGACCAAAACACCACTTAAAACATACTAAAGTTATTACTAAATCCTAATACACCTCCTTCATGGGTCACTCTTGGATGTTCTGCATAGTTTAACTATAATTATTATTTTTAAAACGGTTATCTTCCAATTGTCAATTAATGTGCATCAGATTGAACATAGTTATACTTAAATCACTTTTTCAGTTACGAATAAACATGTTTTAGTAATATTGTCAGAAATACACTATTGTCTAAATTTGCTGCTAGCTAAAATTTAAAATTCCTCTAAAGCTGAGGTATACTACCTCATGCAAAGTATTTCCTTAGCTAAATTTGGTAAAAGACATTTTGGTCCTTTGGGTATCTTTTTAACATCTTGAAAACAATCTTGGTTTTAATAATTTTTGTCCAAGCACTACTTGGGGAATGATGGGGAATTGTATTCCGAAACGGCCGTCTAGTGCTGTAAAATTAAATCTGGTATATTATGTAATTTAGTACGCCAGGTGTTGTGTTTTAAACTAAGATACTTGATATAATAACGTCGACAGACATACTTTATATATACAGTACAGATTTGAGGCTTTTTCAGATTGTTAACCATTTCGGTATTCTTTTAAGTATGTTACCTTGACCTTTGAACCCATGATCTTCATCTGTATATAAAAATGATCGTTGTATCAATGCATACAATATTCTAATATACATACCAATACAAAAAGTGTATAGTTTTCCAAATAATTAACCATTTAGGTATTGTTTTGCATGTGACCTTGACCTTTAAACAAATGGCCTTCATCTATATATCAAAATGATCATATCAATACCTACAAAATTGTAATATAAATGCGAATACAAAAAGGCTATAGTTTCCGAGATAATTAACCATTTCTGTATTGCTTTGCATTTGTGACCTCTACTTTCGATCCCATAACCTCGATCTATATATCAAAATGGCCGTCGTATCAATACTTACATTATTCTAATATACATGACGATACAAAAAGTTTATAGTTTTCAAGATAATTCACCATCTCAGTATTCTTTCGGATCCTTGGCCTTGATCTTTGAACCAATGAACTTCATCTATATGTCAAAATGATTGTTACAGAAATACTAACATTATTCTAATATGTGTATATGCCTTTACAAAAAGTTGATAGTTTTAAGATAATAAATAAAAGTACAATTTTAAAAATAATGTCAGGACATTGACCTGTGACCTGACCTCGATTTGAAGGTAATTACAAGTACATGAAAACCCCATCAAGTAGTCAAGATATAAGAATTTAAAGCTATTTTACGAAAAAAAATCAAAATTAAACACAAAAATGCGTAACCTAGCGGCTTAAGACCCTAGAGAAGCTAGAAATTACCATCAGATTTTTTTCTCCAATCGTTGGTTTAGGAGAAGATGTTTTCAGATTTTTTTTTACCCCTAGGTCACCTTGATCTAGTTATGGCAGCTATTGCAACGCCACGGACAAATCTGAATTGCACCGGCCCATATATATTCCTGACCAAGTTGAAATCTATCTGGTAGTTTCAGAGAAGGAGTCGAAAATAGGTGATATACATATACAATATGCGATAAGCTCACATGACCTTTGGTTGGTTGAGCTAAAAATGATTTCTTTCATGTTTTAAGTATTTTAAAATACATGCATTCTCAACTTTTTTTTTAATTTTTGTTTTTAATTGATATAAATAACTTTTTTCGATAAATGCTTGTTAAAGAATAAATACTTGATCTTTTATTCTTGGTAAACATTTTAAAGTATAAAAAATGCAGTTATAAATAATTACTAGATTGGGGGGGGGGGGGTTGAAAGTCAAAATTTTGCAATAAAATTAAGTGTAGTTAATGTCCTTCTAATTTTTCGAGGCCACACTCAACAGCTTCAATCATACAACTCGTTTAGATCTGGCTTGGAGGCATTCTATAATCACGCCATACTTACGATGCCTAGCAGTATACGTCACAGACTAGCCCTTTGAATCTTCTCTCAGAAGATGAAATTATTGATGATAAAGTATTTTACTATGCCAAATGCATCAACTTATCTGAAAAAACCTGGCTTCGTTCTGTATTAGACCAATATGTAAAATGAAACCAAAGTAAATACGTTATATAAATAGCAGAACCATATATAGCAACAATGAAGTTTGGGGATTTGGGTAACATACGGATACCATTCCAAATACAATCTTTTAAGTCGATTGATTGATTGATTGATTGAATAGAGTTTCATGTCCCAGTAAAGAATATTCACTTAATAATAGCTAAAATGGCAGTATAGCGCAGAGCGCTCAGGGCAATTTGTAGGGAGGGTTCTTTTACATGTCAACCTGCCGTGACACAGAGCATCGGTTTTAAATTAAAGGACTATTCCGAAGGACCCCGTGACTTTCATTTCTAAATATTTACAATATGACTGTACCTGTCTTCAATGAAAGATACAGAAGCAATTGTATTTCAATTCCCAATGAAAGACAATTGTGGCCATGACCCTTGATGTGTATCAATTTCCCCGCAATATTACGTCATGTCCTACACAGGGGGTCGCGTGGTCATATGAGACACGCCGATGTCGCATGGCTAAAAACCCTATACACACGAGCAAATATGGAAAAATTAGCGCCAAGGTACAAAATATTTATTAAAAGAAAAAATTGTAAAAATAAAAATTGACATTTCTGCTCATGGTATTTCAATGGGTAATGAAAGATAGTGTGGCGCGTGCCAAATTCAAAATGAAGGGCTTTGTCACACTATCTTTCATTACCCCTTGAAATACCATGATCAGAATGTCATTTCTTAAATGCAGAGTGCTTGGCGACAGAACTGTAACTACCTATTTTCAAGTCTGAGTCAGACCTGGTCGTGGTTCGAACCCACGACCTTCCACATACTGAGCTACTTTAGTAGTTATAACCCAAAAGAGATATGCATTACCATTGTTCTAGTAATTAACAGTGGGTGAAAGTAACATCTGTAACACTGTTTTTCCATCAAGTCTAAGAAGGGCTTAAAATAAAATCATAACAGTTCGTCTTAAATGAGATAGTGAAAACTAGTTTCACACTAGGTACGTTCAAACTTTTATCTGTTTAAGGCTAAAGATGATTGGCCATTGGCAGCTAATGCGAAATTTATTTCATTCTTACAAATATAGCAAATAAGAAAAAAGAAGTTGGTATGATTAGGGTCATATCTTGGTATAAGGGTCATATTCAGTATGGGGATAAAGGCCATGTTTTATATAAGGGTCATACTTGTAAAATGGTCATATTTGTCATGGCAAAATTCATATTTGGTATAATTAGCATAAAATTTGGTATGATACAGGCCACATTTGGTATTATTAGCATTACATTTAGTATGATATGGGCCGCATTTGGTATTATTAGCATTACATTTAGTATGATATGGGCCGCATTTGGTATTATTAGCATTACATTTAGTATGATATGAGTCAAATTTAGGATAACGGTCATATATGGTATAAGAGTCAGATTTCGTGTACAGGTCATATCAGTTGATAAGGGTAATTTTGCGTACGTTAACCGTCATACCCCTCAAGTATTTCTAAAACAATAATAAATAGGGAAATGGG
Source organism: Anadara kagoshimensis (assembly GCA_021292105.1). Classification (NCBI taxonomy): domain Eukaryota; kingdom Metazoa; phylum Mollusca; class Bivalvia; order Arcoida; family Arcidae; genus Anadara; species Anadara kagoshimensis. The sequence goes on from CM037865.1 coordinate 5,900,865, forward strand.
AAATTTCATACATGATATCTCTGGAACACAGTTAAAACTTACCATCAACCATGGTCAAAAATGGTTCTTGATAATAGACACAAGATCCGGACCAGATGTGACGGTAGGTTTACTGCCATTTTGTCACTGCAATAAGAACTATAAACGCGTATTTATATTAAAATATTGTAAATATTACAAATGATAACAAAACATACAGAAATATTAAAATGCTCTAGAACGGTTGTGAGTGTTTGTAATGTCTCATTACGGAATAAGCTATTGAAAACCTTCACAAATATAATTTTACTCTCTGGAAATTACATTTTTTGTAATATGTGGAGCTCATACATGTGTTGTTGAAAATATCACACAAAATCAGGTATAATGGAAAACAAATTGAAGTATAGACCTGTCGAAAATTTAACACTTAGCTAGCAAATAAGTGTCAAATCGACAGCTACATCTCGACAGATCTTAACTCAGCATTCACTAGCTACTTAAATCTCGCCACCACTAGGTTCAGTTAAGTTTTGATTCTCTTTTTGTTCAATGTTAAACTTTCGACAGGTATTTATACTGTATATTTCATCTTTAGCACGCATTGTAGCTTGCCCGCATGAAGTATGTTTAGAGTAAATTTATACATTTGTAAGTTTAAACTGCATATCTATGAGTATAGTGTTTTGTTCTCTCTAGATTGGTGTTGATTATTGACATATGCTACATTACCATCAAAATCTCTAATAAATGTTCAAAATTTCTGTTCTTGGGAACTTTTTACCTGAAAAAAGAAAACGATTAATGAAAAAAAGCATAATGAAAGTGTAAGGATTAACCTAACTTGTCAGTTTCAAAGTTTTGTTTTTTTTTTTTACTTTACTCCTGGATTGTGATTTGGACATGGATTAGTATGTTTGTTTTTCCATGATTGGTATAACTGCTTCATTAATTGAATGGTGCGGCAATCTTGAACTGTGAAATGATACACATCTTATTTTAAGAAACAGGAGCAGTTATTTATGCAATCCATAAACCAGTAGATTAAATTATTTACATGGTATGGTAAAAGGCGACTCAAAATGAGAAGACATTACAACGCGAAGAAGGAGAATTAGGATAACAACAACAACAATGTTGTCGTGGTATAGATTATCATGTATATTTACTTACTGTAGGAACCACTGTGACTGTGACAGTGAAATTGTCTTTATATCCATAGAAAATCAAATACATTTTAATAAAGTTTGATATTTTTCATAGTAATACTATATTGGGTAATTGAATAGCCTTTTGAGTCCCTGAAAAGATCATACCAAAACTCAGTTCTGTGTGACAGAACATGATTGAAAGACGGCGCAATAACTCGGTGGTAGTTAACTATAGTCAGTCCCACTAGTATTGGGTAAGACAAAACAACGTGCCGCATCTCTTTTCGGGGTGTGTGTGTGTGTGTAAACACAATAACCCGATACTAAATTTGGACATTTCCCGGGATATGCAATGCCTATTTTCATATTAAACTTAAAAATAAGTTGAAATGTTTTCTAAAAAAAATAACTGAATACAGTACCGGGAAATCCCTTTGGAAATTCTCAGAACTTTCCATCAAAATATAAATCCAATGCAATACTCCTTCTGGTTTTCCCCATCAGAAATGATCTATAAATATGAACAAGTTGCTAAAAAAGGAAAAGGGGATTTCCATTTACACAACATAGACTCACTAATACCTCCGGCATACTCCGGTCTCTGTTTTAGTTAACGGCGTATATAGTATTATGCTGACAGGGAACTAGTCGTACCGTATTTTCTCGAAGTTTACCGAATATTCATAACGTACCACATTATAATGAACCATAAATTTCGTACCATGATTTGGACTATACAGAACGTGCGTGTTTCGTAAAAAAATCTATTACACCCAATCAGCCGTTTTGCGTAAATTATTCTTTTTAGTAGTGCGTTTCAGATTTCAGATTTCAGATTTTGAATTATCATAGAATCACTATTGTAGTGGAATTAAATAAATGATGATGATGATAATTTTCAAAAACTTTACTTTTTTGTCACAAGTTATGTTTTACTTGAATCGGAAATTGGAAATTGAAATGACCAATAATATCAACTTTCAAGATTTTCCACATGTGTACTTTTGTTGATTTTTTAAAATTTTTTATTTATTTATTTATTTATTTATTTATTTATTTATTTATTTATTTATTTATTTATTTTTTTATTTGCTGCGTATTAAATTAGATTTATTTATTTACCAGTTATCGTTTAAAGACGGGTAACATTAAGATGTGGATTGCCCTTCGCCGTTAAAAACCATCGGTGTTATGGGTGGGCGCTTTTATTTATTTATTTATTTTTACAATGTCGAGAAAGCTTGAATTGTGTATTAGATCTATAAAGAGCATTTTTTTTAACACAATTCAATTCAATTCTTTATTCACTGAGCCACATACATATGTGGTACACCAGGTAATAGTACAACATACACAACATTAACGAAAGAAAGAAATTAAGAAATATTACTTCGACAAACCCAGTGTTTTTAAATTAATTTAGCTGCTATCTGTACAAAATGTGAAAGAACTGTCAAATCTGGACAAATATTCGATTAGGGCACTTAAAATCAGAAATAATATGTCTGTTCTCTAGGTATTATTACTGTGTTATAGTTTTATGTATGTATTATATTTATTTAATTAAATGTCCTTGTTTTTTGTTTTTTTTTAGTTAGAACAATTTGTACATGTGTTTAGGTATACCTTTGGTGCGGGTGCCTTGTGGGTGGGGGTAGCCCAGTCACCTGTGCGCTTGCTGTATCTACTTGTCAACAAACTATGTCTATTTGCATGTTCAATCTTCTTATCCAATATATAATTTTTTGGTAAATAGTAATTAAGTATACTTATACATATAGCTAATACCGTTGTGCATTTCGTTATTATTCAATCGGTATGTATACTGTCCATTTGTGAGTGATAGGCAGTGCGACATCTTGTTGGTGGGGACAGGTCCCAACCACTTGTATTGCTGCTTTGCTTCTTATTCGGATGTGGGCAAGTCGCGAATAACGGTTCATAATTATTTAATCGGCATATATACTGTCCATTAGTGAGTGATAGGCAGTGCGACATCTTGTTGGTCGGGACAGGTCCCAACCACTTGTATTGCTGCTTTGCTTCCTATTCAGATGTGGGCAAGTCGCGAATAACGGTTCTTAATTATGCAATCGGTATATATACTGTCCATTTGTGAGTGATAGACAATGCGACATCTTGTTGGTGGGGACAGGTCCCAACCAGTCACAAGTAGTCAGTGGTGCATGGTTGTCTGAATGAGTATACTATCCCTATTATCGTGCCTCGGCAAACATCTAGTGTACCGTCCCACCTCTGAATGATAAGCGCTGTCGCATTTTGGGTGTACATCTTGTCTTGTTTCCTTACTTGTCGTTCAGAGATGGGTCAGTCGGTGTTATTGTTTACGGTTTTTACTCAGCAGTCAGACAGCCATGTTCCATAGTTCTATTTGTAAATTGTAAATAAAACTAAGTTATTATAACTACCATTTTGTATATTATAGAATAATTATTTTGTTGTAAACATTTCAATTTAATGTACCATTTCTATGAACATTGCCTAATATTGTATTATCATGATATTGTATATACACTCATAAATTGTAAAACTTTCAGTGAAAATAAATATATTTATATTTTAACGTGACAATGACAAACTAACAAACTGAGCATGACAAAGATTTTATATTATGTTTTCTATTATAATAAAGTATTAATTAGTTTCACGTATTATTTTCAAAAATAATGAAACAATAAGAAATAAACCTTGTAGTTTGTTTTTTTTTTTTTTTTTTTTTTTTTTTTTTTCTATATTATTATATTAGTAGAGTACTTTGTATAATACATTGGTAAATATTTAAACCGATAAGTTTTTAAAAAAATCACCTTGAAAAAAATGCATTTAGTCTCCAGTGGCAGAAATACATAGAGAACATGACTTTTCATTTCTTTTGAAACCAGATCATCTTCCAGTCTCATAACAGATGGAATTGAGGTGGGAATTGCCACGCCCCCGCCCCACTGACGTCGATGATGCTTTCACGCTATAAGTTCACCAATCATTACTCAGTTATTTAAAAATAATATATTAATAGTTTATGAGTTAATTGAAAATGCATCAATAAAACTAGCGTTAGGGTCTAGTTTCCAGGATACGTAAGGGCACATTTGATTATTAAGCCGTGAAGCAAACATGTGCCACATGTCTGTGCCAGATTTCAACATCCATTCCGTGTCATCGCGTATCTTCCTACTTTCATTATATATAATATTGACAAAAATGGTAAGTGAAGTCCATAATGGAAAATGTTAAACGACGGTATGAAAATGTTAGGCTTAGAATTTAAATTGAAATTCCCAGTTAGATCATCGACTTGGTCCGTTAGTTTTCTAGATCAATGATTACCATTCCGGTTAGTTCGATGATCGTGGATACTTGGTCTATCAGTCGTAAGGTCGATGATCGTGGTCTTAGTCCGTTCGTTAGGACGATAATCTCCGTCTTGGTTCCATTGTTAGGAAAATGGATGTCGTCTTAGCCAGTCAGTTCGATGGGTTGCCGGTAATCGACTGGGTTTGAGTCGTGCTTTAGGTCGACTAGCTAACTGCACTGTGTGTGTTTGTGTGTGTGACTTTTACAATGTCATTCAAAATTAATATGTTAACAATCACTAATTATTCCCGTTTTAAACCTGGTATTTTCATAAATAATTCCGCATACAAAAAAAGGAAATAGAAAATAACCATGAATGAATAATAAATTTCCACTTCCATGTCGAAAACTCGTGACATTGTTGTGGACTTTTTACGGCATTGTGCCAAACTATCAGCCTCATAGATGTTACAGAAAGCAAACTTTAAGGAAATCATACTTGACAATAAATAAATAACAAGTCTAAGTCTAAAAACCAAATTAAGTCAGTTTTTTTAAACAATATTTTATTCTCCAAAAAACAATATATACAACATATAATTCAATATACAAACACGTTTCCTTAGATACTGTAAAATTCAAAACTGAATGGCCAAAACAAAGGAAAATATTATGATAAAGCCAGGTACAATCGTTAGATATAAAATGTTGAATACAAGCAATAGTACATATTTATATTTAATTAATTGAGAAAGTTACATGTAAGATATACACACTGGTAGTACTATACAAATAAATAGTAAGTTGACAAATCTTGTTCTAGTTTGAGAATCGCTTAGATAGGTTAATAAAGTTTTGAACTGTTTTAAAGATTTCAATGTTTGAAGCATCCGGTAGGTTTGAATCTCCATGAAGTAAAAGCTCACGATCAGTGTCTATAATACGGTTTAACTTGAATTTAAAAATTGTAATCGATCTAATGTGATCATAATTTTTGCATTCTAATAAGTAATGTTTTGTTGTTTCTATGTCTCCACAGGGCCAGTTACTAAATTTTTGTTGTAAAGGTCTTGTTTAAGCGAACTGGCCTCGGTTTCACAATCATTCCTTAGCTAAGATTTTCCTTAACTTAAATTTAGCAAATTTTGTTATCTCTTTTCGGTAATATTGATTAATATTTTTTGTCAAAACTAATTGCAGAATATTTTAATCTAGAAGTAATCTTAATAATGACACCCTAAATTCACTGATATCTTAAAAATAAATTAAAATAATAAAGATTTTAAAATCTGCCAGATTTGAGTTAAGGAAATTCTTAGCTAAGGAATCAGTGATTGCGAAACCAAGGCCTGCATTTAAGTCTTAACCTTGTATGATAGATTTGGCTCAACCTCTGACCATAGAAAAAATAGCAAGCTATGTTAACCGAATTATTGATAAATTTACGAAAAATAGTAATAGAAGCATTCCTTATTTCAATAGTTAATTCATTCCAGTCTCTAATCATGCTAATAGTTTGTGGTAAAAAGCTTTTAAAATAGAAATTTGTCCTACATAAATCAGTGTTAAGATTTTGACTACTTCTGGTAGAATATGAATGTAATTCGCCGTTTCTAAAAGTAATTAAGTCTTTAAGATAGTCAGGAGTTAAACCGTGTTTTCATCGGATGCATTGCTGGCTTTAAATACTTGAACAGTGTTGAATGGATAAAGTGATTTTAGTGCAAATGTATTTTAAGCAAAAAATCTCCATTCAGTGTCAAGAAATAATTTTTTTATATTCTTAAATCGAAAGTATGTTCAGAAACAATAAAGCTGTTTCCGTGTAAACCTATTCATTTAGGGCAATTACTATTTTCTTTTGCGAAAAATGAAAGTAAAATTTGTATTGTAACAAGTACATAAACTAACATATTTGATGATGTGAATTAACTCATAATCAAGAATACATTACATCTTCACATATATTCAACTTTTCATTCACTACATTTTGTAATTTACAATCAGATTCAAATTGTTTTTAAATGTTGTGGGAACTTCTAGATTCCAGCTGGTCACATTCTATATTTCCAGATTTCACAAACTTCATTACCGGTCCAGTGGAGTTCCGTTTGATTTGCTCAGAAAAAACTGACGCCAGGCCCCGGTTTCACAATCATTCCTTAGCTAAGATTTTCCTTAACTTAAATCTTGCAAATTTTCAAATCATTATAATTTTATTAATTTTTAAGATATTGAGGAATTTGAGGTGACATTTTTAAGATCACTTCTAGATTAAAACATTTAGTTTTGACAAAAATATTCACCAGCAGTTTCAAAAAAATATTGCAAAAATTTGCTAAATTTAAGTTAAGGAAAACCTTAGCTAAGGAATGAATGTGAAACTAACGCCAGGTCGTAAAGTAAGCTGTGTATTATTGTGGTTTTACATGTAAATACTGAACTTAAACTAGACTCGCTGGTAAATGTTGAACAACTTGAAATGATCTCTGATTAAAATAAATGCATACATACCATTAGGGCCTACTGTTATTAGCTTAATACGTTGCACGATCTTTATTTTTACAAAGATTTACTTCCTTGGGAAATCCCTGTTCTATAATTAGAAGGTTCCGTTAAAAAGGGATAGCGTCTACAAATCGAAAGCAAAAATTTTATTGCTACTATAACTAATTGGTGATAAGATTTATTAACTGGTATTGCGAATCTTACGTATTTTGGAAAAGTCTTTTATTATTCATATCAGAGTCAGAGATGGAGGTGCGAAAATATCTTTTTCCGGATTAGCCAGAAACCATTTCTGATTTTACTGTGATAAGAGTACTTCCGACATATTGAGTTCGTTTCGAGTTCGGGGAACTGTATTTTAATGGTGATTAACGATTAGACCTATATGTACATATTTCGAAGTTGCAGGTCAGTCTATAAGTCTGGCGAGTCGGTTTATATCCCCATACTACAATTTGTCAATTTAAGGCAAGTTTTTTATTTCTTTTAGAAGAGACATCTCTGTAAAATTCAGCTGTTTAGAGAATTCATCATGCAACTTGAAATTTCAAAGCAACCTTAAGTGAAATATTGAAAGGCATGCTTATGTTCTTTGGAAGTCTTTTTTTTAAATTAGGTTACTAAATAATGCTTTTTGTTCACTAATGTAAATGTCATAGAAATTTGGGGACTGTTTGAATTTATCAAGGAACCAAGACTTCATTAGTGAGATTTTTATACATAACTGATACTGTAAAAATTGACTAAAACCATGTTTTACTAAAGGTATAAAGATGAACACTACTAATGTACTATAAACACAAGATTTAGAATTTTTGTTAAAAGGAGGAATTAAAATGAAATACTTCAACACAAGTAAGTAGTTAGCCAAGTTATTAAGAGTAACAAAATGTTTACGACAAGTTTCACATTTGTATGCAAGTCTACCAGTGTAACCTGCATTATGTTAAGCTAATTAGTACCCTGATTTGAACTCCTCTTTACATGTTGTACAATTAAAAAATCTTGTCTTGTTTACCATCAACTTACCCATGCAGGCGATGACAAAAATAATCTAAGGTTCAGGGCTCAAATTAGATTTTGAAACAGGGAGAAGTGACCTCTCCCTCAGCCAAGATTAGGGAAAAGTTTTTCAAAACAGGGAGAAGTCTTTCAGCAGTAGATTTTTAACTACATTTAGCCTCAAATCACATCTTCAACATACAGATGATAAAAATCTTCATTGTAAGCTTTGTAAAATGTCATTTTCCAGACCAGCTTATCTTAAAAATCATCAACTGGTTCATTCTCAAGAAAAACTTCACACATGTAATACTTGTGAAATGCATTTTATACATGTTGATGACTTAAACATAAATGTCACATGTGTGATATGAAATTTACGACATCTAGTAAAAAACATAACCACATTTAAAACAAACGTAAAACAAAAGTTACAAAACCTAAAGTTGCCAGTGAATGTGATGTCTGTGGTAAGAAATATTCATCCATATATAACCAGAAAACTCACAGAAATGCACATTTTTAAGTAAAAGTTAAGAAGAAAAAATGAGTGATAAAACTAAAAGATTGCAGGATGTATTCAGTCTTTATAGTCTCATTCAAAAGTTCATTGTTGAGTCTTATTCAAGATCGGAGCTCAGTATTGAGTTTCATGTCATTGTTGAGTCTTATTCAAAACACTTTATTAGTGTTGAAATTATTTTGTAACAACCTAGTATCAGCATGAGATGAAAATCATGGAAAAAAATCAGTTTGAACCTGTAACAGTAACTTTTAAAAAAATCAGTTACAGTACCACTTAGCCATACTGTATACCAGTAACTATTGCTGCAGGGATGAAGCTAAATTATTTTGAGTTCGGGGGCCAGCATACTTTAGAAACAAATTTGCAGTAGTTAAAATGGCTAAAATGTTTATAATTTAGGGCCCCAGGGCCCTGCCATTTTAATCCTTGTTGGGTTAAAATTCCTTAGGTCCTCAATAAAGTGATGATTGACCATTAGAATCAGTTTTTGATCATATTATTTTATACATGTATATATGTAATTGAACAAAATATTTTAAATCAAATTATACACTGTATTTTACAATTGTTAATGTTAGACAAATTGCCACCAATTTCACAGTTTGCTCCCATAAAAATATGGCATGTATGGACAAAAGTGAATCCTACTTCCATACTAGTCCGTGACAAGTCATATGTTTGTTTTATATTATAACAAAATAACTTTATTTTTTATCACCTATTGTTATTGGCAAACAACATTGTCTGCTTGACCTTTAATTTGAATATTCATCTCAGACCAGAAAGGTACTGTATAGTTGATACAACTGTTTATATCATCTACATCATGGGGAAACATGCCTTATTTATGCATTATTTGTGAATCCCCTATACATATAAACATTTGCAATGCATATGTTGATAAATACTTATGATGTGAAAAATCATAATGCTTTGTTTGTACGGTGCATTCCCATTTTGTCTTCAAAATTTCTTATTTTCACTTATACAACATTTTAAAATAAGTTTTTAAGGTTTCACATGAAAATTTAACAATTTTGCCTTAAGTGGGGAAATTTTTTGAAATGCTGCCTTGGCGGAAAAGAAATTTAAATATGTTGGCTAAGTGAGGAGGCATCCTCTGTTTTATGTAATATTTTTGTTTCGAATTCTCTTGTTATTGTATTCTACAATAAACTTTTTATACATGTGTTTGCAAATTTGATAAGAATTTCAAATTTTTAATGAATTTTATTGAACATTTTTTGTTTGTTTCAAGAGTATGTTTTGACTTCCTGCTGCTGCTCCTCCCCCACTATCATACCAAAGAGAGTTACAGGGGTCACTCACTTGAACAAATATCTTGTTCTTAGTGTCAACATTTACCTGTCAAAGCAAGGCTTCACCCAGACATGCAGCTAAAAAGATTATACCAATAAAATTTGTATAATATGTATCCAAATTTTTATTGTTATAGTCAGTTTCAAGATAAGACATATGTGTTGTTTATATTTTGTCTGTCTGTCCATCTGTCTGTCTGCTTTGCACAGGATGTTGAAATTTAAAAATGTATTTAAGTAGACATTGACTGTGATGATTTTTGTGATATCTGCTTTCATCAATGAACAGCAAAAATAATCCTTCATGAAATCTGATAGTCATCTTGGATTGGTCTTGGAACAAATGTCCAGTGGTGAGGTTATAGTACTGTTGAAAGGTCTTGACCATCCAAAATCTAACTTATAACCAGTGGTCCCAAAAAATGCTCATATTGAAAATTAAAAAACCATACTTTTTACCAAATTGTGAACAAATAATCCCTTAAAAGCCAAATTGTAGGTATAACACAAAATAAAACACTTGTTGCCATAAGTATAAATTTCTACAAATTCACTTTTACATGGTGACATATAAACATAATTAAAATAATAAAGACTGAGATGTAAAATTGCATTCTACGAAAAATATAAAACCAAATCCAGAAATTAAAAAAAAAAACACAAGTAGTATGAATATTGTTTTAATGTACGTCCAGGGAATCCAGAATGTTTACTTCCTACCCCTGATTTTGATTCATTATTCCAGTACAATCTATAGGTATACAAGAGAGGAGGTCCTGGGTTTAAAGTGTGGTCATGCATAAGACTTCAAAACTTGAGTTGCTGCTTTTCCACCTGGTCTCCCGTTAAGAGAGAACAGAGTATTGTATTGCTCATCTGGGGACAGTGGGAAATGGTACCCATCTGCAGCATACTGACTCAGTGAGCTAGCAACTTAAAGTAACCGAGTGTGCACTAGTACAGGACAGACCACAAAGCACACTAATCCATACACAAAGTTGTTCTTACTCCTAGATCATCCTTGGCTAGAGTCTGTTGTAGATACCTGAAAGATTGCTGATGTGATGTTAAACAACATAAAGAAACAACAATCTATATTCTTTACAATAACATATAAACATGGTTAATTGGAGACACTTTATTAGGATTATAATAACATATTTTCACTTTTTCAGCACACACACACACACACACACACACACACACACACATTTAAAAAGGTTATTTAAAGATCCTTGTTGCACATTGTAAAGTAATTAGATTAATTCAAAAGAAATGGTTCTTGAATTACTAGTATTTCAAAGGTTTTCTTCTTTCAATGGACTTTTAAGTAATGATTGGTAAGTATGGGATGTTTATGATGTCCTAGTAACAGCTCGTGTCAATATTTATGATGTCCATATGTAATAACCATAATATGATACATGTAACTGATTGTATTTAGACTTTGGAAGTTCTTAAAAAATAAAGCTACTTTTGAGAGTCTTAACATTCCTCATCATCAGATTGGTATAAAATTTGTAAAATGGAATTATTTAAAAATTACCATTTAAACAAATATCTAAATGGTCATGAAGAGAAATCTGACCAAATTTTGAGCACTGGGTCTATTCTTTAAATAACAAATAAGTGTCTGGATTTTATTAATTTTATTTAATCCAGTCCAAGTTTTTAGCCTGTTTTACTAGATCCAGCCATTTTTATCAATGCATTGTTTCTTATCCATTACATCATATCATCATTGTTTTCAATCCAATGTTTTATATCTAGTCTTTTTTTCTATCCATTTCACCATATCCAGTTCGTGTTTTCCATCCATTTTACTATACCCAGTCCTTGTTTTCTATCTATTTAACTATACCCAGTCATTGTTTTCTATCCATTTAACTATGCCCAGTCAGTAATCACTCTAAAAGGCAATATGTTGAGTCATCCTGACCTAGTCCTTTAAAATTTTTGGGCCAAAGTTTTAAAAATCTGGTTGAGTTCCATTGCCATAACACATTTGGCAATTTTATTTGGAATGAAAAGATTTGAACATATATAAGTAGAACCTTATTTACTAAAGACTAAACTAAGACTGATAAGGTGGGTCATGTTTGGTCCTGTGACAGTATTTATGGGGAACAAAATTATTATTTTGGAGGCAATCGTGCAAGGGCCCCTTCTAGATGAACACTGGTCCAGTTCTTGTTTTCTATCCATTTTACTATATATACATACATGTATCCAGTGTTTGTTTCTTATCCGATATACTATATCCAGTCATTATTTCCGATCCATTTTACTTTCACCCTGTCGTTTCCAAATTTTGAGTGTAATGTCATCAATCGGCTTCTATAGTCATCTATATTTACGTATGATGTCTGCAATAAAAAGATGTATAGATCATGATGTCAATATGTAATTTTTAACAAAATGTAACAAAACGTGATCGAGTGGCTAATCTCTTGAAATAAGGGTTGTGGGTTTGAACCCCTAACAGGACTGGTTGGTAGGTCTTGGAACAAGACACATTATATCCATTTTGCCCGAGGCTACGAGTACTGGCAAATATACTAGAGATATGGACTGAGATGGACTCGGTGTCATCAAAGGGGAGCGTTGTACCCCAAACACCTTCACATCAATAAAACTTTAGATATTGATCGTGTGTTACGTTTGTGAATTGCCATTTTGTCTTTGTGTAGTGTAACTCCAGAGTCTGCAGTTTTAAAATAAGTCTCTGGTCTTAATATGTGTGACTTTTGTTTTCTCGTTTCGTTATTTTGTTTTTGGACACTCCAGTTTCTTCCACTATGCCAGAACTAACTGCCTTCTTATAATTAAAATATTAAAACACTGGACCATAAAACACCTTACTTCACACCATTTAAATAAGCTTGTTCACGGTAGTGGTTCTTTGATTTGTTTAGTTAAGCACACATAATGAATTTAGATTTTATAAGTATATTACAAAACTTGCTTTAAGAAGTCTGTTTCTGTTCTTTGAATTCTGGAAAGCAGTTCTTCGATGTGCCATTCTTCTGTTATTAAAAGTCATAAAATCACCCTGTCTTAATCGTATTACCATCTGAAAATTAAAAAAAAATACATATAATCCATGTCCAAATCAAAATCCAGAGCAAAGCTAAAGCTATGAAACTGAAAAATATAGTATTGCACCTTGGAAGTGAGGCCGGGTGCTGCGGAAGGGTAAGCACCTTCTACTCGGTTAGCTACACTCACCACGTGTGAAATCAAACTTGATGACTATAGGGCGTCAAATATATCCAGGACAATCCCGGACATGGACATACTTATTAACAATACTGTGATGACGGCCATTAAACTTTTTATATATACTAGTAATGCATTCACAGTACACGTAATTAGAAATAATTTGATCATCAGTTTTAGACATATCAGCATTTGTTATTATTGTATGTCATCTGGAGCCGTCTTAGTTCATCCAATGCTACATTTGGACAGTCTAGAGCTCTTCATAGTCGATAAAGAAATTAAATAAGAGCTGCATCGGGTTGAAGTGACGATATCCAAGCTGTAGGTAAATTGGAAATTGTCACCGAGTAGTCAGATTATTCAGTCATCGAAAGTTACTGAGGATTTCTCAGTGGGGACCTTTAGTTGTCAAAGTGATACATGATCTTTAAAACCCGCCTATTTCAGATTGACAGATCTACCAAGAAGCCCCTGTTCTTTGCCAATTATTTACATTTCAAAATGTTGAGAGCTAGATTCACAGTCCGGGTGCCCAATCCGTTAAGAAGCATCAAATGGAAATTTCTGTTCCTATCGACGGAAGCGCTTTAGAGCACCGCAATTCACTTTAAAGTAGTTTTTATTACAAAGTTTGTCTTCATCTTTGATCTTGCCTCTTTATTGAAAGTTAAATTAGAAGAACCATGAAAACAAAGCGCATTCCACCTATTACTGAAATCAAATTTACCTCACCGAAACCACGTAAACCAACCTTGCAGGTGTTAGAAATATAATTTTATTACACGGATACTTAGAAGCCAAAAAATAGAAAGAATAGAAAAAAGCAATCACAAAGATTGATACATACCTTGGTTGGTGACTTTAACATTTGTCTTGCAAACAATACATAGGCTCTGTAATAAGTTTCCACAAATTCCTATAAAATTAATAAAATAATAAAGGATATCTCGCAAAGTCGACATTAATGAAATCCAACAAATGCACAATTGCCAATCGACTGTTTGATGCTAGCAATGTTTTATTTTCAGACATCGGCAGTATTTTGTTGTGATTTCTCGACAGTATTCGCTTCTGGGATGTTTTTGATTTTATTAAGTTGTCCATGTGTTTTGGACAGTGTGGTTTTGGCCGTATTTGGTTGTAGTGTGTTTTGGGCGTATTTGGTTCTAGTGTGTTTTGGCCTTATTTGGTTGTAGTGTGTTTTGGGCGTATTTACTTGTGGCGAGGATGGGACAGTATTTGGTTGTAGTGTGTTTTGGGCGTATTTGGTTGTAATGTGTTTTGGGCGTATTTGGTTGTAGTGTGTTTCGGCCTTATTTGGTTGTAGTGTGTTTGGGCGTATTTACTTGTGGCGAAGATGGGACAGTATTTGGTTGTAGTGTGTTTTGGGCGTATTTGGTTGTAGTGTGTTTTGGCCTTATTTGGTTGTAGTGTGTTTCGGCCTTATTTGGTTGTAGTGTGTTTGGGCGTATTTACTTGTGGCGAAGATGGGACAGTATTTGGTTGTAGTGTGTTTTGGGCGTATTTGGTTGTACTGTGTTTTGGGCGTATTTGGTTGTAGTGTGTTTTGGCCTTATTTGGTTGTAGTGTGTTTTGGGCGTATTTACTTGTGGCGAGGATGGGACAGTATTTGGTTGTAGTGTGTTTTGGGCGTATTTGGTTGTAGTGTGTTTTGGCCTTATTTGGTTGTAGTGTGTTTTGGGCGTATTTACTTGTGGCGAGGATGGGACAGTATTTGGTTGTAGTGTGTTTTGGGCGTATTTACTTGTGGCGAGGATGGGACAGTATTTAGCCTTTTTGGGCGTATTTAGTCGTGGCGTGGATTGGACAGTATTTGGTTGTAGTGTGTTTCAGGCAGTATTGAATTTTAGTTGCACGTGACTTCGAAAATTGCCAATAAGTGTTGTGAAGCAGACATGTTTAGATATGTTAAACTGTTGTAAAATTAACATTTTATGTTATACCTCGTCTGTTAGTAATGGTCCATTTAAATGAGGATTCCACTTGATTGAAACAATCTACAATAAAAGAGTTTAATCAACTATTAAACTTTTAAGAAGTGTACTCAATTCAATTTGCGGTACTGCAAAACAAACAGAGTATATAAATGGAGGTTTGGTTTAATTTTCTTAATAGATCAACAGTTGTATTTATATGTGCATTTCGATATTTTCCAAATTCACCCAAAGAACCAATTCGTATATGAAAAAAGTATCTAAACCACACATTACAGAACTTGCAAAAACTGGTAACTATCGATGTTTATGTTTACTTAAACTGGACAAAGACAACATGGATGTGTAATTATAGTGAAATGAGTAAAACTACAAAAAATTGTTTTGGAGAATATCACTCTTAATGAGTAACCTTTGCAATATCTGGTACCAAATGGTTCGTATAGAAAGGCATTACCTGTTTTTTGGAATCCAGCATTATAAGTGGTCTCTGGCTGATGTGATGTACTGGGTTTGATCTAAAATACAAATAACTTACTGATTAATTTGGGAGTTGGACCAAAATATATTATTATTTAACATTATATCATATGTACATGTATATCATTATATCGTATAAAACGAAGTGCTCGCAGACAGTATTCGTCATAACAGAATAAATTCTTCAAGGGGAATTCAAAAACAGAAGACATGCTAGATTTCGAAATACTAGTAGTTAATAAATGTTGATTACACACAGGTGTAGCTAGCTAAACAGGAGGCGCCAGCCCTTCCTTAGCACCCGGCCTCACTTTCGTGTTAGAAGTTGAAGTACTTAACCTTATTTGTCAGTTTCAAAGTTTTTACTTGCTTTAGGATTGTGATATGGACATGGATCAGTATGTTTGTTTTTGATTAATATTAAATATTGACATAAATATATTTTCCAACTTGTTGAAGCAACTCCGAATGTGAACAATTGTATATGGTCAATCAAGTCAATATTTTTAATGTTTTTTGTCAATATGCGAGAATTTCATTCTGATGTCTGCTAATGAGATACCAGGGGCGTAGCCAGGCGTACGTTTGTACGCAAAAACGTCCACATCGTTTTCGCAAAAAAAAACGAGAGAGAGAAGAGAGAGAGAATATAATATATTTCTTATACCAAACCGTTGGTCTTCACCGGAAATGTTATATACGAATTCGGGTTATACCCGACTTCGATAGCCTCTGAGGTGCGGTTCCGGTGTTGTCTTGACTTTGCCGGCATGGCAAAACAATTGAAACTATCTGATTTGATTACATTAAAGAACTTCTACTAGCCATTCGTCACGTTTCATTATGTATTAACGCAATATATTTACAAATATATTTTCTCTCCTCCGTTTAACCTCACCACTATAATAATTGAACTCCTATTTTAACTTGACTTTCTCAATTATTGAGTGTGTTGTTTTCGTAGTGCTAATGCCATAAAACATCAGATCCCCTTGTACCTCGTCTTCAGGTTTAAGAATGAACCAGTCCTCAAAAGAACGACAAAAACTACCATAGCATAGCATACAACTATAAGAAAAATTCTGATAAATAGCGCCCTGGAGGGCCGAAAATTCGCATCAGGGCGGCCCCCAAACCCCCTGCCCTCTTTAGGCGTCCACATCATAAACATCCCAGCTACGTCCCTGGATACCGTTATCCATCAGATGTGGTAAAATTTCAAACAATAGATGCCACTTACCTATCGTAATGAATACGCATGAATGAACTTGGAACTTTTGTTAAAGTTAAAAATTCCTCAGGATAATCTTTACGGAATTCTTCTGCCACATGAAGCATATCAATGAAGATTGTTTCTCCTCCTGTGACGTCATCATCAAATCTGAAATTGAAACACAGATAGCCCGTTTCAGTGTACTGCTAGATGAGCACCTCAAGCAAGATCGGAGATATAAAGTAGTGACAGTCTAGATGGACAGTTCCAATAAAACAGGAGATGGTAACATTTTATAGTGCACTACAAGATGAACATCTCCAATAAGAATCCACAGTGCCCAACTAGACAAAAAGATCCAATACAATCGTAGATGGTAAATTGTTGGAAATCTTAACCATGGCTCTGTTACACAAAACATTTTAAAGCAATATCGCATATAAAAAGAATGATTCACAAAACGCCGAGCTATCCGCCTATAGGAATATATACGCAAGAAACTAGGTTACACCCTTTTCAGGCCTCTATACCCGTCACTACTTCGAGGCCAAGTACAAATACATCTCAGTGTAAATATATACGTTGCATATGAGTAACATTTTTCCTTTCTTTTTATAATGACGTGTGTGGAAGCTGACTTTACTGGGTAGTTAGCCGTCTATATAATTTAAATATTTGTTATTCTGTACCAAAGTATAGCGCTTCTGTCATTGCCATTTCTTTGCTAGCACAAAAACAAAAACTCAGGTGTCACAATGACTTGTTTTGTTTTGCGTCATAATGCGTATACGTTGTGTCTATTGACGGCATGTCAGTGTGATTTCATAGCAGAATACTTTAATTTAGGCCATCATACTTTTATTTTGATGAAATCAGTGATAGAAGGCATTCAAGAAACTCAAGTTGTTAGAGCCACCCGAGAGCATGCTTGACACCTGTGAAGCATTTTTCAGACAAAATGGTGTTGCTAAGAGTTCATGATAAAGACCAGTTTTAAGCTTTGTCAAGAGCAGTCCTAACGCAAAGATTTTAGCCTTAGTGCTGTGGACTTTACTGATATAACCTTTGTTACAATATGCTACGTCCAGTCAATGTATAATAGTCATCATCAGGAAGGCCATTTGTATAATCGAAATCAATTTGTCTACTTTAACTATAAAATATTCTTATTCGACAAACCGCAGGTTCATGGTATTCATTCTTGTCCAGCTAGTGACATTCATCACATATGAAACCTACCCCGACTTTTCGTCTATGGCCTTTCTTCGTGCGACGAATGCACTTAGAAAAGATTTACTAGTACGTGTTCAACATACACGAAACACACGGGAAATGACAAGTGGCCTTAAAATGAATTCTAATGTCGTTATATATATTGTATGTATAAAACAAATATGCGTGCATGTTTTTCTTTCTGTTATGTTATTTGTGGCATAAAAATAATAATGCATTTAAATTCTAACACAAAGTAAGATAAAAACAAAAGAAATAAAGCCGTAAAATATACATTTTATTAAAATGAAATAAGTTGAAAAAAAAATTGTAACTTTGGGATTCGAACCAACAACGTAAGCCTTACTGGTACCTACGTATACCCACTACACCACGCAGGTAATGGTTGACAATAAGGTTTATTAATATCAAGTACGAGTATAGTATGTTATATTGGGGTAACTCTCAAAACATTGATTTTTACAAAATTCAGTATCAGCGCATATCTCTCCATTAACCATACTTTGCATATCGAACAGTAAAATAATATAGTTTTTATATTCAAAATATCTTTTGGAGAGGCATGCGCTCTATATGCATTTATTAAAAAACGTGTTGATTTTCACTGACTTGTTCCATGTTTGTATTGACTTCTATGGAGACAAACCTAAAGGATTACATGAGTTAAACATATAATGCAATGTTTTACTGATATTTTTACCATATAAACTTTTACATAATGATAGTAGCTTTAGGGTTTTTCACTATCAATATGTATTCAACATACTTTTAAATTTTTGAATCCTATAGGCGGATAGCTCGGCGTTTTGGGTATCATCCTTTGAATGAATGAACATTTCCAATAAAACCAAACATTTTTCAATTTGGATACCTTAATGGTACTTGTTACTCTAATCTTTTTTAAATTCCAAGCCAAAACCATACTAAATTAAGTTTTTACATGGTATGATAATAATTCATTGTCCAATTCAAGTCCATCACAGTTTTCATTAAATGAAACTTTGGCTTTGTCCAGATTAGTTATCCTTTGAACATAAAGCATTATTATTATTATTATTATTATTATTATTATTCAATATTTTATAATCAAGCTAACAGGTTTACCTAATACAGTGTAATGACTGTATCCCTGGTGCCGACTCGTATTGTGGTAGGTCCATATGATATTCCATGGGATGACTTGTATTAGCCATGTTATACGGCGTCTCTTCCTGAACTGCTTCTAGTATCTATATCAATACAAACTGAACGACATTATAAATGTATACTTATCTAGCACCACCAATGTCAAAAGCAAAAGAGAGAGAGAGAGAGGAGGAGGAGACTTTGGCGTTTGGTCTAGAAAAATGCGACAATTTTTAGCATTATTACAGTCGTCTAATTTATCAAAGAAGAGAGAGAGAGATTTAGACGTTTGTTCTAGAAAATGTGTGTTATCTCAAACATTCTTACAATAGTCTGAATTGTCAAATAATGGAGAGAGAGAGAGAGAGAGATAGAGACAGAGACTTTGACGTTTGTTCTAGAAAATGTGTGTAATCTCAACATTCTTACAATAGTCTGAATTGTCAAATAATGGAGAAAAAGCGAGAGAGAAAGATCTAGAGAGATACAAACCGGTCCATATGAAGTGTTCATCACTGGTCCTATAGACTGCATGAACTAAAAAACAGAATAACCAAATAATTATGAGTTGTTTAACTATCAGCGAGAAGGACTTAATGTACCATAAATTGACTGGGTGACATGACAAGACATACACACTTTACTGTTAATTACTTGTTACTTAATGTGTATATCCCATAATATGAATAGCACAATTGTCCACATTTGATAATTAATATTAATATGATATTTCAAATAAATGATTGACTGAATGGGGTTTTACGTGACCAGTCAATATGAATATTACAAACTTATAAAATATTATACGTTGGCATCAACTGTTTTGCTGGTACATGACATACACGCACTTTCGCGGTCCCATTATGTTATTATGTACAGTATTTTTAGAAATGTTATTATACGGTTTATATCAATTCGCGATCGTCTTAACTTCAATGTAATGATTCAAGTGAATATTTTTCATATTGTTTACTGACCGCATCTGATGTCATAAAGAGAGAACGCCTGATTTTTTTTTATTTATACATGTTGCCAGGTACCTCATAACAGAAGATTTCGTCGTCAGTTGGTGTGTTTTTTATCGAACAAAGTCCTCGTTCATTGATAAATGTCAACCATCTGAAAAGAATGTAAAATCAGTAAAAAAATACTATTAAAAATAATTTTTATTTTTCACTCAAAATTCGTTTTTTTATATATAACGTTACACCAGAAACACCTGAAGCTTCTGAAACACTGACGTTTCCAACATTCATTGACAATATGATGACGTGTTAAATGGCTTAAGAGTATATTTGGCACTATTGTAATGTTTTAATGTCTAAAAAGAATTTTTTGTTGTAGAACTTTAGATGACATTTGACAATATTGTGATATTCACAGGTTCCGGAACTTTAAAATTCGTTAGCTTAATTAAGAGTCCATTACTCACCTGTAAATACCTTCATCATTGTTACAAACATCAATATACTGTAACTCAGGAATCGAACCCTACAGAATAAATATACACATAGTTAAGTATTGTATATGAAGTGTCATCAAGACCAAACTGAAAACTGACCACAGCAAAAAAAGTAACTGGATTTATCGGAGAGATAATAATAATACAAACAAACAGTCTCAACTACAGTCTCAAAAGCACATAAAAACTGATATATCAAGTAAAACATGAACTTTCGCCAGGGAAGTGAGACCGGGTGCTCCGATATGTCTAGCTACCTATACTCGTCGTACTTATTAACAAGATTGTAATGACGACAATAAAACTTTTGGAGGGTGTTGATACTCATATGATTGCAATATCCGTGAGTAACACAACGTGACTACGTTCAGCAGTAAAATACGATATAGACTGGTTCTTAATCCATTTTTATTAATTTTTTATTGAGTTGCCATCAAAAGTCAGAAATGTTTTGATATTTGTTAAACTGCTGTAGTTTTATTAACCGTCTGTTTGTTGCGTCATGGTGTTGGGTATTTTTTGTGTTTGTTTTATTACTCCGTCTGTCTTTTGCACCGTATCATTGGTTGATTGTGTCATGTGGTGATGATGTCATTGGTTGATTTGTTTTGCATTTATTACTTTAATGCTCTCAAAATATTTAAATCATTATACAAACATCGTATGAAAACGTTGGTCGGATGTCTTCTCTCCTGGACTTTAATGATAGTTTAGAGTAACAGTTTGTCTTTAACCAGTTTATACTAAACTCTGAAGTATGTCTATCCTCATTGTACTCTATCCTTATCAAACTATTGTCTAAAATGACAAAATACACGATATAATATGGATATTTCGAATTTAATATGCAGTAAAACTTGTCTATAAAGACCCTTAGGTATATTTTAGATTTCGAAATTAAACTAGTCAACCCTCTCTATAAAGACCATCCAAGGGGTCCAGTAAAATGGCTTTTATGGGCAGGAAGCCTTTATATACATGTTCAAATAATATTAATAAAGAACAATTGGGATACCATTCTACTGACCTTTAAAGACGGGTGGTCCTTATATAGAGGTGGCCTACAGGTTGGACTGTGAACAGTCTGAGACTTCGAAATTACACTTTTATTACAGAATACCATAAAACATAGTAATTTGTTACTGAAAAACATATACTTTTTAAACGTGAAAGTATGTAATTAATAGAAAATATTTTTAATCACAGAAACATTAAGTCACTGACAACAGGGAACATTGAATATGTTCAGAGAATACTTTGCAATAACAAATTATAAGTCACGGTATTGTATTAAACACTTCGTTATACATCCGTGCACATTGAAGATTTCATAGTGACTGACTGCACGATATGTACATTGACGGACAGTCATCAAGTAGACGTTTAATCCCCGACAGTCGTCATCTGATTAGATGAACATCTCCAAACAAACAGACATTATATATTTTAATTTATATTTTAGTCATTATTCTTGTTATTTCCTTTTTATTTATATCTGATATTGAATTGTCTGTCTGATTTTTATTTCTTATTATTGTTTTCAGTTTCACTAAGTTTGGTTAATAATTATACCTGTGATGTAGGCCGACTTGATACTGATGGTTAACGGCATGCTGGCTATTTCTAGTCTACAAGCATTACTGTTGTGATCTCTGCATTCCTTACATGGACAGGAGAACCTTAACCATATACCATGATATCTGTTAATGTACATAATGGGAATGGAATACAAAAATACACAAATTATTGGACGTTTATGCACTTATAAGATTTATTTAACTATTTCGGAGCAGTAACAGGAAAGGGAAAAAATCCAGTAGCCAAAACGACACTCGAACCGGGACCTTGTAGCCCAAGAGCTAGTGGGGTTTGAAATATGTGTCAATGGCCAAAAGCTTTGAAGGTTGTTTCTGATAGAAAAATGTCTGTAGTTTTCGAATTTGGGCGTCTTGTGAATGAACTCGTTTCCGATTTTTTTTCAGACGCGAGTTTTTACACTAGAATCGCATTTTTCAGCCGGTTTTTCGGTAATTTGATAATTCTGCATTATGGACGCGATATGGCCTTAAAATGTCTTATTACTGATGCGGTTATCAAGAATTATGATCATTGTTGACATTTAAGTTAAAAACTTCTTGATACATTTCAGATTTTTTTTTAAAATAACTATTTTAGGAAAAAAATAGACCAAAAATTTTGCGTTTTTAATATTTTGCCCTCTTTTATGTCTTATAAAAAAATAATAAAAGCATTTAAGTGAAATGTTTTACCATATTGTCACAGCCTAATGTGTTTTGCATTCAATAAAAGTAGCTGCATATCATTTGGTAGGAAATTGCGGCACCCACAGTGGAAAAACTTTCCCCTACCCCAAAAATTGCAAATTTCTCAAAAAATCGATCTTTACTACAAATTTTGCTATTAGTTGCCATACTGATTGTTATACCGTGTAAGCTTTAATACTTGGGTGACAACATTGAAGACCTCTAACTAAAAACTTCTTGTTAAGCATTCAATCTCAATTTTGTGGCCAATTTTAAACAACCGAGTTTTGCGTTTTTACTTAATCTTTATTCGTTAAAGTCTTGTAGCGCATTCAAAAAAAGCCTGATTATCAATATACTATTTTATTTAGAATCCCTGATGTGTGTGCTTTATTGTGCAAGTATAATGTGTAACAAAATCGTCACATTAACCCATTACCCACGATTTATTCTTCCCCTACCCCAATATGCTAACGATATGCGAATTCACGGGATATACTGTGTTAGTGCTCTTAGACAGGCTGGTTCAAAATAACTCGTATTCATTCAGAATTATAATTTCATTCATCATCAGTGTCTTCACTATCACTACTGTCGGATTCACGTACATCCTCATCTTCTCCCATGTCATCCTCTGTAAAAGTTGTACTGTCCATCTTCAGTCTTATATCTTTCGGAATCTGTTCACCTTCAAACCAGTGAATCGCATACTTGTTATTTTCTTTTTTCCATCCATTTTCTTGTGGAGTATTTAATGTAGGACAACTGCAATTGGCATGTTTCCAAAAATATGCAACATATTCTGTTCGGAGGATTTTCTGAACAAGAACACTTTTACAAGGAGGTAGTGAACTCGGATCGGCTCCTTTGAGCTTTTCTAATGGGTCAGTTTGATTTGTTGGAGCGTATTTCTCTCTGAAAATGGCAAATCGTGCCTCATTTACTGTTTTAATGTTTTTTTTGCCATACATTTCACAGACAAAAGATTCCATTACCTTCATATCTCTTTCATTAACTCTTTGATTTGTTCCAATATTTGAGAAAACGCTTCTGAAAGTTGCACTTTTTTCAACGATATTATAAGGCCTAATTTTACCTTTTCTAAGAAATGCTGCAGTATAATCACATCCAGTGAAAGCATGGATAGCTGGAAGAACTTGGCACATTTCGATCCCAATTTCATTGGACAGTTTTGTTAGATCAATAAATCGCCTAGTATTGGTGCCGTCAGTGCCTGAATCCATCCATATGTTTGCATGTATTTGGTGACAATGATACAATAAAATAACCATTACATCCGTGTCATTTGCTCTAACCACTACGTTAGGAGAATCGGACCTTGAGGCAATGTATTGCACATGTAAGGTGATCCTGGTATCTGCCTCCTCGTGGGTACAGGCAAGATTGGACACTTCACTGCACACTACTGTTGCATCATTTTCGCAATAGAATTGATGGCAGTGGTCCTCTGTTGCATAATATAATGTATGGCCTGCAAGAATGTCAGCATAGTTATCATTCTTCCATTCTTGTAGCAAAAACGATAGTAATGACCTCTTGAAATTAGCAGATTTCAAAGCTGAACGGAAATCATGAGGTCGCTTTTGTTTTGGGCCCATTACTACAATATCTGGTCCACTGCTCTCTCCTCGCATATCTCTTTCAATATCTTTGATGGATGGATGGACATATGTGTCACAAACAAAGTGTATTTCTTTTGCCAGTTTACATAATAGCTTGAGAATGGTTTTGGCTACACCTTCAAAAGTATCTGGTAGGTTTGACAGCAACTGTATAAGGAACATGGCATCAACGACATAAGCATCAATTTGATTTGCAGCTGGAGGATCAGAATGAGCCTTGCTCTCTAACATTTTCATAAGTATTGATTTGTCGGTTTTATTCATATTCCCGTCAATTTGTGCAAGAGCTGGCGGCACGGGAGTGAGAGGATATTCAAAAACTTTCTGCAAGTTTATATCTGTTGTCGTTGCCAAAAACAAAAGCCTACCAAATAGATCACGTGAACACTGTAGCTGTATGATTTTCTTTGCTTTCACCTCAACCCGAACCTTAAGTGCCAAAGATGCAAAAGTGCGCAATTTGTTTCTTGTAATAGGTTTTTCAAATCTAGAGGGATCTGCAAAACAGCCATTTCTAAAGTCGTGAAAAGATTGCTCGCCATATTTTACACAACTAAGTATCTCATTTTTCACATCATCTTTGACTCTGTTACCAGTTGATATGCACAGGAGATCCTCATTTCTTATCTCTGTATCAAACGGATTCTTAGTTGCTTTAATACAGTCGATCAAACTACTTACATCTTTATTATCTCTCTGAATTCGCGACGGCTTGAGCTCTTGATTCACATCCCCCTTTTTCCGGATTCCAGTTTTTGAGAGAAGAGCACCAACGATAGCACTGCGGACACTTCGTGTAATCATCCATCTTCGCCTGGCCGTATATGACTGGCTGAATGCAGAAATGCCAGTTAGACGAGATGCAGCATCAGCATTGATTGTCTGCTCAAGTGTCATGTCCACTGGAATTCTGGAAAATGATTTATTCGAGCGTCTTATAGACAAACCACCATTCTCAAGCATTGCTCTTGCTTGTGGATGACTTATATCAATGTTAAGTAAATTTAAGTGATAGCGTGTCATCCATCTTGCATAGTTTGGTCTATTAGCTGCAAAAAATACTGGACACATTTTTCCTAAGCAGTAAGTAAATAAAGGTAGATCGTTAGTTCGACAAGATCTACTGAAAAGTAACAGAAGTTCAACTAATTCAATATACATAAACCAATACTGTGCTGTTGATCCATGGTTTCCAGTTCTTGTGTCATTGGAAAAGGCTTCATACATATCAAAAATAGATTTTAAATTTTCTTGCTCTAGAACGTTTTGCATTTCTTCTGAAGAAGTATTTGTAATGAATTGTTCTAACTGCTCGTATAAAGATTCAGATATCTGACCATGCTCTTCCAGAAAAGACCGAAAATGGAGAATACGGAAAGAAAGAGATAATATAGTATGCATTCTCTGACATCTGTTATAATGCTTCCCTTTTATGAACCCATTTAGAGACCCTTCTGCCAGAACTTTGGTCTCGGTTAGCACATATGGTCCGCCAGAGCCCTCAATTAAGTGACCAAGAGCGCCAAAATATGCCAACATTATATGGAAAGGACCAAAACATATGAAAATATTGTCGTACTTTGGTGATTCTTCCGATTGTATCTGCATCGCTGGTTTAGCTATGGCAAGATCATAGTGGACAATTGCTGTGTTATCAGAACATTCCCGTGCCACAATCTGCGATCGACGTAATGTTTCCGACACCACATCTAATCGGGTCGGTGGCAAACTTATATTGTCCATATAGCCTATCACTTGCTCTGGTAGATGATCTACTGTGATTAGAGAATTCCATCCTGACCACATGGGTATATTAGAAAATAAATGGTGACAAATCACCCATGTTAAATCCCTTTTTCTGGTCTCATTTAAATTAGAGGGGTCCGAAATTGCTTTTACGGGATATTGAAATTTTGTTATTTTTGGACGCTTTCTGTAAGATTCTAAAATAGGGTCCTCAATATCTAAAGAGCGTTTACGTTTCAATGACTTTGTTTGTGTAGTGGATACTTGTGGAATTCCTAGAGAGTCCCCCATTGAATGTTGTTCGTCGGGAGTGTTCTGGTAACATATTCCAACTGTGTCGTGCAAAGTTCCGCTTCCAGACAAAGTCTCGGTGTTTTCATCATAATTATCCCAAGCCGTTCCGGTTGACAAGTTTGGAATTTTCAGTAATCCATCAGGAGTTAGCTGATTCCTGTCTGATATTGTCATTGCAAGTTCAGTTTCAAGTGTCTCCGCAACATGGTAACTTATTGAGTGCCCTAAATGATTTAGTACTTCAATAATTTTCCTACTACCAGTCATACTTTTAAAACCCAGTCCAAGACATAAATGTTTTGATGGCTTTATTTCGCCATTGGTTACAGCAAACAAAGCATCATCTGCTGCTGAACTGATGCATCTATTCATTCTTTCAGAAGGTTCTTTTGTTGAAGACCCTGTATATAGAGTTTTAAAAAACTGCATAAGTATGTCTGGGGGGTTAGCTTGGCCTTTCTGTATTTCATTTACAGTCAATGGGTTCTGTAATTGGGGACATGTCTTTGACATTTCTAATATTGTATTTCGCAACTGGTATGCAGCTTCAGTGACTTTGGAATTTAATAAAAACGTATTATGGAAACCTATAATCTGATCTGTATCTAGAAAGCTTGGATATAATATTTTGCCTTGTCGTTTACCTATTTTACTCATGCAAATATCATCTTTGAAGTGATTTAGAAGTTTTACTTCTAAAGTCTGGATGGTATATGAGGAGCAATCAAGACCAATGTCCATCAGCATTGTAGTGTAATATTCATACAAGGAGGCAATTGTTACAGCTTGACCTTGTGCTATAACGTTTTTATTTATGTATTCGGTCAACCATTTAAATGCTTTTTCGTGTCCTAGCCTAATGTTGCCATATTCTGTCTTAGCAGACCCGGGTATACACCTCTCAGAAAGATTTAAGTAATGTTTTCGGCAGCTATGGTGATATTTAACCTCTTTAGCAACAAAATCTATATCACAAACTCTGGCAATCATATCTGTATCACCCAGAACCATTGCAGCATTTTTTATTTTTTCTCCCGCTTCCAAACTTTCACAATTGCCTAACTGTTCCCTTTTCTTACCCTTCGTCAGGAGGCCACAAAACAAACATACGGGAAGAAAAATACCGGAGGAGGAAGTTTCGTCCGATAAATGTTCAGTGTGGGATCTTAAAGTGTAAGAAACTTCTTCTACTTCTACAGTGGAAAAAGACTCTAGTTCTTTTTTTGAGACAGCAGTGAAGTTCTTGTAACACATTCTGTGATAACCATTGGTTTTAGGATCAAAGTTTTGAGGAAGATCTTGACAAATTTGTTTATATTTGTGGGATTTTGTTTTCGAAAGACGATATTCAGCAACTTTTGCCACTTTACTCCATGTTGTTTCATCAAAAGGTTTAATTTCTATATCTTGGAAACGTTTATCGACATGAAGGCAACAAACAAGATTTGTTTCATCTGTGCTATCGCCCTGTAATATCTGTTTCCCCTTAGATGTATCCAGCCGTGTGCTGGCCATTTTGCAACACTTCTAATTGAAATGACAATGAGTTATCACAAACAAATCGCAAAATATTATTTACAGTGATTTTAATTCAGTCACGGAATCAAATAGAATTAACAAACAGATTACTTATCTGCGTCAAAACTTCATTGATTCTATTGTGAACACGGATTCTTTTTAAAAACAAATATTAAATAAAATCAACTTGTTCACACGAAATATAAACGGTAACAAAACAATAGAAAAAAGGGGTGAATAGTTTTTTCTTACTTATCATAAACAACAACCATATGAAAGTATCTATAATTGCAACCACGTGTGATTTGCAATGACAGAAAACGTAACACAAACGCTTTGCGCAGCGCCATCTGCCGAGTCATACAAAAGGGCGTGGCACTATCATTGCTTAATAATACAAAAAATCAAAGCATTGAATAAACAAGCTAACAGCGTAATTTACTATATGTTTCAAGTACAAATTTACGTTATAACACTCTACCGTGTTTAAAATCTCACTGCCTGAGAACGCACAAGTGTAAAATCAATATCTCGCGAACTCGCTTATTTATTGCATATGGGGTAGGGGGAAGAATAAATTGTGGTGAAAGGGTTTGTGTGACGATTGTGTTATACATTATACTTGCACAATAAAGCACAAACATCAGGGATTCTAAATAAAATAGTATATTGATAATCAGGCTTTTTTTGAATGCGCTACAAGACTTTAACGAATAAAGATTAAGTAAAAACGCAAAACTCGGTTGTTTAAAATTGGCCACAAAATTGAGATTGAATGCTTAACAAGAAGTTTTTAGTTAGAGGTCTTCAATGTTGTCACCCAAGTATTAAAGCTTACACGGTATAACAATCAGTATGGCAACTAATAGCAAAATTTGTAGTAAAGATCGATTTTTTGAGAAATTTGCAATTTTTGGGGTAGGGGAAAGTTTTTCCACTGTGGGTGCCGCAATTTCCTACCAAATGATATGCAGCTACTTTTATTGAATGCAAAACACATTAGGCTGTGACAATATGGTAAAACATTTCACTTAAATGCTTTTATTATTTTTTTATAAGACATAAAAGAGGGCAAAATATTAAAAACGCAAAATTTTTGGTCTATTTTTTTCCTAAAATAGTTATTTTAAAAAAAATCTGAAATGTATCAAGAAGTTTTTAACTTAAATGTCAACAATGATCATAATTCTTGATAACCGCATCAGTAATAAGACA
The DNA here is from genome assembly GCA_021292105.1 of Anadara kagoshimensis. Lineage (NCBI taxonomy): Eukaryota > Metazoa > Mollusca > Bivalvia > Arcoida > Arcidae > Anadara > Anadara kagoshimensis. The sequence continues at coordinate 5,930,035 of CM037865.1, forward strand.
TTTTAAGGCCATATCGCGTCCATAATGCAGAATTATCAAATTACCGAAAAACCGGCTGAAAAATGCGATTCTAGTGTAAAAACTCGCGTCTGAAAAAAAATCGGAAACGAGTTCATTCACAAGACGCCCAAATTCGAAAACTACAGACATTTTTCTATCAGAAACAACCTTCAAAGCTTTGGCCATTGACACATATTTCAAACCCCACTAGCTCTTGGGCTATTGCCTATATTAGTGGGACGCTCTACCCGACCACCTATCGAGTCCGGCCCGCCATACTGTAAAAAGAGCGTTTGAGCTTTCAACTTGAAACGTAGGTTGGATTGATGTTTCATGCTAAAGTCAAAACTATATCACTTATATCGAGATTGATAGTTTTGGATGGCAGAGGTAACCAGAGTTTCGTTATAAACTGAACTTCTTTATAAAATGTACTTCTTTGCGCTAGGATCCCGAATTCGGATATGAACCTTGGAAAGTCAGAGAGTAGGTCCTGAATGATTCAGGAACTTCTAACTATAATTACTAATACTGTCGGTTTACATTGTATTACTACTTACTTTGAGGTACTGCCGTCGTTCCACGTCAGTTCTAGCTTGTTTTACTACTTACTTTGAGGTACTGCCGTCGTTCCACGTCAGTTCTAGCTTGTTTTACTACTTACTTTGAGGTATTGCCGTCGTTCCACGTCAGTTCTAGCTTGTTTTACTACTTACTTTGAGGTACTGCCGTCGTTCCACGTCAGTTTTAGCTTGTATTACTACTTACTTTGAGGTACTGCCGTCGTTCCACGTCAGTTCTAGCTTGTATTACTACTTACTTTGAGGTACTGCCGTCGTTCCACGTCAGTTCTAGCTTGTTTTACTACTTACTTTGAGGTACTGCCGTCGTTCCACGTCAGTTCTAGCTTGTATTACTACTTACATTGAGGTGCTGCCGTCGTTCCACGTCAGTTCTAGCTTGTATTACTACTTACTTTGAGGTATTGCCGTCGTTCCACGTCAGTTCTAGCTTGTTTTACTACTTACTTTGAGGTATTGCCGTCGTTCCACGTCAGTTCTAGCTTGTATTACTACTTACTTTCAGGTACTGCCGTCGTTCCACGTCAGTTCTAGCTTGTATTACTACTTACTTTGAGGTACTGCCGTCGTTCCACGTCAGTTTAGCTTGTGTTACTACTTACTTTGAGGTACTGCCGTCGTTCCACGTCAGTTCTAGCTTGTATTACTACTTACTTTGAGGTACTGCCGTCGTTCCACGTCAGTTCTAGCTTGTATTACTACTTACTTTGAGGTACTGCCGTCGTTCCACGTCAGTTCTAGCTTGTATTACTACTTACTTTGAGGTACTGCCGTCGTTCCACGTCAGTTCTAGCTTGTATTACTACTTACTTTGAGGTGCTGCCATCGTTCCACGTCAGTTCTAGCTTAATTTACTACTTACTTTGAGGTACTGCCGTCGTTCCACGTCAGTTCTAGCTTGTATTACTACTTACTTTGAGGTGCTGCCGTCGTTCCACGTCAGTTCTAGCTTGTTTTACTACTTACTTTGAGGCACTGCCGTCGTTCACGTCAGTTCTAGCTTGTATTACTACTTACTTTGAGGTACTGCCGTCGTTCCACGTCAGTTCTAGCTTGTATTACTACTTACTTTGAGGTGCTGCCGTCGTTCCACGTCAGTTCTAGCTTGTATTACTACTTACTTTGAGGTACTGCCGTCGTTCCACGTCAGTTCTAGCTTGTGTTACTACTTACTTTGAGGTACTGCCGTCGTTCCACGTCAGTTCTAGCTTGTATTACTACTTACTTTGAGGTACTGCCGTCGTTCCACGTCAGTTCTAGCTTGTGTTACTACTTACTTTGAGGTACTGCCGTCGTTCCACGTCAGTTCTAGCTTGTATTACTACTTACTTTGAGGTACTGCCGTCGTTCCACGTCAGTTCTAGCTTGTATTACTACTTACTTTGAGGTACTGCCGTCGTTCCACGTCAGTTCTAGCTTGTATTACTACTTACTTTGAGGCACTGCCGTCGTTCCACGTCAGTTCTAGCTTGTTTTACTACTTACTTTGAGGTGCTGCCATCGTTCCACGTCAGTTCTAGCTTGTATTACTACTTACTTTCAGGTGCTGCCGTCGTTCCACGTCAGTTCTAGCTTGTATTACTACTTACTTTGAGGCACTGCCGTCGTTCCACGTCAGTTCTAGCTTGTATTACTACTTACTTTCAGGTGCTGCCATCGTTCCACGTCAGTTCTAGCTTGTATTACTACTTACTTTGAGGCACTGCCGTCGTTCCACGTCAGTTCTAGCTTGTATTACTACTTACTTTGAGGCACTGCCGTCGTTCCACGTCAGTTCTAGCTTGTATTACTACTTACTTTCAGGTGCTGCCGTCGTTCCACGTCAGTTCTAGCTTGTGTTACTACTTACTTTGAGGTACTGCCGTCGTTCCACGTCAGTTCTAGCTTGTATTACTACTTACTTTGAGGTGCTGCCGTCGTTCCACGTCAGTTCTAGCTTGTATTACTACTTACTTTGAGGTACTGCCGTCGTTCCACGTCAGTTCTAGCTTGTGTTACTACTTACTTTGAGGTACTGCCGTCGTTCCACGTCAGTTCTAGCTTGTATTACTACTTACTTTGAGGTACTGCCGTCGTTCCACGTCAGTTCTAGCTTGTATTACTACTTACTTTGAGGTACTGCCGTCGTTCCACGTCAGTTCTAGCTTGTATTACTACTTACTTTGAGGCACTGCCGTCGTTCCACGTCAGTTCTAGCTTGTTTTACTACTTACTTTGAGGTGCTGCCATCGTTCCACGTCAGTTCTAGCTTGTATTACTACTTACTTTCAGGTGCTGCCGTCGTTCCACGTCAGTTCTAGCTTGTATTACTACTTACTTTGAGGCACTGCCGTCGTTCCACGTCAGTTCTAGCTTGTATTACTACTTACTTTCAGGTGCTGCCATCGTTCCACGTCAGTTCTAGCTTGTATTACTACTTACTTTGAGGCACTGCCGTCGTTCCACGTCAGTTCTAGCTTGTATTACTACTTACTTTGAGGCACTGCCGTCGTTCCACGTCAGTTCTAGCTTGTATTACTACTTACTTTCAGGTGCTGCCGTCGTTCCAGGTCAGTTCTAGCTTGTATTACTACTTACTTTGAGGTGCTGCCATCGTTCCACGTCAGTTCTAGCTTGTATTACTACTTACTTTGAGGCACTGCCGTCGTTCCACGTCAGTTCTAGCTTGTATTACTACTTACTTTGAGGTACTGCCGTCGTTCCACGTCAGTTCTAGCTTGTATTACTACTTACTTTGAGGTACTGCCGTCGTTCCACGTCAGTTCTAGCTTGTATTACTACTTACTTTGAGGTGCTGCCATCGTTCCACGTCAGTTCTAGCTTAATTTACTACTTACTTTGAGGTACTGCCGTCGTTCCACGTCAGTTCTAGCTTGTTTTACTACTTACTTTGAGGCACTGCCGTCGTTCACGTCAGTTCTAGCTTGTATTACTACTTACTTTGAGGTACTGCCGTCGTTCCACGTCAGTTCTAGCTTGTTTTACTACTTACTTTGAGGTATTGCCGTCGTTCCACGTCAGTTCTTGCTTGTTTTACTACTTACTTTGAGGTACTGCCGTCGTTCCACGCCAGTTCTAGCTCTTTATTCCCATTGGTGATAGAAATGTTTCTTACATTATTGGTAACCTACAAAAAACCAGAATCGTTTTGTTGTTTTATTTTTGTATTTTTCCTTCAAAAATTGGGGGTTATATACTCATTGGCAAGTCAGCGATATATATTCAGTATCCGTCAATACTCGTAAAATTTATTCTCGTCCAAAGAAGGTGACTTTTTACTCAATGTTCGTCCAAAGAGGGAATTTTACTTTAGTGTGTCCAAAGTAGGAAATTTTGCTCGATGTTTGTCCAAAGTATAGGGGGCTTTTATTCGGCGTTCGTCTTAAGAAGGGAGTTTCTAACTCGGTGTTCTTCCAAAGGAATAATTTGTTTTATTGAATGTTCGTCCAAAGTAGGGAGGTTTTTTTACTCAGTGTTCTTCCAAAAGAGAAATTTTTTTACTCAACGTACGTCCAAAATAAGGATTTTTACACATAGTTCGTCCAAAGTAGGGAAAATTTTTTTTACTCAATGTTATTAAAAAAATAGGGATAGTTTTTACTCATTGTTCATCCAAAGTAGGGAGGTTTTTTTACTCATTGTTCGTCCAAAGTAGGTAATTCATTTATTCATCGTCTAAAGTAGGGATTTATTTCACTCAATGTTCGTCAAAAGTAAAGTGTTTTTATTCAGTGTTTGTCCTAAGTAGGGAATTTTACGCAGTGTTCATCCAAAGAAGGTAATTTTACCCAGTGTTCGTCCGAAGTAGGGAATTTTACTCAGTGCTCGTTCTTAGTAGAGAATTTTTTTATCAGTACTCGTCTAAATAAGAGTTTTTACCCAATATTCGTCCAAAGTAGAGAATTTTACCCAGTGTTCGTCCAAAGTAAGGAATTTTACCCAGTGTTCGTCCAAAGTAGGGAATTTTACTCATCGTTAGTCCAAAGTAGGGAATTTTACTAAGTGTTCGTCCAAAGTAGGGAATTTTACTAAGTGTTCGTTCAAAGTAGGGAATTTTACCCAGTGCTGGTCCAAAGTAGGGAATTTTACCCAGTGTTCCTCCAAAGTAGAAAATTTTACCTAGTGTTCGTCCAAAGTAGGGAATATTACCCAGTGTTTGTCCAAAGTAGGGAATTTTACTCATTCTTCGTCCAAAGTAGGGAATTTTACCCCGTGTTCGTCTAAAGTATGGAATTTTACCCAGTGTTCGTCCAAAGTAGGGAATATTACCCAGTGTTTGTCCAAAGTAGGGAATTTTACTCATTGTTCGTCCAAAGTAGGGAATTTTACCCCGTGTTCGTCTAAAGTAGGGAATTTTACCCAGTGTTCGTCCAAAGTAGGGAATTGTACCCAGTGTTCGTCCAAAGTAGAGAATTTTACCCAGTGTTCGTCCAAAGTAGGGAATATTACCCAGTGTTTGTCCAAAGTAGGGAATTTTACTCATTGTTCGTCCAAAGTAGGGAATTTTACCCCGTGTTCGTCTAAAGTAGGGAATTTTACCCAGTGTTCGTCCAAAGTAGGGAATTGTACCCAGTGTTCGTCCAAAGTAGGGGATTTTTTAATCAATGTTCGTCCTAAGTTGTGTTTTTTTAATCAGTGGTCGTCTAAAGAAGAGTGTTTACCCAGTGTTCGTTCAAAACAGAAGGCTTTTTACTCAGTGTTCAAACAAGCGCGTCAAAAGTGCTTTGTTCTTGGTTGATTTTTCATATTTCAAAGTGTAATTTATCTAACTTTTATCTTTTGTTTACCGGTATATGTGTTTTCGGGTGCCAATAACTACAAAGATTGATTAAATGAATGGGGTTTTAGGCCGCAGTCAATAGTATTTCACTTATATCTAGCTATAGGTGAAGTAGCCGAAAGTTTTTACCTTTGCAGTCCGCTCAGGGCAATGTGCAGGGAGTACCCCATGACTTTTATTTCTTAATGTAGAGTTCTTGGCAATAGGACTATCTTTTTGGTGTCTTCACATTTATCCAACATTTGATATTTTGATATAGGGAAAGGTAAATTTTATGTTGGATAAATGACATCAAAGGAAAATGGAAACAATAGGTTGGCTTGGGTACTGTGAACATGGAAATTCATACCTTTACCTTTTTGAAAATTAAATATAAATGGCCCCAGTTCCACAAGAATCATTTTTGAAAAAGATTTTACCGGTAAAAAAATTTAAAATTTTAAAATATCCTTGAATTTAATTTTAAATTTAATTTAAGGTGATTTTGAAGATCAAATAAAACATATTTAGTTCTGTCAAGAATAATGTTTATTCTAAGTTTCAAAGATTGCCAAAAATTGTAAAGGAAAATCTTAGTTAGGGAATTATTCGAAATTGGGAGCCTGGTGAAATGAAAACTACATGTATAGTTTTATTTTAAATTCTCAAATTGCTTTTGCTTGTTTTGAGAATTTTGAAATTCCAATCAAATTTTAAAAAATCCAACATACTTACTTTAAAAAATATAAAAATTATAACGGGGTATAATTCTAAAATAACTTTGATTTGAAAAAAAATTATATCCAAAATATGCTCCATTTCAGAACAAAAAATTTCCAATTGGAAAAAAAAACTAAAATACATGTATGTTACATTTTGGAAAAATATTTCAAGGATATAACCTTATTGGAAAAATTTCCAATTGGAAAAATCCAAAATATACTCAATTTTAGAAAAAAATATTCCATGAACATAATCTTTATTAAGCATTTTATTTTTTCCATTCAGTTAAAGCATCAAACAAGCATCACCAATACATCATTTCAAAACCACTATAAAATGAATTTTAAATATATATATATATACATATGACATTCAAATCAATTTTTCAATCAATCACCCCATGATGGACAATATATAAAAGAATAAATTAATGAATTAATTTGAGAGAAATTTATATTTATTAGTCAAAATATAACGTTATCAAATTTTAATTAGGTAGGAAATTTTTTTTAATTGCTAAAAATTAATTTATTTCTTTTTTATAGTTATTTTTAATTCTTATTTAGGAATAAATATAATTATTCTTTAAATATAACTTTTATTGAAATTTATTAAGGTAGGAATCAAACTTTTTAATTTCTAAAATTTAACATATTTATCTTATAATTTTGGTTATTTAAAAATCTTTTAGTAAAAATATGACATATTATTTCATACTACAAAGATGTATTTAATTAAAGGAACTTTTATTCTGGTAGGGGAAACTAACTGATCACACCACAGGTAACCCAATGTTGGATAAGTGTGAATAGTGATTTTTCAAATGTTGGATAAACGTGAATGAACCATCTTTTTTCATGTCTTTGCCAGACCCTGCAGAGGTTCGAATCAACGACTTCCCACAAAAGAAGCTAGCACTATACCAGTTGAGTTACCGTTGTGATCATCATATAAAAGGTAAAAAATACATTTTTGTGTAATTAATAACATTATAATAGTGTATTTTACCATTCTATTGTCATGGTGACAAGACATTGCAAAACATCTTCTCTGTGTATAGTTTATTTTTTGGTTACCTTTTAAAAATATACCTGAAAAACATCATAATATAGATTTTGTTATCAAATTTTATAAATTATGTTTTAAAGAAAAACAAAACAACTGACATTAATAAAGGCATAACGAATTTTATTGAAATCCATGTTTGATGGACTAAAAGACATGGGAAATAATGTAACCAAATGACTTATCATTTCCGATTTTATTGCAGATTTTCATCAAGTATGTTAATGCCAAAGCAAGCGAATAAAACGCCCCTTTAACCAGTATTGTAAGTACAAACATCTTTACAATCATAGGCTGGTTCCTATCCTAATGTTTTCTTAAAATTAACAGTATGTAAATCTGCCTGTACATCCTTAAATATTTTACGAAAAAGTGTCAAAGGTATTAAATTTTGTCATTATATCGAGATATTTGATAAAACTAACAGAAATATTATACAAGGTCCATATTTGTAATTACTGTAAACATATTTATTTTTGCGGTGTACTAATTTTCACTTATTTCGCCGTCGTTAGTTTTGCGCGAAAATTATATTATACTTATTATGTTATAGTGCCTGATTCAAAAAATGTAAAATTTAACTACGCGGATATGTCTACATTTCCTATACCGCGAAAATAAACACCCACGAAATTAAATACCTTTACAGTAATTGAAAATTGAATTTGAGTAAAAATAAAAGTTTTGATAATGCACAGTCTTAAAAACTTCATTATTATTATTATTATTATTATTATTATTACTAAATATTGACACATTTATAAAGAGAACACAATGAACCACCTACCTCTAAACTTATAACTTAAATTTTGTGAAACTCCTTTTCCTTTTATCCAATAGTCAGAAAAATTGCGTGTTAGAGTTTTAACATTACATCTAAAGCGAATTATAAACTTACTACCGAGTTGAATCATTTTGAGAATTTGCGCGCATCAATGTAAGAAGTATAATATATATATATATATATATATATATATATATATATATATATATTATATATTATATATATATGAAAAGTTGGAGTACAGACGTGTCGAAAGTTTAACACTGTGCAAACAAAATGAGTCGCGGGTCGACTGTCGAGTGGCTGAGATAGTGAGAGCTAGTGGCCACAAAACTTCTGAATGATAAATAGATATAAGCTAAGGAGATATAGCTAACAAGGGGCCGGGAGGAGCTGTCGATTAGACGCCAATTCGTAAACTTAATGTTAAACTTTCGACATGCCTGTACTGTATACGATGAATTACATGTTTGTAACACGATATTGATTCAATTTTTATTGTTATAAATTTGTTTTGTCGTAATGAAAATTGTAGCTGAGTATATTATCTAGTTTTATTCACGGATACGTTTGGGGTTTTTTTGTGTCAGTCACGAATCTTAATATAAGTCTATGAATCACTGCAAAGGTGTTTTCAATGATAAACATAGTCGGAATTAAATTAAATATTATAGTCCGATCACATTAATTTTCAGTGAGGAAAAAAACATGTTTTGAATGTCGTGATTCAAACTTAGATATAATGTTATAATGGAGAGCACTTTTTACATTATATAAACGCGATGGTATTTTACATGTAGCCAATAAAAAGATTGCATTTGTATCTGATATATCACTTGATATAACTTCAATACACTTGATATTTTACAAATGTTATGAGAACATATGTTTTAATATTTTGAATATTTTTTTGCAAATATCCTCAGCTTTTTAAGTTTTTTGCTATTAATTTATATGAATAAATTTAAACAAACTGTTTCAAAAAAAAAATGTGTTGAGAAATAATTACTTGTTTAATTGTAGTCTTCTATTAAAATTAAGTATTTAAAATACTATCTTTTTACCTACATGGTTCATTTTTTAAATATTCACTTTAGTGCGAGTTAAAATTCACCAATTAATTAAAAGGTAGCTGCTGCACCTCTGGCATGGCATAATCGACATTTTCATTCATGTAAGTTATTCAGAACTAGGTTCTGATTGGCTAAAACGTATTCACGCCATACTGGTTGATAGAAACACCTAACCAGTATACGTCACGGACTAACTCATTAGAGTAGCAGCAGTGTTTTTCTTGCTGGGTGAAAATTTTGTTTATAAGCAGACAAGAACTTATGATTATTGTAAGTGGAATGAATAGTGTACATAACTAAACACATAACACAATTATCAAACAGTATTTAGATCTAATGGGTAATAGAGACTCTGAAAAACGTCCCAGAACATCAGACGGGGGAGACGCCTAAACCCCACCTTAAAACGCCCAAAATGGCCGCGAAACAGGACAGTGTAGATTTATCAAGTCAACTCAGTATAGTCATTCAGTCAATGTCTGAGCTGAAAGCTGGTCAAAAATCACTTCAGAAAATGTTTGAAAGTAAACTAGATAAAATGCGTCAGGAATTTCTTGCAAATATGGATGAGAAACTTAGAGCATTCAAGAGTGACTTTGACCTAGAAATAGGCCACCAACAATCTCAAACGGACGCATTATCAGATAAAATCGATTCGATTGTAGATCGTTTAACAGCTATCGAGAGTAACATGAACCCCGATTCTTCAGGTGAACAATGTTTAGCACGGACACCAAAGTTAAGCGTGTTGTCTTTAAAAGTGAAAATAGAAAATCAACTGGAAATGACAATATACAAATACGATTGTATTATACGGGCTATACATAAGTTGTTTCAGCTCTGTTTTGAAACTCATATTATTCCGTCTGAATGGAGAAAAGCCGTAATATGCCCAATTCCGAAGGATACGAAAGCAGATCCAAGAATTCTTATGAATTATCGAGGAATCAGCTTATTGTCTACTGTAAGTAAACTATACAGCTCGGTTCTGAACAATAGGTTGTCGTACCTTGAAGACAATGAATTTTTAGTCGACGAGCAAAATGGTTTTCGTCGAGATCGGTCGTGTCTTGATCATATATTTCCTCTCAACACCGTGCTTCAAAATAGACCCTCAACTTTTGTAACCTTCGTCGATTTACGAAAGGCATTCGATAGGGTAGATAAAGACCTACTACAATATAAATTATTGCGCAACGGAATTGACCGGAACTTTTATTATAGTATTAGTGCTATGTATAGTGACACCGTATCCCGTATTCATCTTGGTGGATTAAACACAGACTGGTTTAAGTCTTCATCCGGAGTTTGGGGGTCAAAACCATACCCTTCAATTGATACAGTTCAAAATAGATCTATACGGTACTTTCTCGGATTACATCGCTTCGCACCAGTTGCAGCCTTAAACAGCGAAATTGGATGGTTACCATCAATTTATCGTCGAAAAGTGAATATGGCCAGATTGTGGAATCGGTTAATCCGCTTAAATGACAATAGATTAACAAAGAAAGTTTTTCTTTGGGGTTTATCGCTGAATAATCCAAAAAAATGGTTTAATAATATTAAAGATTTCTTTAGTGCCAACAATATGTTGGATATTTTCACTGACATGAAGTGTTGCGACATTGACAAGTTACAAAAATCAGTAGCAGATCTTTATGAAATAGAGTGGATGGACCCATTAAATAAAAATTTCCAAAACTACGGACCTACAAAACATTCAAACATAACACTCTCCAGGAACAATATGTATCACTTAATCTGACCAAATCTGAAAGATCGATCCTAGCGCAATTCCGACGTGGAATATTACCCATTCGAATTGAGACTGGACGGTATCGAAACGAATCAGTTTGTGACAGACTTTGTATCTTGTGCAACTCCGGTCAAATTGAAAACGAAATTTACTTCCTGCTTCACTGTTCTCTTGAAATGTTTTGTTTACCAATGCTAACCTGAACTTAAGTACAACGACACTGGTTAATAATGACATTCTTGCTTACATAATTACAAACTTTTCGAGACAATCAGCTAAATTCATTCTATCAGCATTTAATTTCCGTAAAGAAACTATTTCCAAGCCACGCATGTAATATTGAAATATGTATATATATTTAAAGTGACTTATAGGTCCATTGGGCCGGGTGTATCATACATTGGTTTCTATGTAATGTAACCTAATGTTATTGGTATATATAATACACATGTCACTCTAATAAAATAATTACTTACTTACTTACTTACTTACTTACTTACGTACTTACTTACTTACTTACTTTACGTACTTACTTACTTACTTACTTACGTACTTACTTACTTACTTACTTACTTACTTTACGTACTTACTTACGTACTTACTTACTTACTTACTTACTTACTTACTTACTTACTTACTTACTTACTTACTTACTTACTTACTTACTTACACTCAACAGGTGAAACAGCACAAACATCAAAATAAAGAATAAAATTCATTTACTGTATTTCCATAAATTGAGTGCACATGGTTTTTATTATTTATTTCTCTTAATTGAAATGTTTCCAATAAACTATCAATAAAATGCATTTAAAATGCACTGACCTTACCAGATTATATTTTCAATTAAAACCATTATTGTTCAGTTGTCTTGTACATAGAGAAATTTTGCGAAAATTGATCAAGTTTATACACCAATTATTACATCAGAACATTTAGGGTCAGGTAGGTCATTGTTGTTCGGTTTTTTCCAGGTGTGATCCATAGGCGTAGGAGGATTTTTAATATGGGGGGGGGGGGGGGCAAACCGAAGCTATGTCTATGGCACGAGGCGGGGAGAGTATGAGAGGGGTGCTAAACCCCTCGCATAGGTGGGGGTCCGGGGGGCCTCAAAATGTTCAAAACTAAGTCCTGTCTAGACGCATTTTCAATGTATTGTGGTTGGTTGGTTGGTTGAATGTTGCTTAACGTCGCATCAGCAATTTTTCAGCTATTCGCGACGAGAACTATTTAATTAATCTCTATGGATTAATCTATAACAATTTTGTGTATGCATGTGAAGTGCGAGTGTGTTGTATGGTCTGCCTTGTACTAGCGCGCACTCAGGGCGACTTTACCGTGCTAGCTCACAGAGTCAGTACGCCGCAGACAAGCGTACCACTCCCCAAGTCCATTATACTGATACCAGGTGAATCAGTAAAGGCCAACGGCAAGGAAAATTCACTTTCCCACATGTGGTCCGAGCGGGACTCGAACTCACAGCGGTGAGAGACCCTGGATTTGAAGACTGACGTCTTATCCATTAGGCCACCGCGCCCTCTCAATGTATTGTGCATCGTTTTGATAGGTTTAAAATGCTGTGATATCAAGGCAAGATTATAAAAAATATGACGTATGACACAAGTTCTATAATCATCTCTCATTGGAGATGGATATCGGAGGGTGATCCAGAATTTTAGAAAGGGGCGTATAATGTGAGATTTGAAAGGCTTGAACCTTCTAGGGGGGTTCGGGGGTATGTTCCCCCGGAAAATTTTGAAAAAATGGCGCAAAAATCCTGCATTCTAGTGCAATCTGAGCTGAACAATATGTATTATTAGCGACATAAAGGGGGGTGCGTATTCCCCCTACGCCCCCCGCTGAATCCGCCACTGGATATGGGGTACCCCGGAAAATTTTGACGCGCTTTTACAAGTATAATGATGAAATTGATAATTGATTGGTTACCAGATGGACATTTCCTGTTAAAGCTCTTGTTTTTGTTTTTTATTTTGTATGACATTTGCTTCCAGTATGCTTGGACATGTGGTCTTTCATTTTTGAAACGTCTTCTTCTTTGTATCCACATATTTCGCATTTAACTTTCAGTTCTCTGTTTTCTCTTCTTTCATGGCGTTTTAAATCACTACCCGTAGAAAAACTCTTGCCACACTTGACACACACATACGACTTGTTCATGCCGTGGCTACTACATTGGTGTCTTTTTAAAGTCGCATTTGAAAAAAACTGCTTTCCACAACAGTTGTAGGTGGCAGTCCCAGTATGTCTTCGTTCATGCTGCGACAGACTAGCACTGTGTTTGTACAATTTACCGCAGTACTTGCATATTAAAGGGGACTTTGAAGTGGATGCGGAGGCCATACCTGAAAGTAATGTTTAAAAACAAGTTATTACATCGAAAGAAATAAGTATTCACAAGCATTTCTGTAAAAAATGTGTGTACGATATCTACTTCAAAATGTGTGTGTACCTTATCAAAAATATTAAGTCTCAAATAGATTCCAAATAGATGCGTTTTAAAGTCAGACGGACTGACGAAAACCTCATGGTTGTATTCCTTTAGGTATAATTCCCGAAAAACTCGGGTTCGTTAGAATATTTGATGAAAGTAACAGAAGAGCGAAAAATGTGTGTACCTTATCTACATAATTTTGCCGTGGAAAATACTTTGTTCGAGAATCACTGAAAAACGGCTAAATGTGTGACTCTAACGTCAATAATTCCCGATAGCGCTCTATTCCAGAACTTCCGTGCGCTTTGTTTGGAACAGGTACGTTTTAAATTAAGAAAATAAAAACAGAAAAACTTACCTGAAGCGAGCGGTTTCCCTTGAATTTTTGATGTGCACCTTATCAAAAAGTCACGTGGGTTCCCCACATTATGTTTATAGTTGTTCCAAGTAAAAAGGTACAGAAGGGGTAATTTTGACATAGTCATATTTGTTGTTTTGTTAAAAAGTTAATAATATTGCTCTATGTACAGAATTAAGTTCACTTTTTTATGAATGAAAAAAAAATCCTATTAGGTCAGTATATTTTGTATTAAGTTTTCACAAATTTTGTGCGAGTTTGTCGGAAAATGCGACTTTATTCTTGCATTTCCATGTGCACTGAATTTGTGAAAATACAGTAATTCACTTGTTTGGCCTAGAACGACACATTTTTTAACTAATGTCTTAAAACTACAAAACCTTCAAGCTCATCTAACAAAGCCGAGATTTTTTTCTCATACGGATGAAGTTATTGGCGATAATGCATTTAACTACGTGCTACACATCAGACGATAAAACGGGTTTTATTTGATCTTTAGACTTATAAGAAACTTAACCAAATTATTTCAACACATTTTATAAAAATAAGATCGCATTAATGAAATTTGAGGTAAGTAATCTACGATCTATTTATTTCACATCGATATTCCTCACTGAATAAGTGATCGGACTATAGAATATGCAATGTAGCATCTGTTCAAATGAGTGCGTTCGTCTTAGTCACGCCCTAATAACAATACGGGTCTAGACCGGGAAATCGTAGATGTCGATAATTTGTATGGTTTACATTTGGAGTACAGTCGTACCTGTTTATAATCGCATTATTGATCCACGTTTGGAGTACCGGTTCACATTCGGAGTACTTCCATTCCATTCCCACCGCTCTCTGTGGGTTTGTTCCATTACCAACCAAAAACTGATTGCCTCGAAATAAGTGAAGGAATTATGACTGGGTCGTAAAGCACCAATCTAATCTCATCAATACATTTAGGGATACCATTAAGTGTAGTGATGTGCCAGTGACCGATTACACAATAGATTGTGACTAGATTTTAAGCGCTTTGCTTAAAGTATCCAATAATCGATGATCGGGTCCTCTTTTGATGGGTAAATTATGAGCAGAGAACAAGTGCGGTTACAGATCACAGCGCCGCTCGCCTCCTGTGTTCGAATCCCATGTCACTCGGGACAGGTCACTATGTGAGAAAGTTTGTCATTTCACTTGCCAAAGGTAAGTTTTTTCTCTGGTAATCCGGTTTCCTCTTCTATCCCAAAATAAAATAATCTTGACTGGGATGTAAAACTCCATTAATCCACCTCACTCCAATTTATCATGCCTTAAACGTGGAGCATGTAAAACGTAAACTAAGGAAGCAAGTTAACATCGCTTATTGTGAAACAAAATTTAATATAAATATATAATATATATTGCACTAATGTGGTAACTACTAAAATTACATCATCATGTACGAGTGAAAATTTACAATAATGTAAAAATTTTATAAAACTACACTATAGACCTGTCGAAAGTTTAACACTATATAAGTTCAAAAATCGACAGCTCATCTCAACCCCCCCCCCCCCCCCTCGTTAGCTACTATTACCTCTCGATAATTTTTCGACAGCTGTTATCTATCTCTTTTCGGGTCACTAGGTATCCATATTTCGGACATTCGGCAGTCAAGCCTCGACTTCTTTTCGATGGCTCAGCGTTAAACTTTCGACAGGTATAATGGTTACAGGTAAATCATCACAGTTTAATCAGACCGAAGGATGCCATTGGCTATATTACTACGCGGACGATGAAATCAAAGTATTAATAATATTGGGAAAGGTCTTGGACTTTGAAGTACAAGATGGTCTTCGAGACTAGTTTGCAAGAAACTGTTTCAGGTTGGTTGCTAATTATATCCTGTCTAACCAAAACTTTGTCTAACATACCTTTGACAACCACTAGAACATAATACAATTCCTTACTGGTAAATATGTTTAGTTTGCTTTCTAATTTATACATGTAATTGTCATTATATAATTTTGCGTTACAAAGTTATATATAAGTTAACCTGTCTTAAAGTCCACCTCCATATAAGAATTACCTTCTTTTTAAGGACAGTAAAATTTTATTCAAATTCCTTTTTATGTATGTTGTTTGAACTGGAAAATAAAGGCCACCTGCTTTTCTATACTAGCAAAATTTTGCTCTTTATTTTATGTTATTTGAACCTGTATGTAAGAGTCACTTGTCCATAAATGTCATTTTACTGTTTCTATTGGACGGTCTTTATAGACAGGTTTGACTGTGTAGCATTGTTACATAATCTCTTTATACAGAGGATTTAAATAAAGAATAGAAAGAATACTCTACTGATAAGCCATCTCTACAGTCAGGTCGGACAACCAGTAAGCTCCAGGGGTATCACCGTCTAGATGAAAGGAGACAATATTAAGTCCTTGTTGGCACATCTCTAATGGTACATCAAATTTCTGAACCCCAAAATTGTCCCTCGGAGCTTCTCCATATTTTTCTTTCAGTTTTTTATCATTTACAAGGACGTTAATAATGGCGTCAAGTGTCGTCCGGCAATGGTTGACCTCGATTCGTACTTCTTTGATTTTTGGCAATTCGTAAATCTGGAAATGACAATCTATTCTGCTTTGTCCAGGTTTTCGGAACAGTTTATATGGTCTTTCTTTTCTATACTGATCGACAGTTTCAACATTGCTGCAAATAACGCTATCATATGTCTTACTGAAATCCACTACAATGGTATCTGTAATAGCAATCAATAAACGGACACGATAAAATGTGTGAAATGACATCATGCAAAAATACTTAATTAATAAACATTACAATAGTTTGCTACAAACATATTTTAGTCAGCGTGCCAGACTTAGAGATACGGTGGCCTAATGTATCAGATGTCAGTCTACAAATCCAGGGTCTCTCACCACTGTGAATTCGAGTCCCGCTCAGACCACATATGGGAAAGTGGATCTTCATTGCCGTTGGTCTTAACCGGTTCACCTGGTGTCTGTATCATGTGACTGGGGGAGTAGTACGCTTCTCTGCGCTACTGACTCGGTGAGCTAGCACCTTAAAGCCGCCACGAGTGCGCGCTGGTACAAGGCAGACCATACAACACAATCGCACTTCACATGCATATACAAACTTGTTCATAGAATTCATAGAGATTAATAAAATTCTCGTCGCGAATAGATGCAAAATTGCTGATGCGACGTTAAGCAACATTCAACCAACCAACCATCGTGCAAGACTGAATTTAATTATTAATTATTTATTTACAATGTATATTTTATCTTATCGTATTTTTTGCGGGAGGCAAAATAAATAAAAAAAACAAGTTACACGAGTGTCTTCATAAACATGCTACACTGTATTTAAATCATTCAACTGTCTCTTTTTTGCATTCAAATATGTGTTATCTATTACCATAGTAACAAAACAATCATGAATTTATTTATTTTTGTAATTTGAAATTGATGTCACATTGTGCATGTATATTCCCGCCAAAAAACAAACGAAAGTTTTCCCCAAAGGTGCCTTATATTCATTCGTGAGGTCATACAAATTATCCTGCTTGCACTACAAATGATATACATTGACACACCCATGATGAAACCAAGATAAACCCCAGCGTTGTGCATTATGAAATGATAAAAAGAGATTCTTAAAATTTTATAATTAAATAAAAAGCATTATCATTTAGAATAATGTGTGATTCATAAAATGCAGCAATGTTTTGTAATTAGTGCAGTGTACCGGTATGGTGTCTGTGTGTTGTAACTGTAACACAAACTATTTTTACAACTGTAGTTACTGTGTTTACAGGACACGTGAATACTTACACGTGTATAAATGCGTTATATCATACCTGTTCTGCTCATTATGTCTGTGCTCTGTAGATTTCCCTGGATCACAATATTTGTAACACGTAAATAAACAGAAATATTCACCTGAACCTTTTTCTGATTGGCTAGATTTTACTTTGATATATAGAAGAGTGTAGATAGTGAGAGTTATCCCCTTGGTGTGGGAGTTATCCGATGGGGATATAAACTAAATGCACTAAATAGTGCTGTTATATACCAGTTTGAATTTAAAAGTGGTATTGTGAGGTGATTTCTCGCTTGAAGCCTTAACCATCCGCTTAGTTTACAGCTCCAATCCGACTCCACATCAATCCATACGTCTAAAAACACGAGAATCATAATATAATGAAAACAAGCATATACCAACCCATGTCCAAAGCACAATCCAAAAGCAAAATAAAAATTTTGAAAACGGGCAAATTAGCTAAACATCTGAACTTCCACTATCTTCCACTAGAGAAGCGAAACTATGTATTCTGGAGGGTAAGTGCCTCCTTTAGTAAATACACCCGCAACACGTGAATGATTAAAATTGAGAATAAAAGGAACATAAAAGTATGGTACGTCAAACGTATTCATGGTAACTTTGGATATAGACAACAATACTGTTCACGACGACCATGAAACTTTTTGATGGCCCTAGACTTGTTAATTGCAATATCCCCGTTTCAACAATTCATTTATAAATTAGCAACTTTCTTCGTTGTCTGAAGGTCTCGTAGTGGGAACAAGTTCTACAATAGCGTATCAATTGTGAAACAAATACTCCATAAGCAGGAGACGCAAGTACATGTATATTGCTGCCTAGAAAACGAACTTTTACAATGGAAATATTGAAGTCATCAAGCTTGTCATGTAGCTTCAAATGTAGACTTTCGTAGGTTTCATACTTAAGGTACAAGTCCAAATATGAAGCAGAACTTGAAAACTCAGTTGTATCATTGAATTTTATTAAGCTAACTAGGGTAGATTACATTCACATGGACTCCAAATTTAAACTTATAAAGAGATATAACGTCATCTTTATATCTGTATGTGGAGTTGAATGATTAAACGATACAGTTTTTCCAGATTATTTTGGCAACTGCACACTTCACTGACAGATGGAATAAATACCCTGTGTAACCTTAGTTTAAGCATCATTATAGCATAGTTGGTTTTAGTTCTTTAACAAAATCCTAATAATAAGCACAAACAAATGAAGTATAATAACATGTAATAATATATAAAAGAAAGAATAGTAAAATATTTGAGATACAGGCTAAGTATTTTATCACAATTGTTTCTGTTCTGACAATATCATAACATTCTCGTAACAACAAACACAATATATATGTATAGCTTAAGTTGCATTTAACCGACAACTCGATACTATTATGAACATATATTGAAGAATGAACACGCATTTTCCTCTCCATTTAGGAATTTAAAGTATACGTATTCTATGATTGTATGAAAAATAACATATAAGAAAAAAGTATTCAGACTACTGTCACTGTCAACTGACTGCTGTGTGGTTACTTTTGTGTTTAAATAGACTTTTTTGTTAAATCAATCTGAAAATCAAGTCCTTATCGTCAGTATATTCTACCTCCACCTGAGCATCGGAGATCAAATATGGTCCTTCAGATGTTTTGGAAAGCAAAACTAACTTTGTTCTCATCACACTCCCAAAATTCCTTAGGAACAGAAAATTCCTGTGTAGAAAATTCATATTTAGATAAGTTGTCGTAATTTCGTTTTAGGATATCGTCATTGACGAGTATATCGACGGTACCGTTGTTCTGTGTTCGTCGATGTGTTATCGTCAATCTGACGTCTTTGACTCTGTACCTGGTGTACAAAATAAACCAGACTTCACTACCCGGGTCACAAAGATATAAATATGGATTTCCCTTTCGTAACTCGTCAGTAACCTCGTACAATCACTTCTAAAATGTCGTAAATTGTAACGGAAAATATCTGTAAATATACAAGATTAATAAACATTACATAAAATGGTGTGTATTGCCTATACATAAAAATAAGTGAAAATATGCTGTCCAAAATAGCCAAACCCGCTCAAAAGCACTACAAAACGGGTGGAATAGAAAAGTAAACGTCACACATATGTCATGTGCTACTTTTGAATATTTTTTCATAAAAGTCAAAAGTAGCACATGACACATACAATACTACAGATTATAGAACTACACTGTAATTTTAATGTAGACTTTATAACTTTTAGCAAGCCATTTTTCGTAATAATATCCTAATTTTCTTACTTACCTGTAGTCATTTTCTGCCTGTTTTACCAGCAAATATATTTCTAAATCTCGCAGAGCTAATCGAGCTACATATATGAAGACATATATAGAATTATTATGTTTTGTATGATATAGTTTACAATAAGAGTACTTTAACATTATAATTCCTGCATGATTTATGGGCGATATATACCTTATACCTTTGAACATATCAGTCGTGTGTTCTAACTATTATTTCTTAATGTTTATAAACATGATACAGTTTTAAAGACTTTGGTCACTATTCGTTGTGTATGTAATAGTAGTAGAGTATAATAGTCAGCACCATGGCTTTAACCTAGACCATAAAACCATGAATAGAAAGTAAACAGTCTTTAAAGACATTGGTCACAAATTGTTATATATGTAATAGTGGTTCAGTAGAGTTTCAATCTGGACTATAAAACATGTTAAGCATAATTTGAAAGTAAACAGTCTTTAAAGACATTGGTCACAATTTAATGTGCATGAAGTAGTAGTAGAGTAGAGCACCGTGGCTTCAATCTGGAGTATATTAAGCATGTTGAGCATAACTGGAAAGCATATTGAATACATGTATTATTTTTACATTCCACACCTAAACCTTGGCACCATGGCACCATGGCCCATACATTCACTCGTTGGTACAATTTAAAACCAACAATTTACCGTCACAGACATACAAAATACAGTTTTTGTTGTTTTTTCTTTGGCAATCTTTTTTAACTATAAACGAAAATCAACCAAACTTTTCGCGCAATATTCATTTCTGTATAGACTGTATTGGGAAAGGTCTTGGACTTTGAAGTACAAGATGGTCTTCGAGACTAGTTTGCAAGAAACTGTTTCAGGTTGGTTGCTAATTATATCCTGTCTAACCAAAACTTTGTCTAACATACCTTTGACAACCACTAGAACATAATACAATTCCTTACTGGTAAATATGTTTAATTAGCTTTCTAATTTATACATGTAATTGTCATTATATCATT
Organism: Anadara kagoshimensis; assembly: GCA_021292105.1. Taxonomy (NCBI): domain Eukaryota; kingdom Metazoa; phylum Mollusca; class Bivalvia; order Arcoida; family Arcidae; genus Anadara; species Anadara kagoshimensis. The sequence continues at coordinate 5,950,693 of CM037865.1, forward strand.
TTGCGTTACAAAGTTATATATAAGTTAACCTGTCTTAAAGTCCACCTCCATATAAGGATTACCTTCTTTTTAAGGACAGTAAAATTTTATGCAAATTCCTCTTTAAATATGTTGATTGAACCTGTCATAACGACCACTTGTGCTTTTCAAGGCTAGTGAAATTTTGCTCTTTGTTTTATGTTATTTGAACCTGTATATAAGGGTCACTTGTCCATGAATGTCATTCTACTGTTTCTATTGGACGGTCTTTATAGACAGGCTTGTCTGTGCAGTATTGTTATATAACCTCTATATACACAAGATATAAATAAAGAGAAAGAAGAATCTACTGATAAACCATCTCTACAGTCAGGTCGGACAACCAGTAAGCTCCAGGGGTATCACCGTCTAGATGAAAGGAGACAATATTAAGTCCTTGTTGGCACATCTCTAATGGTACATCAAATTTCTGAACCCCAAAATTGTCCCTCGGAGCTTCTCCATATTTTTCTTTCAGTTTTTTATCATTTACAAGGATGTTAATAATGGCGTCAAGTGTCGTCCGGCAGTGGTTGACCTCGATTCGAACTTCTTTGATTTTTGGCAATTCGTAAATCTGGAAATGACAATCTATTCTACTTTGTCCAGGTTTTCGGAACAGTTTATATGGTCTTTCTTTTCTATACTGATCAACAGTTTCAACATTACTGCAAATAACACTATCATATGCCTTACTGAAATCCACTACAATGGTATCTGTAATAGCAATCAATAAACGTACACGATAAAATGTGTGAAATGACATCATTCAAAAATACTTTGTTAATAAACATTACAATAGTTTACTACAAACATGTTTTAGTCAGCGTACCAGACTGAGAGGCCACGGTGGCCTTAAGGATCAGATGTCAGTCTAGAAATCCAGGGTCTCTCACCGCTGTGAATTCAAGTCCCGCTCCGACCACATGTGGGAAAGTGAATTTTCCTTGCCATTGGCCTTTACCGATTCACCCGGTGTCAGTATCATGTTACGCTTCTCTGCGCTACTGACTCTGTGAGCTAGCACCTTAAAGTCGCCACGAGTGCACGCTGGTACAAGCCAGACCATACAACACAATCGCACTTCACATGCATACACAAACTTGTTCATAGAATTCCTAGAGATTAATAAAATTCTCGTCGCGAATAGATGCAAAATTGCTGATGCGACGTTAATTAACATTAAACCAACCAACCATCGTGCAAGACTGAATTTAATTATATTTATTTATTATTTATTTATTTATTATTTATTTATTTTATTTATTTATTTACAATGTATATTTTATCTTTATGTATTTTTTGCGGGGAGGCAATATTATACCGAACAATAAATCAAAAACAAGTTACACGAGTGTCTTCATAAACATGCTCCACTGTATTTAAATTATTCAAGACAAATCATTCCACTGTCTCTTTTTTGCATATAAATATGTGTTATCTATTACCATAGTAACGAAACAATCATGAATTTATTTATTTTTGTAATTTGAAATGGATGTGCATGTATATTCCCGCCAAAAAACAAACGAAAGTTTTCCCCAAAGGTGCCTTATATTCATTCAAATTATCCATGCTTGCACTACAAATAATATACATTGACACACCCATGATGAAACCAAGATAAACCCCAGCGTTGTGCATTATGAAATGATAAAAGGGGATTCTTAAAATTTTTATAATTAAATAAAAAGCATTAAAATTTAGAATAATGTGTGATTCATAAAATGCAGAAATGTTTTGTAATTAGTGCAGTGTACCGGTATGGTGTCTGTGTGTTGTAACTGTAACACAAACTATTTTTACAACTGTAGTTACTGTGTTTACAGGACACGTGAATGCTTACACGTGTAAAAACGCGTTATAGCATACCTGATCTACTCATTATGTCTGTGCTCTGTAGATTTCCCTGGATTTGACCTACCTATCACAATATTTGTAACACGTAAATAAACAGAAATATTCACCTGAACCTTTTTCTGATTGGCTAGATTTTACTTTGATATATAGAAGAGTGTAGATAGTGAGAGTTATCCCCTTGGTGTGGGAGTTATCCGATGGGGATATAAACTAAATGCACTAAATAGTGCTGTTATATACCACTGTTTGAATTTAAAAGTGGTATTGTGAGGTGATTTCTCGCTTGAAGCCTTAACCATCCGCTTAGTTTACAGCTCCAATCCGACTCCACATCAATCCATACGTCTAAAAACACGAGAATCATAATATAATGAAAACAAACATATACTAACGCATGTCCAAAGCACAATCCAAAAGCAAAATAAAAACTTTGAAAACGGGCTAAACATCTGAACTTCCACTATCTTCCACTAGAGAAGCGAAACTATGTATTCTGGAAGGGTAAATGCCTCCTTTAGTAAATACACCCGCAACACGTGAATGATTAAAATTGAGAATAAAAGGAACATAAAAGTATGGTTCGTCAAACGTATTCATGGTAACTTTGGATATAGACAACAATACTGTTCACGACGACCATGAAACTTTTTGATGGCCCTAGACTTATTAATTGCAATATCCCCGTTTCAACAATTCATTTATAAATTAGCAACTTTCTTCGTTGTCTGAAGGTCTCGTAGTGGGAACAAGTTCTACAATAGCGTATTAATTGTGAAACAAATACTCCATAAGCAGGAGAAGCAAGTACATGTATATTGCTGCCTAGAAAACGAACTTTTACAATGGAAAAATTGAAGTCATCAAGCTTGTCATGCAGCTTCAAATGTAGACTTTCGTAGGTTTCATACTTGAGGTACAAGTCCAAATATGAAGCAGAACTGGAAAACTCAGTTGTATCATTGAATTTTATTAAGCTAACTAGGGTAGATTACAGTCACATGGACTCCAAATTTAAACTTATAAAGAGATATAACGTCATCTTTATATCTGTATGTGGAGTTGAATGATTAAACGATACAGTTTTCCAGATTATTTTGGCAACTGCACACTTCACTGACAGATGAAATAAATACCCTGTGTAACCTTAGTTTAAGCATCATTATAGCATAGTTGGTTTTAGTTCTTTAACAAAATCCTAATAATAAGCACAAACAAATGAAGTATAATAACATGTAATAATAGATAAAAGAAAGAATAGTAAAATATTTGAGATACAGGCTAAGTATTTTATCACAATTGTTTCTGTTCTGACAGTATCATAACATTCTCATAACAACAAACACAATATATATGTATAGCTTAAGTTGCATTTAACCGACAACTCGATACTATTATGAACATATATTGAAATATTCCTCTCCATTTAGGAATTTAAAGTATACGTATTCTATGATTGTATGAAAAATAACATATAAGAAAAAAGTATTCAGACTACTGTCACTGTCAACTGACTGCTGTGTGGTCACTTTTGTGTTTATATAGACTTTTTGTTAAATCAATCTGAAAATCAAGTCCTTATCGTCAGTATATTCTACCTCCACCTGAGCATCAGAGATCAAATATGGTCCTTCAGATGTTTTGGAAAGCAACACAGTAACTTTGTTCTCATCACACTCCCAAAATTCCTTAGGAACAGAAAATTCCTGTGTAGAAAATTCATATGTAGATAAGTTGTCGTAATTTCGTTTTAGAATATCGTCGTTGACGAGTATATCGACGGTACCGTTGTTCTGTGTTCGTCGATGTGTTATCGCCAACCTGACGTCTTTGACTCTGTATCGTTCTGGTGTAACAAAATAGAACCAGACTTCACTTGACCCCGGATCACAAAGATATAAATATGGATTTCCCTTTCGTAACTCGTCAGTAACTCTCGTACAATCACTTCTAAAATGTCGTAAATTGTATCGGAAAATATCTGTAAATATACAAGGTTAATTAAACATTACATAAATAATGGTGTGTATTGTCCCTACATGAAAAATAAGTGAAAATATTACCTGTCCAAAATAGCCAAACCCGACCAAAGGGTGGAATAGAAAAGTAAACGTCACACATATGTCATGTGCTACTTTTGAATTATATTTTTCATAAAAGTCAAAAGTAGCACATGGCACATACAATACTAGAGATTATAGAACTACACTGTAATTTTAATGTAGACTTTATAACTTTTAGCAAGCCATTTTTCGTAATAATATCCTAATTTTCTTACTTACCTGTAGTCATTTTCAGCCTGTTTTAACAGCAAATATATTTCTAAATCTCGCAGAGCTAATCGAGCTACATATATGAAGACATATATAGAATTATTATGTTTTATGTATGATATAATTTACAATAAGAGTACTTTAACATTATAATTCCTACATGATTTATGGGCGATATATACCTTATACCTTTGAACATATCAGTCGTGTGTTCTAACAATTATTTCTTAATATCTATAAACATGATACAGTTTTAAAGACTTTGGTCACTATTCGTTGTATATGTAATAGTAGTAGTAGAGTATAATAGTCAGCACCATCGCTTTAACCTAGACCATAAAACCATAATTAGAAAGTAAACAGTCTTTAAAGACATTGGTCACAATTTGTTATATATGTAATAGTAGTTCAGTAGAGTTTCAATCTGGACTATAAAACATGTTAAGCATAATTGGTCACAATTTAATGTGCATGAAGTAGTAGTAGAGTAGAGCACCGTGGCTTCAATCTGGAGTATATTAAGCATGTTGAGCATAAGTGGAAAGCATATTGAATACATGTATTATTTTTACATTCCACACCTCAACCTTGGCACCATGGCCCATACATTCACTCGTTGGTACAATTTAAAACCAACAATTTACCGTCACAGACATACAAAATACAATTTTTGTTGTTTTTTCTTCGGCAATCTTTTTGAACTATAAACAAAAATCAACCAAACTTTTCGTGCAATATTCATTTCTGTATAGACTGAAAACTTTTAACAAGTAATTAAGTGATGGTGCATTTATTTTATAGTTTCTATATTTGCATTAACATTTATTACTAAAACTACCATTCTGTCATTTACCATTTTTAGCTTTATCATTAAACGCATTTTTAAAACATTAGTACATGTATATGATAATGTATTTGTTCCATTAACGTCATTAAGCTTTTTAAAATTTAGATTTGAAATAAAAAATATTACTTAATTAAAACCTGTTTTAAAATTTAATTAATATAACAATTATAATGTGTAAAGACAGATATCTCTCTGAAGTATTTATAAAAATATTTAAATAACGACTTATCACGTAAGTGTACCAATTACAATTAATTCAGGACTATTACGGTACAGACATGTCCAAAGTTTAACACTGAGCTAACGGATAAGAAGTCAAAGCTAAGCTGTCCCGAGTGACCGAGATATCGATAGCTAGTGACCGAAAATCATCCAACAGCTAGATATAGCAGCTTCTGAAAACATTGAGATATAGCCTGGTATCTAATGAACTGAGGTGAGATTCGGTACTAACCCATTCGCAATATGTTAAAGTATCGACGGGTCTGTACTGGACTTTATCTATTATAAATCTATTTCCTTATCTGCTTTGTTGACAATATAAATATATTATATATAGACATGCAGACAAACCTTTTACCCTCTGAGAACTTAACATATCTAGTTGTGCGTTGTTAGAGGTTGTTGCATTGTTACGTGCAATCAAATTGTTAAACAAAAACCACATTTTTAGATTTCTTGACCCTATTTGACATGCAATTCCTCATGCACATGTTGTTCAGATTTGAAGATGAATTTTTTCCTGTTCCTTTAAATTGTTTGGACACGGGGTCTTGGTTGGGGACATGTTGTTCAGACTTCAAGATGGATATATTTTCCCTGTTCCTTTAAATTCCTTTTTTTATTTCCCTGTTCGTTTAAATTTAGATTTGAAGATGGATATTTTTTCCTGTTCCTTTAAATTGTTTGGACACGTGGTCTTAATTGGGGACATGTTGTTCAGATTTAAAGAGATAGATATTTTTCTTGCTCTTTCAATTGTTAAAAGCAATGGATCTTTGTTGTGCGTTTAACAATGGGTACTAATCATTCACCTTCATGCTGCTCTAGAAAATGATCCGCGTACTTTTATGTCAGTTGTGTGATATCATCGTCTGCTTATGTAATTTGGCAAAGTAACAAAATACCCAAACAACAATATACAATAGTATGACAAATACGGCGTGGTTGTGTAATTACTATTTTTTTCTGTATGTGTATCCACTGCTTGTCATGGTCTGTTTGTCGCCCATTGTTGTGTCTTGTCTGGCTTCTTATAATTATATCATTTACTTATATGGCGTGTTTTTGGTTGAGTTGACTGTTGTTAAGTACGTGTTTTTGAACTCTTCCACATAAAATTTCTTTGTTTTTATATTAAAACCGCATGTGAACTTGAATGACACTAATGAACAGTTTCGTCTCGTACCCAAATGACTGTCTAAAGTATGGAGTTTAATTCAAACACTTTTGTTTCAAAAGCAAGCAAAGCAAACACAAACATACTAAATAACAATCCCAAAAGCAAAATAACAACAATTATCTTAGAGTAAGAGGCTAGTCGTTATATTGATCAATGTCGATGACTGTATCCTTAACTGTCTTATATAAAGAGTATAGTACATTTATGCTGTGTAACACTTGTGACATATTCTAGGTTGTTCATTGCTCTATAAGATCCCTTAATTTCAACTAAAGCTAAAGGGTGTTTTATATTTAACCACTGAAGTGGTATTTATAGTGCAATAGCTTTCATTGCCTTGCAAAGCAAACTGATCATAAATAGCGCACACTAACTTCCAAAATAAATTTCTTCTATGTTTTCTTTATAAGCCTCCCTCGATATATTGCCAACCCATTTTATAATGCCAAAATCAAATGGTGGTGATGGATAGCAGTTTTTTTTATATTTATTTTTAGTTGATTTTGTTATATAGGTGATACTTGTATTTGGATTTATGTTAGTGTTTAGTCGGTTGCTTTGGATGCGCTACATTGTATTAAAGATTCCATAGTGACCGACTCGATGAACATCTTCAATCAAATTAGAGGTAATGTGGAAAGCTACTATATGAACGTCAATCAAGTCAGAGACAGTAAACTATTTCCTTTATAAATTGTGGTTCTGGTCCATCATACTGGAGGTGGTAAGCTATTTGCTTTAAATTATTGGTTATGGTTCAAGTTCTGGTAAAACATATTTCTAAGTCTTTTTTCTTAATAATTTTGAATTAAGTAAATCACAAATTATCCAAACACTTACCTAGATAATAATATTTTTTATAAAAACTGGAATATATCATTATAGGTGGAGTAATCCACTTCTACTTTGACATCGGACAGGTGGTATGGATACAGTGAATCCTTGTGTAAAACAACGGACACTTTATTCTCTTCACAATCACAGAAGTCCAGTGGTACATCAAAACTGTCAAGCTCGAAGGTACTCACAGACATCCCGTCATAACGTGTCCTCAGTTTGTCTCCGTTCACTAAGATGTTCACCATCGTGTTTGGTCCGGTTCGACGATGGTAAAGATGGAGACGAATTGCTTTGACTCGGAAACGTTCGGGAGTCGAGAAGAAAACCCAAGCTTCACTAGAACCTGGGTCATTAAAGTTGACATAGGGTTCGTTTTTCCTGAATTCGTCGGATAGAACTGAGCAATCTGTTTTGAAATCTTTCCATGTAAAGCTAAATGTTTCTGAAAATTAAAGTAAAGCATTATCTTCAAAGATCGGTTAGCATTCATAGTAAATAATTTTACATTCTAGAATATCAAGGTTCTTATGTGCGACGTTTAATAAGTTAATGACGTACTCATTTTCTCGTATTCATATAGAGTTTTCTATTAGCTCGTTTGATTGATCCTCAAAATATTATCGAAAAATTAAACCTCTTCTCAGTTTCATAAAATATTAAGCTGCATAATTAGTTTAAAAATCAATATTTACATATCGAGAATATTGTTCGTGGATACAAAATGCCATTTACATTACATGTATTTATGATTGGTTGGTTGAATGTTGCTTAACGTCGCATCAGCAATTTTTCAGCTATTCACAACGAAAACTATTTTATCAATCTCTATGGATTAATCTATGAACAATTTTGTGTGTACATGTGAAGTGCGAGTGTTTTTTATTATATGCCTTGTATTAGCGTGCACTCAGGGCGACTTTACAGTGCTACCTCACAGAGTCAGTATGCCGCAGACAGGCATATCATTTCTCCAGTCCATTATACTGATAACAGGTGAATCAATAAAGGCCAACGGCAAGGAAAATTCACTTTCCCACATGTTGCCCGAGCGAGACATGAACTCGCAGCAGTGAGATACCCTGGATTTGAGGACTGACGTCTTATCCATTAAGCCACCGCGGCCTCCTTATGTATTTATGTATTACTGCTTTGTGGAATTAAAAATAAAAATGTCTGTTAATAAAATTATATGAATATATAATATTAATATAATTTTATAATTAGAAAAAAAATCGACATTTTATACGTGTGTTTATATGTTAAATGTGCTGAGAAAAATAATAATACAGTTTTAAAATTTACTTAAAAACAGTCATTAAAGAAAATACTTGTAACTTCAAGAAAATTATACATCTATTTATATATTTTTACAAACAAAAATATTTTGTTAAAAATAATGCATACGTATAATTGCAGATATAAACTCACCCGTCATATTCATAAAATCAGATTATTCTCATGTTTTGGAATAAGAACGCTTTTCAAAAATTTTACTTCATTCATCGCAAAATTTAAAAAAAAATGAAGAAAAATAATTCAACATGCCCAATGTCACTTCTTCCGAAAACCGGTTGTGATTGGATGAAATAAAGAAAACCAAGCAACAAAAAAACCAACCAAAACGCCCATAGTAACCGGAGTATTATTTATAATAAAATATTTAGTAATTTTCTTCTTTTTTTTAAATTTGGACTCATCATTTTAAAAAGGAATCATAATCAATCATTTACCTTCAAACGCTACTTTCAACGTTTTGTTGAAATTGCTTTAATTTTGGCGTTGCCATCGAGATGTAGACCTCCACTGCCAAAATCAACTGACTTGGTAGTTTTCACATAACTTTTTCCTTGTCACTTCAAAATTGTTATGGTTCTTCAAAACCCTAATTTTATCCATAATATATATGAAACTTTGAGAAAATTACATTTAATTTTTCAATTTAAAATGTATTGTTTAACTTAAAATTACAAGCTTTTCAATTTGGAATTGCACATAAAAATGATTTTTAAAAATCATCATAGTATGGCGAATCTTAGTGTGCTTGTACCCAGATACTTGAGATCATGAATGGGTCATGACGTAGGCGACGGGAAGATATGATCAGGTGTTTCAGTTGATTAATTCATTAATTATTTAAGCATTATAGTTTTGATCAACATCTACACCGGATCTGGTTTTAAATGCTCTTATCTGATCCAATTCTTTGTTTTATAATTGATCATTTATATAAACTGTGAATGTCTTGTTAATTAAATCCCAATAAAGTCAGTTTGTTTGAAATTCAAGTTGTTTAAATGCTGTAATTGATATGTAATAAAATAATTTATTTGATCATAGTGTCATTAATCGTCTGGCAAAGATAGCAAGATTTAATATTGAAGGTTGTGTTATAGTACATGGATATTCTAATATTAAATTCACACGTACAAAAAGAATTTCAAATGATACTCAGTATATCAGTATATGTCTATCTGCTTGATGGACATAAACTGTCTCTAAATCTGAGATCTCTTTCTAAACTTGTTACATATAAGGATCCTCTAATCAAAATCTAAGTACATGTAGATCTGTAAAACAATTTATGAACTGACCAGATGAGCATCTCCAATAAAACTGGTCAGATTTTAACATTAACCATATACATGAACAACGCCAATAAAACCAGAGACAATCAGATTTATATCGAACAACTAGATCATCAAAATTAACTAGGTTTAATGTTGCCCGAATGCATTTATAAACATTTTCAATAAAACAAGGTATGGCCAAATTTCATGTTGCACGAATACATCAATAACTCCAATAAAACAAGAAATGGCCAAATTCCATGTTATCCGAATGCATTAATATCTCAAGCGATGGTCAAATTTCATGTTGCCCGAATACATCAACAACTTCAATAAAACAAAGGGATGGTCAAATTTCGTGTTGCCCGAATACATCAACAACTTCAATAAAACAAAGGGATGGTCAAATTTCGTGTTGCCCGAATACATCAGCAACTTCAGTGAAACAAGGGGATGGTCAAATTTCGTGTTGCCCGAATACATCAACAACTTCAGTGAAACAAGGGATAGCTGAGTTTCATATTGCCCGAATACATCAACATTTCCAATAAAACAAGGGATGGTCAAATTTCGTATTGCCCGAATACAACGTGCATGAACATCTCTCAATGAATTCAGATATACGGTAGTCAGATTTCCTATAGACCGAATAATGAAACTCTCCAATAAAACAGATGTTAATATTTCACCGTGACCGACAAGAGGGACATCTCCAATAAAACCGGACTGGCCCCCAGTAAGATTTTATATAGACTGACTAAATAAACATCTCAAATACATATTGGCTATTTTAAAGTAAATCAAATGTTTGTCCAGTGCATATGTCTTCCTGTAGATGGACAAATCACGTTTAATTATATGAACCGTCTGACGATGTTGCTATAATCGTATCAAAAAGTAATTGTGTTCGACCTATGTATTTTGAATTGATTTTTGTTTGGATACACTCAATTCAATTACAATATGATATTAGATTTGAATAAATGCAAAACGTCATTGTTTTCTCTAAAACTACTCTAAATTTCTAAAAAGTCTGTAATATTTTCAATACGCGTTTTTATTTCACGCTTTTCCATTTTTCCTCAATTATTTTGTTTTTTATGTTGTATTTTGTATAAGATTTCAAAACAAGCACCTGACAGTTTTCCCGTATGTAACTGTACGCGTTAATTAAAAATGTACAAGGCGTTCACTATTCAAACCATGTCAATAAATCCCGCTGTTCGAGTCTGTTTTTGTCATTGTCTCATCAGTCTATATAATTGTATCGCCCTTACCAGAAATCAATAATGGCATATATTAGACCAAAGCATTATCATACATAATTATTGATTGGTTTAAACACTCGATGCCGAAGATTGACATAATGAGAAAGAGAGTCTTCTATACTGAAAAATCAATTACCGCGTGATTCCAATAATGGCGGACTCCGATCTGTAGTCATCATAATTAATATAGAAACATATCTAACATGTAAAACGTATTTTTTTTAATCAGGCTTTTTAGGTTTAGAAATATAAGATGGCAGACACCTACACGTTTGCTTTTTCTACACCATCTTGGACAACCAATGTACGCGGATTTTTATCACAGTTTTCTGACATATTTAGTGTGTTTACAAATTATATAGCTCCATCTTATAAACATGATCGATGTGAAAGGTAAGTCTTCAAGTCGTATATTTATTTATTTATTTTACAATGTACTATTTCACAAGATCTGACCCGATGACCATGATACAGTAATGGGTCATATATGCTAGATGTGGATGTAAGACCGTGCGTACCTACGGAAGCGTACTTAGGACCTCTTTAATATTTTTAATATAATTCGTGCCCACGGATTATAGTTCGATTGAACGATTATTCGTTCCCACGGATTATTTTAAAGAATATTTTAAGAGGTCCTAAATGCGCTCCCGTACGTTCCCGATAAAAAGTGTCAGTTTACGTATACATTGTGTACATGTATTATACATTATAAATCTCTTATTAATGGTATATTTGCTCTCTTACCATCTTGATTGTTTCTCTATGTGATATATATTGTACTGTATCATTGTTATCATTATGCCACCAGCTACATGTGTATGTAAACTTTATTTGTAGCAAAAAGCATTTGTATGCTTTCTGCAATAAACAAAAACAAACATACTTATCCATTTCCGAATCACAATCCAGAAGCAAAGTAAAAACTTTGGAACTGACAAGTTAGGTTAGACACGTGAACTTCCACCAGGGAAGTGAGGCTGGGTGTTCCGGAAGGGTAAGCACCCCCTGTTTAGCTAGCTACACCCGTCACGTGTGTAATCAAAATTGTGTGAAAGGAACATGGAACTATGAGACGTCAAATATATCCAAGGCAATCCTGGACATATTGAAGATATTGAACTTGAACATGTATTCATTATTACTAAAACCCCGTTTTCAGGATTGTAGACATTTTACAAACATTGACATTTTTTCAAGTGACGCCATTCTGTATGAAGATGACATAATTTACAATGTTAGTCTCTTCTCAAAATCTTATTTCAAAAAGTCTGCGTAGATCTACTCAAAAAATTTGAATTTCGATTCACTACAAATTGAAATTTTGAGAAGATAGTTACGTTGCACATTAGGTCACCTCCTAATAAAACCGTGATACTGGAAAATGTGAATTTGTTAAAACTGTGGCTACAATCCTCGAAAATAGGGTTTAAGTAACAATTAATGGATATGGTCAAGTAAGCTAACAATTGGTTTCAAAAATATCTAAATCTATTGAAAAAACTATTTTCTTTTAGTTTGAAAGGAATGGCATGAATGGTGTACGACTGTTCAGGGGAAAGTAATAATTCCAGGCTTAGAAACAATATATCAAAATTAAAATACTAAAAAATCAAAGATTAAAGGAAAACTGTGCGGATTGGATTACTAGACTAGTAAAGGAATTGAGAAATTATGAGGTTATTGGTCAAAACTTGCAAGCAGTTTATACAATCATTAATTTATTTATTTATTTATTTATTTATTATTTATTTATTTATTTATTTATTTATTTATTGCCATGAAATACCAATACGACTACTCTTAAAGTTTTTGGCCAAATCCGTTTTTCTATTTTTCTTTTTAACCCGAAAACACTTGTTAGTCGTTTTACAGCTTACACTTATAACATATAAAACTACTTGAACTAAGGGCAAAATTAATCCCCTCTGCGTCAGCTGTATGTTTGACATTTGTTTTCGTTTGTAAAATAATTGATTATTGCCAACATGGCAAGAGAGATAGAATCGTAAGTTTTATTTAAAGAAATGAATTAATTTAGTCCAACAGTCGAATAATCCAGTCAAACATTTTGACATCGGGCAGATTCGAATCTGGATCACCATATAACCATGTAACATAATGTGACAGTCACAAATCATAAATTGTGTCGTATCCTGTTGTGGGCTGTCCTGGCCAAAGGCATGGAGTTATGATGGCAATTTATATGTTAAAAAGAATGCTGAATAATGTCTAACACAGGCAAAAGAATTTATTCACCAGTTAAAGTTAACTTTTAGACAAACTGATTACTTTTGATCCCTATTTAAAAAATTATATTTTACTCAACAATATTCATTGACATTAACAAATAACTTTAATAAGATAATGTTGTGATAAAGAGAAATATATCAGATTTCAGGGTAATGTAAACCAGTGTCATAGATTTATACTTGCTGTAACCCAGTGTCACAAGACTGGTTTTAGTTGTAACCCAGTGTCATTATACTTGCTGTAACCCAGTGTCACAAGACTGACTGGTACACAGTGTCACTAGACTGTTTTACCCTGTGTCACTAGATTAGTTGTAACCCAGTGTCACAAGACTGACTGGTACATAGTGTCACTAGACTGGTTTACCCTGTGTCACTAGATTAGCTGTAACCCAGTGTCACAAGACTGACTGGTACATAGTGTCACTAGACAGTTTTACCATGTGTCACTAGATTAGCTGTAACCCAGTGTCACAAAACTGACTGGTACACAGAGTCACTAGACTGTTTTACCCTGTGTCACTAGATTAGCTGTAACCCAGTGTCACAAGACTGGTTTTAAGTTGTAACCCGGTGTCATTATACTTGTTGTAACCCAGTGCCACAAGACTGACTGATACACAGTGGCACAAGACTGATTTTTACCAACTGTCACTAGACTGAATGTAACCCAGTGTCACTAGACTTACTGGTACACAGTGTCTCTAGACTGTTTTACCCTGTGTCACTAGACCAGGTGTAATCCACTGTCACTAGAAAAACTTTTACCCACTATCACTGAACTTGCTATAACCAAATGTCACATTGCAGACTGTAACCCAGTGTCACTAGATTGATGTCACCTAGTGTCACTAGAGTGACTCTTACCCAGTGTCAATAGACTGACTGTAACCCAGTGTCAATATACTTGTTGTAACCCAGTGTTGCAAGATTAATTTTTACACAGTGTCACAAGACTTAAGCTATAACCCTGTGTCACTAGACTGGATGTAACTTAGTGTCACTGGACTGACTTTTATCCAGTGACATTATACTTGCTGTAACCAAGTGTCATTAGACTGACTTTTACCCAGTGTCACTTGACTAGCTGTTACCCAGTGTCAGTATATTTGCTGTAGCCCAGCGTTGGTAGACTAGCTGAAATCCAGTGCCACTAGACTTGATGTAACCCAGTGTCACTAGAGTGACTTTTACCCAGTGTCACTTAACTAGCTGTTTCCCAGTGTCAATATACTTGCTGTAGCCCAGCGTTGGTAGACTAGCTGTAATCCAGTGTCACTAGACTTAGTGTAAACCAGTATCATAGACTGACTGTAACCCAGTGTCACTTAACTAGCTGTTTCCCAGTGTCAATATACTTGCTGTAACCCAGCGTTGGTAGACTAGCTGTAATCCAGTGTCACTAGAATGACTTTTTTAAAAATGACTGTTGGAAATAGCAGCCAGTCTCAGTCAGCAGCTGGTAACTTTTGGGAAGCATTGCAGCCCTATATACCACAATAGAAATTGGAGAATATATGAAAAGGGAATGGTAATAAATCTTTGACTAATTTCCAATACTGCTTTAATCAAGTTACATTACAATGGCTGAAACTTTGTCCAGAACATGGACCAAGGTCATTTTTTCCCATAAGGTGAATGCCTGAAGTTTTTGGGGGGATTTTTAAATCACTCATGAATCAGAAGAAGGAAACAAATTGGTTCCATCAGTCATTATTGTGTCATGACCTTGAGCCTAGTTTAAATTTTGTAGTACAGAGTGACATGATTATATTGTTATTATTTCTATTAGTGTTGTTTATTTATTGTGTACTTTCAGATCAGTTCAGATGCGGCTATATGCCCTCAATAAAAGACAATTTGTTCTGGTATTTGTGGCATTCTTCATTTGTTTTGGTATCAGCATATTAATTGGAGTTGCAGGTAATGTACATGACATTGATACATCTATATTGAAGTATTGTCATTTTAGATCAACTGGCTATAGTCAGCTAAGTCATTTCATGGTTAAGCTTGATTTTGTGTTCTGTTGTGGGAGTTTGTTGGGGATCAAAAAGTCAATTATATGGGTCACATTGGCTCAAAGCATAGTTTTAGCATTCCAGATAATACCAACTTCAGTCATGCTGATGATGGCATGGCAGGGAATTGGCGTTGCATGCAATACTGACCTAAAGGTTGCAAGTTTAGTGCCTAACTTTCAGGAGGAATCAGTATTTATATGGCTTGAGTTTTGGAATTTTAAAGAAAGTCACTCTGACCCCTGAAAGTCAAGGGTTAAATTGATGCCTTACCAGTATATTTATTTAAGTATTTACAATATAAAAAAATGCAATGTTCCCAAGACTTGGATTTTAACGTGAACACAACGAGTCAGATTAACTGAATTACTATGAGATAATGTTGATTTATATTTTTATTGTATTTAGGACCTCCTATTATAGAAACAGTAACTAAGAATTATTCTGATAGTAAAGTTGACTTTAAGGTAAGTGGCTATATAACAAGAGGCATAACTAGAAACACCATTGCTGTAGCTTGGTTGATAGAGTGTTCACTCAGTATGTGGGAGAAAGGGGTTTAAATCTGTATATGTCTTGGTATATGTCTTGGTTTGACCAAGACTTTAACATAGGTAGTGACTGTTCTTTCGAAAGAGCATTCAGCCTTAATAAATGAAAGTCATGTGGTTTCTCAGAAGAAACCTTTAACATTAATGCCCTTAGTCATGATAGACATGGCATGCTAAAGAACCCTCTCTGTACATTGCCTTGAGTACACACTAAAGTCAAATTTTGTGTCACTTTATCTTTATCTGGTGACATATTCATATTGTGAAATATTCGTAACTGGGATGTTAAATCCTGTTCATTCAATCCATCATGTCTAGACAATGAAATTACATATAATTATAGAAGTATTATGTCATATATCATGTTATTATACATTCTCACCTGAATCAGGATGATAGAATGTTTACAGGTGAAAATTGGATTTAGTAATTAGTTTAGAACATGAAATAAAGACTGGTGTAATGTATAATCATAAGTTAAAGTTATGTAAGTGTGTCCCCAGGATTAAAGAGTATCAAGTCATTACTTATCTAGGTTTCAGTGGCCTTGATGTAGCTTAAAATATAAAAATCCATTATGAGTATTCATGTATAAAAGGGAAATCTCACCTGAGGAGTTCAACATTTCAGTCAGAGACGAGGCTTTTTCTTCCATTTTGATGTGGCTTCAAATATGATTGACATGGACATTAGTGCATGTTTTCAAAATCTAAATTCTTTATTCAACATTTAACATTAATAGAATATGACCGTTGGAAAGAATGTACCTAATTTTGTTTTATACAGAATATATACTGGTAAATTAGAAACTAAAGTTATTTACTCTTGGTATATCAAAATACAGTGATGAATAGCAGTAAGTGCAGAATTAATGTTATTGATAGGCTTGTACAACTAAATGTCAATTTGAGATCATTGTATTATTTTGTTATTTTATAGACTGGACCATATAACCTGAAGTCACCACCAATGTCAACATTTCATCAACAAATGTGGTTGATAGCACATATAACAACAGATAACAAGGGAGGTAAGTCCTGATATTCACCAAGGTTCTAAACTGGTAATGTTCAACAGATAACAAGGGAGGTAAGCCATGACATACAATGAGGCTCATTCAACAGTGTGTGTGCTTTCACTTTGATGAACTTTCCATTCAACAATGATTATTTGCACAAGCACACACTAGTGACAGCAGTCACAGTCAAAAGGTTGTTAAAGTTACATTCAAGAAGGTGTACCAACAACATAATTTGAAGCGAGTTTTAATAAATCTGAAACCAGCTGTTGGCAAAATATTTTTCTGTTTACTGGTATATGTATGCGTAAGTGTATTATTTTGTGCGAAAAAGGATATGAGTTAATGATTAACTAAAACATGCATAGCTAGGGCCCAGTAGCCCATATTCCTTAAAATAAGTTTGGGCCCCTAAATTTGACACATTTTAGCTATTTATTACTACATGTATTACTTCTTCGTTTCTGAATTGAGCCCCTAACTAAAAATAATTAGGTTTTATCCTTGTGTACAGATTACCAGTACAAGTTATTTACTGGTATTTTGCATAAATTGTCAGTGTCTGTGTCCGGATTTAAGGGAGATAACTGATTAAGTACCTGGATGGTTATGATGACCTTGGTATCAGTGTCAGCATCAGTGAGTCATTTGATGAATACAGTAATTTATTAATTTTGTATTTCAGGATCCAGATTTGAGGAGCCCTTTACAGTCAGTATAAGGATAGTTGGTATTAAAGGAGAAGATACAAGTGTTATACAGGCAGATAATCCAAACTTAAAAACAGAAATACATAACAGAACAAGGTTACTTAGATGTTCAAATGTAAGTCACCTGTAAAGATTGTACACATAGTGCTGAAACAGTTTGTTGAATGGAGTGAAGTAGAATAATGTAGTTGTATGTCCCAGTCAAGATTCTTTTACTTATATCCAGGCGGTCAGTTCAGGAATGGTGGATAATACCCCATTATCCAGAGAAAACCACCAACCCTCAGTAAGCGCACTGACAAACTTTCTCACACTAAGCTCTGTCCAAGTTAGAATCTAAACAAGGTAGTGAGAGGATTTTTTATCTGTTAGCCGGCACTTTAGACCACTCTGCCATGAATGCCTCCAGTTTGTTAAATGAATATTGCAGAAAAACTGCTCCAAGTTTTAGAAGAGAAAACAATTTCTTATTTACTGATCCAGATGTTTTTAATTTAATAAATATTTGAACATACTCTAAGGATCGTGTTATGTATTATAAAGGCCCAGAAGTTTTATAACTTTAACCTAATTTTAACCTTTGACCTGTATATAAAGACCAAACCATACAGTGATCATTCTGCTCAACTTTTTTTTCTGAATCTTGTATTTCTTGTTCATTTTACACCAGTTGTGTCAAATCCCTTATAACTGTGTTTGTATCATATAATGCATTTATTTATGTGTAATATATTTATATGTAATGTATTTATTTACCGCTATGTAAATGTATTTATTGTAGGTTTGTGATGATCTTATTTTACTTCATCTGGGATTTCTAGATTTCACAAATTACATCATCACTGTTAATTTTTATGGACTTCAAGAAACAAAGTTCAAATTTAAAAATATTGTTTTCTCTGTAAGTAGTTTGCCTAATGATTGTACAGTCAAACCCACCTTAAAGGCCACCTCTATATAAAGACCACCTGCTTAAAAGGCCAGTAAAAGTTTACCACATTTACTCTTTATTTATGTTATTTGAACCTGTGTATATAATGACCACCTGCCCATAAAGACCACTTTTACTAGTTTCCCTAGGTGACCTTTATAGGCAGGTTTGATTGTACAATGTTTGTATAAGTTTAACATTTTTATTGATAAAGTTAATAATGTATCTTATAAATTAAGCACAGTAAGGTATATTATGATTAATATTGGAATGGCCAAAAAAATAATGTGTTTCTGGTAACACTCTTTACAAAAATTAAGATTGGTAGGTAGATATTTTTTAAATAAAAAATCTGTAGGTTTGGCATGACATTAAGGGTCTGTATTGATTATGCAGAAACAAACTTTTTAGGCCTTATAAAATGAAAATATTTCTAAGTTTTCAGCACAGTTAATATTTGTCATAATTGTTTTGTACGCTGCTTGTTTTTGGTGAAATGTTTCTTTATGTTCTCCACAAAAAGTACATACATAGCTCTGTTTCTAGCATTTTACATTTTATCAATTTACTACATGAAATATATTCCACAATTTACATGTATTTTAAATTGAAAACACCATTTATTTTTTTTATTTAAAATTTTTTATTTGTATATTTACATCATCATGATAAGACGCTAATATTATTACTTGTATTTTTTATTACAGTTTAAGAGTTACAATACATCGTTTACACAGATAGAGATTTGGATTAGATTCGTCTTTCTTGTGTTAACTTTTCTAGCTACTGTAAGTACATGTAATATTAAAGCTTAGGGTTGTCACTTGCTCCAAGGATTTAGAGTCTTGGGTCTCTGTAAACTTTAAAATGGGGGCCTTGTTCTTTTTAATCTCAATAAGATCTAGAGTCTTAGAGTCGCACTAACCTTTGAAATATGAGTCCTGTTATACAGTTGTATTTAGTCACAATTGTAATCAAGAGTCCTATGCTCTCCTTTTGCCTTTGGTCTAAGTCTTAGTTTGACCATTCCTTTACTTGCACAGCTTTTTGACAGACTTAACTTATTGATGGAGTACAGCTCAGTATTCTCTCTCACTCCATTAGGATTAAAAGTCTCTTTTGGAATGGTAGTTCTGCTATTTTAGTCCCAGTAAGCAATAGTCCCAGGGTACTTTTAATTTTCTTTTGTGTTTCAATACAATCATGTTTTATCATCCTACTGGTGTGATGATGATAAATATTTATTTATTTATTTATTTCAGTGTGTATTTGCTCATTCATTAAGAAAATTCTCAATCCGTGATTGGTCAATAGAACAAAGATGGATGTCATTATTACTTCCATTACTTTTGTTATATGATGGTAAGTGTAATTTATGTATAAAAATGACAATTCTTTAATTTCCTGTTATATAATTATGAATAAATTTTTAAATCTGTAAAATTTCACTGCTAAAGCATTTGATGAATTTAGCCTTTAAATACTATTGCTACCCCTTTTATTTAGCCAGTATATCATTATTTTGATCATTTAAAGTACCAGTATTATTATTTCAATTCAGTTTTAAAGTAATTACCATAGATTGCTCTTTAATTTCAAAGCACGATCTAGTTATCTCCCTTGTTGGTGGTAATAATACAGTCTCTTTGAGGCATAAAATAATCTTAAGAGGTTTCAGTTTTCAGACAGTTTGTTCTGTAAATAAATCTCAAACTTCTTCTTGATAACCAAATGGCATAAACTGTCAGCTTATGAATCACAGGTTGCTTTAATTTTCTGACTGCTAAGGTTTGAATCCAACTTGGGCAGATTTTAATATGAAATAATTGTTTTTTTTACTTACCAAAGATATGTGGTTTTTGCAATGTTTTTTTTTTTTTTTTTTGTACGTACCAAAGATCTGTGGTTTTCTACCTGCAAATATTGCTCCCTCCACTATTCCTAATCTGACCATCCCCCAATCTAAAAATCTTGACATGAGTATAAAGCACCATTACTCCACTCCACTCTTTATACAAGACTCAGTAGTATTAAGCTATGCACAATACAAGTGTAACAATTTAATGTAAAATTTATAGCTACGTGTTTTCTGTTACAGATCCGTTATTTCCTCTGACGTTTTTAGTTGATAGTTGGGTACCTGGTATGTTAGACGGAGTGTTTCAGGCGTCATTCCTCTGTGGTTTATTATTATTCTGGTTGTGTATTTATCACGGTGTTAGACAGGTAATGAACATAAATTGACATATCAACATAATGTGTATATTATATGACACAGCACAATGTGTATACAGCCAAATATTAATCACGATCAACCAGGTATGTGCTTTCAAAAGCCAGTAAAATTTTATCCAAAATGGTGTTTATTAATGTCATTTGAAGTTGTTTAAAAGGACCACCTGTTTTTTTACTGGTTCCTTTAGGTAACCATTTCAGACAGGTTTGACCTGATTTGAAAAAAAAAAAGTTTATATGATGTAAAATATGTCGTAATAAGACCACTCACAAGAAACGTGCGGACCTAGGAATTATAGACTTAATGACAGATGGTCTTTATATAAAAGTTCTTTTTGGTTGAAATATGAAGCAAAGAGGCCTTAAAATACATATTGGTCAGGTCCAGTGTTCTGGGATTTTTGAAGAGGTCATTTTCAAAAACTTTCCTCTAAAACACAAAAAATCAATATTTTTGCATTCATTGGCTTATTGCATCAAAATTATATTCAACTTGTTTAATAAATGCAATATTACATAATCACTCAAGCAAGCCCCTCTTTATATTACTAATATTTCCATTTGCAGACAGACAGAAGATTTGTAAAGTTTTATCTACCTAAATTTTTGATAGTGGGTCTGGTTTGGATATCAGCCGTGACGTTAGCCTCGTGGCAGGAATACAACGAACTACAAGATCCTACATACTACTACAGACTAGATACTACAAACTTTATGGTACATTACTCAGTGATTTTCTGTTTTACTTTAATTTTGATCTTCCATCTTTGATTTTGGTGCTTTATTTGTATGTTACTCTATCTTTGCAAAGTTCAAAATATTTGTTTCAATGAAATTATTTGCATACCTGTACAAAAAAGAAGAGAAATTATTTCATATCCTGATATATATCAAGCACCTTGCGAGCATCTGTGTGTACTGTAAACCGAGAAATTTTAGTGGCAGTTTTATTTAAGCCTGGCTTTTAAGCTTATATGAAACTGTGCTTAAATTAATGTAGGTAAAAGTCACTCTATATGTACACAAAAAGTATGTATGCTAAAATAAAACTAAGCCTATTCCTTTCATTAATTAGAGTTGTTCAAATGAGTATGCACCAAAATAAAGCAGGTTACAGTATTCTATCAGTAAAACGAGGAACATTATTAAAACATCTTTTTTCTGTTTTGTAGTAAAACCGTTGATAAATACATGTATATTAAAATGGTTGAAGGAACTTATTAACATGTATATGTGTGCACTTGAACTGCTTTTGATTTATTTGTATTTTTTAGGGTTTTGATTTATTTGTATTTTTTAGGGTTTTGATTTATATATATTTTTAGGGTTTTAAGATATTTTTCTTCATCGTTGGAGGTGTATATTTACTTTATCTGTTGTATCTGTTGATAAGAGCGTATGCTGAACTGAGATCAATGCCATATTTTGGTAAGATTCCGTTCTTCCATTTTTATTTCAGAAAATTGTTCTGAACCTTCTGATTTTGATTTATAACATATATTTTATATGTTTTAACAATTTTTAATTTTATGAAAATAAACAATGAACATAAAAGAATGATTTCTGGGACTCCAAAAATTGTTAGTAAGAGAAAAATAAAATTTATAACTGAAAAATATGTACTTTGCAGCAGCCAACGCAACTAAAAATACAAAATAAAATAAGTAAATGATAAAAACTACTGACAAGACAACAGATGTTGAGACCTAAAAGCGTTAATCCACATCTTTTTACAATTTTTTTCTATATCATAATTATTTGAGTTATCTCCCCTTTGACCATAATGTTTGTACTTGTACATATTATATAACAATTTACTGTTTCTCTCTTTCTCTCTTTTTGAATACATCAACATGTGTCGTGGTGATTAAATGTGTGTGTGTGTGAATGTGGTATATGTCTTACAATATTTGGAAAAGATCAGAAAGTATAAAAACACATATTGAGACCACTGATTATAAACTCCTGAATATGAATGGTCATTTGTTTTACAACTGGAGGTCCATGAATGCATGCATTAAAATTATTAAATTAAAGTAAACATCATTTTAACCCAAATTGTACCAACAACCTCCACATGTATGTGTTATTATTTAAAGTTGGAACAGACAATGTTTTTAACAATCAATTATGGAGTTTTCAAAGAAAATCTATTAAATTAATCTTTGGTATTATTCACCATTTGAGCCTAATTATAAACAGAATTGCTATATCATAAAAGATTTTTGTTTAAAGAAAAAATATTTGCCTACATGTATTGGGGAAAATAGTTAACACTGGAAGCATTATGTCATACACACAACAGAATTTGGTGTTCATCTTGTTTTTTAACATATAAAATCCCAATAACAGCAATGTTTTACTTTGTGTGTAGATATTTGATGATAACAGTAACCATGGATGCACATGGTAAACTTCCATTGCGGAAGTACCAGAATGTGAAAATATGGAATTTTTTATAAAAATTGAGCATAATTCAATTTGACAAACATAATGACTAATAATATGTGTAATATATATAATGTTAGAATTTTTACCTTCCCTTTACAAAGTCTGTATATCTTTTATTTTATGTATATTTTTTCAGATCTAAGACTTAAGTTTATGACGTTACTTATGTTGATCGTACTGTCTATCAGTATAGCTATAACAGTGATGAGGTTTGGTGCAGCTGCACTACAAGATAACTTCGTAGCCGAGTTATCAACAAATTACAAGAACTCAGCAGAGTTTGTGTCCTTCTACGGACTTCTTAACTTCTACATGTTTACCATGGCTTTTGTGTATTCACCATCAAAGAATGCATTATATGGTTTGTTTATGTACTTTCTTTCACTTTCTCTCTTTTCCTTTCTTTCTCTATCTCTTATTCTCTTTTTCTCAATTTCTGTATCGCATTCATTCTTTCTCAGAACACTTGATGGATAGGTAATCTGGCGTTTCAGCTCACCACCTATGTTTAAATTCCTTTTGGACATATTCTAGTGCAAGAAAAATTGTCAGTTTGTTTGCTAAAGGTTGGCACTCCTGTTTCCTTTGCTATTCCAGAACTGACCACTGTGTTATAAGTGAAAGAATTTTGAGTGGGACACATACACCACTTTTATCTGTCTCTCTTTCACACACACACACACAGATAAAGTCTTTTTAAGCATAAGACTTTAAAGATACTATTTTTTCAATTGCTATGTTTAATCTGTGATTAAAAATAAATAAAAAGGTCATTGTTTAGTTTTTCACAAAGACTTGTGGATTCCTAGCAATTTAAAAATTAACAAAAAATGTAAATGTTGGGCTCAATAACAATGTATTCTTTATGTTAAATATATTATTTTTCATATGACTCGGTTTTGCCATAAGTGAAAATTCCCTTAGAACAAAAGCATACAATGTAATGTGTTTTAATTTCAGAGAGTAATTTTAAAGATAATCCAGCTCTTTCAATGTTAAATGATTCTGATGAAGAAGTGCATTATGGGTAAGTATGCTCAGACCATATTTTAATTTGTTTCTACCCTCAGTCCTAGGAACAACCAATATGCATTTTCAAAGATTTTTGCTTCATCAGATGCAAATAATTTCTGTTTTGATCAATAATCCTCTCTAACAACATGCATTTCACAGATGATACCTATATATAGGGCCTCAGTTGCCTCTCCATTGTCTAGGCTTGGCAGGTCTCAGTTTGGTCTCAGTTGTCCAGGTTTATTGGGCTTCAATTGGGTCACTATTGTCCAAGCTTATTGCACCTCATTGCTCAAGCTGGACAGTTCAGCTTCAGGCATCAGGCTTTATTTAGGATTTCATTGTTAAACTTTTTCATGTCTCAGATTTGTCTCCATTGTCCAAACTTCTTGCGCTTCTTGTTCTTGAGCTGTATGAATTGAATTTCTTTCATTGTTCTATTTATAGATCTGATCAAGAGGAGATGACGCTGACGAGTACAGGAAGACCAGTTAATAGATATCATGACAGTGACGAAGAAACGTTCCATTAGGTGACATACATAATAAGTGAATTAGGTAAACACAGCTTTAACTATACTAAATACATAAATTCTAGTGATGATGAAGTGATGATCTTACATTCCATGAGGTTGGACATATACATGTAGAATTTACCGTAATATACTTACAGAACAGTTACCATGGTAATGATAACAAAACATTCCATAAACTTTAACACAGAGTCTGTGCTTATCTGATATACAGTTCAAACTAGCAAATACTTAGTGGAGAATTAATGTGTGTACTGTCCTAATCACTATTTCTGTGGCACTGTTAATGCTTTATTTCTATAGATTATCCAATAAAAGTGAGTAATGTTTGATATTGTTCATGTACTCGTGACTTAGTTGTAACTGAAAATATGTATGCACATCTGTGATTGTCATAAAGTCTATGTGTACAAAGAAAATATTGATGCTGTGGGGGTTTGCATGTCAAAAATGACAATGTATACGCCAGAAGTGATGTCCTTGGTACCATTTTCTATCAAATGCACAAAAGGGTCCGCCATTTGCCTGGTTCAAATCCCTATAGTGGCAATGTTTTATTCTGTGCATGAATTTTTTTTTTCACTAATAGTGTATGTGCTTGGCAATTTCCTGTTACAACTAGGCTTAAGTAAGCGAAATATATCAATTTCAATTCAAGTTTATTGGATTCTTTATGGAAAAATTCATAATTGACTGTTACAGAATCAGTGATCCAGGCAGTAGTAGTCAAATAAAGTAGAAAAGTCTGTACACAACAGAATGAACACATACTGATCAATAAGTTATAAAAGTATATTGACGATATGGCATCATGGGCATAAGAGAGGAACTGCAAGGAGGTAGAAAATCTCTTGATATTTAGAATTTCAAGCGGGATTATTACTTACGATGACCTAAAGAGTTTGTAGTTGGATATTAATTAAGGGGAGATAATCACGACATTGTAGAGTTTTATGGATATTAATTAAGGGGAGATAATCACAAGATTGATATTAATTAAGGGGAGATAATCACAACATTACAGAGTTTGTTTGATTGGCTGTATGTGTTACAGTATTAGAATTATTTTATCAGGAAATCCATGAAATTGTAGGAAAAAACTGACAATTTGTCTGTATTGTATCTGAATTGAAGATGTTTGAAAGCAATATTAAATTTAAAATTAAGATTGTAATTTTGATTTCAAATGATATTAGAAGGGTGGTACAAATTCTGTTCACCAGCATATGCAATACATCATGTGGAATTTGTGTAGAATGTGTATTATTTTGTTAGGTATTTAATCCTATTTTGACATTTTCCAGTAGAAATGACATTATTCTAGAACCATTTGGTGTTAAATCACATTTAATGGTTTTTCTGGTGAAAAAAAGACATTATTTCAGGGCAAATTCAAGTCAATTCGCCCACAGTGAATTCACCCCCGTCAAATTCGCCCCCACTTTCACCAATTCGCCCCCATGTCAAAATCGCCCCCTTTCAAAATTGAAAGGGGACGATTTTGACATGGGGGCGAATTTGATGAAAGTGGGGGCGAATTGACCTGATACCTTTCAGGGCCATTGTATATTTAATCACATTTTGATGCTTCTAAGTATGTAGAACCAGTAGGTGCACTGGTACATCAAAGTTATTGGGATAGCACGCCTTGTCTTGTATGTTGGGTAGCAATAAATATGTTGGGTAGCACATGATGTGTTAGTGAACCTGATTTTTGTAGTTATTTTTTCAAACAACTCAACATTGACATGTTTACATATAGATAATGTGTATAAGTGTAATGTCTAGGTTATAAAATGTTTTTATTGGCATGATCTGATACCAGTAGATTTTTGTGGGGGTAAATTTGTGTAAAACTGTTTGTAGTTTTAGATTTGATAGTTCTGGTAATCATGATACTTAATTAGTTTGAGATACTCTAGTCCCAAAAATAAATTGTTAGTCCCAGTTTATGGTGTGTGTGTGTGTGTGGGTGTGTGTGTGTGTGTTACACCCCCACACGGTACAAACACCGCTTAAGGTTGTGTTAGAATCAATATAGTCATTTGTTAGCTGATGTGTGTTAAGAATTTTAAGGTACAAGGGCTGAAACAAGAATCTTAAAGAAATTTGGGAGTTTATGTCAGAATGCTAAGTTTATTAATGTGAATTAAAAGTCTGTTTGAATTATGTTGGTGTACTTTACAACTAGATAATCAGTGAAACTCTGGTAATTCAAAGTTCCTTGGACATGATGATAATTTTGACTTGAGTTATTGAGGAGTTCCATTTCTGAAGAGATACAACCAACTGGGAGAAAATAATGACTTTTAGTTAACTACAGTATTTAGAATGAGGTTGAACTTGAACTTTTGAGAAAATTTGGAAAATTTGGAATCACTGAAGATGTTAAAACTATATTGTATATTTTATATTTACATGTATGTATTTTGTCATGTATTGATGAAGATGATATTGATAATCATTATGATATGCATACAGAAGGCCATGCTGCATAAAATGAGATATGCAAATTTATATTATTTTGCATGAAACGGTATAGAAGTGTTGTGTTGGAATTAACATGTATATGAAGTTTACAAGAAGTTAAAGGTGCAATATTCTGTCTGTATATATGTATTAACATATTTATTTAAGGAAACAAAATGATAATATTAATGTATATATAAATTTTTATGTCACATATTTTTCAAATTATATTTTTATTTTTTGCCATGTGATATGATATTTATTTTATTCTTTATTCTTGCCTGTCAATTCATGATTGATGTTATGAAAGGAGTCATTCAAAATACATACTTCAATATGTAATACAGATTGGGTCAGTAAGTCTCGAGGTCCAAGTTTGCAAATGAGACATTATTTTATTTTTGCTTGTCAAATCATACATGTGATAAAAGATGTTTGTCAAAATACAATTTTTCAGTACTCAATACAAATAGGATGAAGAGTTTCCAAGGTCCATGTTTACCTAATAACAATGTAGGGCGGACCAGAAATTATACAAATGGGAGAGTTCATTAGGATTTAAAGGGGTGGTAAAATTACATGATGGTTCTGTGATATAGAATTACAATAAAGGCAAAGATGGTTTGTTATACCTTATGGATGGATATCTTGTCAGTCTACTTAATAAATTCTTATTTATTTCACATAAATTGATTTATTTACCTTAACTATCAAACTTTAGAAATGGCTTTATAGTGTTATAACTTCAATTGCTGTGCAAAGCAAACTTAATGTCACATGCTAGGATATGTTATGAATAGTTTGCTTTGGACGGCAATAGATGTTACAGCACTTTAAACACCATTTCTAGACAGTTCAATGGTGATATTTACATTTTGCATTTTGAAAATTTTATCTTTGTTTATTTATCCTTAAAGAAACTTAAAACACTGATGCTTACCACATGAACATGATGAATGTCCATATGACTGATTATAAACAAAATGACAACTTTTTATTATCAATAAAATAAGGTCAAAATTATCGTTGACAGAATACAAATTTGACAAGTTTTATTGTTTAATGCCAGAACAAACAGATACTTAACAGTTTTTTGGTTTTTTTTGTTGATTTCTTTTCTTTATTATTTTTTATGAATTATTACCTTTATACAAATGTGATTTTGTATGTAATATTTTATGAACAAATTTTTATATTTTGATGCATTGTTTTGTTATAAATTTTAGTAAATTACTGTAAGTGGTATGGGTCCACAAAGTCATCATTAAAATACTTAATTGTCTGGAAATGTTTAAAAAAAGTGTCATCATACACTGCCATTATAAGTTTAAAACTGGTGTAACTTTTTATATCTTTACAGACTGAAATTTGTCACAAAGTCAAATTTTTGAGAACATCATTTTGTTAAAGCTGAGTGTTTTCAGCTAAAGTAGTTTTTTTAAAAACATATTTTTCTCAAATTTTCATATATTTTCCACAAATGTTAAAAAATTCGAAAGACATTTTTTAAAAGACACAATTTAAAAAACACTGCTAACCAATACTTAGATGCAAGTTTTTGCTAACAAACAATTTACTTTAATGTAGCATTGAACAAATTCCTGAATGATGGAAAATCACAAGGAGAGAATAGAGGGTAACAAGGATTATTGGGGAGATAGTTTGTGTTTTATGAACACATGTTCTCTTTATATATATTATCAGCAACACTGGGTAACTCGCTGTTCGTTCAACAGTTGCTTATACTTAACACCTATATACTGTATCATGTTATCCAGCACAGGTTTGCATTGTTACCATAAAGGATTCAGACATTCCAGTCATACATGATTGATTTAATAGATGTGTATTTATAGTGAATTAAGGAATTTATAAAAATGTTTTGTTGAAAAAAATGCTATTTTTTCCATCATTCTATCATCATACATATATATTCTGTCAATTTGTATCATAAATCACCCACTGCCTGTTAATAAATAAAACAGTTAGTTTTATAATCTCATGTACATATAAACTTTTGACATTTTATACATGCGATTTAGCCAGTAACACCAGTTTAAGACTTTCTCAAACATTTTTCATTTCATATTTTTGGCTCATAGGAATGTTTACCATTAGTTATTTTTACGTCTGTCGCCATCATGTTTATAATTACACTTTATAAAGTTGCCAGTATTATAGCTTAAAAGCTTACCTCTATAGGTCATCTACAATTGTAATTATATATATTTACATCATTACAATGAAATGCACACATACACACGGACACACACACTTATATGCGTACACACAGACTTGAATCAGGTGTACAAAAAGGTAAACTTATGACATAAACCATTAAGGGAGACAATTCTGTCTTTTCTATGATTTTAGGTCATCCTTGAAGTCTCTTTCAAACTTAACTTCATATAAAGATGTACATTTAAGTATATGGCCAAGGGAGACAATTCTGTCTTCTCTGTAAATTAGTATATTTCATTAAAGATTTAGTTGTTTGTGGGTCAGAAGATTATAACAGAAATCCAGTTGTTTTGTTTAACTGATTGAATGTTTTAATTGTGTAGATATACAGTTTGGTTATACATCTTCTGTAGAAATGTTATAATTGATTTTTGAATTTTATTCATATTGAAAGAAATGGTTGGATATTACACAAATATTCCCTACTTTCCACTTAAAATTAGCACTATAGAGGAGTCCATGAAAACTTTCATTGTTAATTTTTCAGAATAACTTAGGTTTATGTCCAAGGTCATAATAATTAACTTATATTGAAATGTTACCAGCTATAGATGCAGACATTTTTAGCTTTGCAATAAGTTTACTGAGATGTAATGAGCAATGTCAGTTCTATTTTTTTGTATAAAAAAGTTCAGTGGAATCTGATTTTAAGCTTTGAAATTCACCCTTCCTTCTAATTCTTGACTGAATAAAACTTAACTGAGTGAAGTAGAATGTAAAACACAGTTCCACTCATCTGTTCAACCATATTTATGTATAGAGTTATAAAGTCACTTCGCAAAGGTCTACTTTAATTGAATTAAGGGACAAAAGGGACCTCCATGACAGAGTGGTATAAAACATTGTTTATTGATCACAATGCCTCTAACCACATAGGTTTGACAATAGGGACCTCCGTGGCAGAGTGGTATAAAACATTGTTTATGGATCACAATGCCTCTCACCACCTAGGTTTGACAATAGGGACCTCCGTGGCAGAGTGGTATAAAACATTGTTTATGGATCACAGTGCCTCTCACCACCTAGGTTTGAACCCCACTTGGGGCAGATTCTTATGCAAGAAGTTTGTCAGTTTGCTTGCTCTGGGCACTCAGGTTTCCTTCATCATCCCTTAAATGACTGTATAGATATATATAAAAGATTCTTGACCTGGACATAAAACTACATTATTCCACTCCACTTTCCTAAAAACTTTGACTGACCTTTATATTTCTGAATAATCAGATTCACATAAACAAAAATAAAAATATGTCAAAGGTCAAATAAACGTCAAGGTCAAGTATGTGTAAATAGTAAAAAAAATAATGATTTATTTATTTGTTCATAAATTATTTGTTAGTGAATACTTAAGTAATGATTGCCAAATTGTTATTATTATTATTATTAGTTTTAACATGATGATGATAATGGGATATTTTTAATGGTACAATCATTATTTTATGGCTAAATAAGAAAATAAAAACTTTAATAACAAACTTGTGTCTGTTTTATTGTCGTCACTGCTGGCTGTCTACAACATTACATTCATGTATGTGTTGTTGTAATGTTATTTAATGTCACATTGTGATAATATTAGGATAAATCTTAGAAGTCTGTGTATGTGGGATGTTGTTAGTGTGTTTTGTGGTCTGTCTTGTACTAACATACTTTCGATGCAACTTAAAGGTGCTAGCTCACGGAGTCAGTATCCAAGCATACAGCTCTTCCAAGTCACATTATACTGACAAGGGTTGAACAAATCTATTCATAATCTATACTGTATCCTCTTATATCAAGCTTCAGACAACGAAGCAGTATCTTATATTTTAAAGTCTAATTATGACCCAGCCTGGTTTCAAACCCATGACCTCCGCTCTCATGCGAACACTCTATATACCTGAATAGACTGACAGTAGCCAGAATAGCCTACAACAAAGCAAGACTAATAAAAACAAAAGACAAGAATTATATGCAGTGACCACTTGTTATAAAGTTACAAGCTTGGATGACCACTGAGTATAATGACAAAATGGTATTCAATGGTGTGCTTCAGCTGCTTTGTGCACTTTTGGAGAGACCTTACAATCCCAAAACAAATAGTCCTTAATACACTTTTACCCTAAGTGGACCGAAAATAAATGAGTCATTCAGCATCATGTAACTTTGTCAACAACATGTAGAAAATAACCAATGCATATTGTTTCACAACTCTTAAAGAAAGTTTTCAATAATTTATGAGGGCCTTGGTGTCTCAGTGGTCTAAAGTGTGCACTTAGGGATCACAGTGCCTCTTACCATCTAGGTTTGAATCCCACCCGGAACAAATTCTAGTGTGAGAAATTTTGTCAAGTCACTTGCTGAAGGTCGGTGGTTTTCCCCGGACACTCCGGTTTCCTCCACATCCATGGACTGACCACCTCGGCATGAGTGGAAGAATCTTGACTGGTGCGAAAAACTCCATTACTTTACTCCTAAGCATTCAGATTTAGGTCAAGCACTTGAGACAAGTGCAATTGTATGGTGGTCAGATTCGACTTTAAACTCAAAACTGCTATATACACGTGATACAGAATAACTTACTAAACAACTAGCTTATATCCCTTGAACGGATATACAATTACTATAATGTGATGAAATGTTGAAATTAAATACCAATATCTGTTGTTATGTTGAAATAACTTACATTTCAAAATTAAAAATTAAAACCATTTAACAAACATTCAATCAAAGTGAAACATTCCTTTTTCCTGGTAATGTCTAAGACTTACAGTTTAAGATTATAGTATACAAATTCTATTTCCATGTCACGAAGCAGGTACATGCATTTACTATTCTGATGTAACATAATAGTCATAATGTTGTCACCTTGTCTACAAAAATACGCAGGTATACCAAATAACTGCTTCGAAAATATTGTCTTTGGAATAATTGAAAATTTCTCATGTAAAAAGTTATTATTGATCGAGATAGAGATGACGCCACTATCTGATGTACAACAGTGATTTAAACACAATAAAACTTCCTTTAATCTGGGCAAATCTTTTATCTGGAACGTGATGACGCCACGGCTTTTTCCTTTTTCACCAAAAATCTTACACGGAGTAACAGAGTAGTGATCTAAGGAATCCGTACCGATCCACTGAATATTGGGATATTTCTCTGGGAACTTGTAAAGCACACTATCTGAAAGTACAATATTATAAATAGTAAATACATGTATATATGCCCTTTTAATTCAATTATTTTACACCCCCATGCGCAAAACGCAATCAAAGTTTAGGGGAGCGGGGTGGATAAGTATCATCCTGTTCGCCCGTCCCAATATCCAGTGTCCACTCCTAATCTTTGGTGTCTTTGGATGGATTTTGATCAAACTTGAACTAAATGAAAACCAACATGAGACGATGTGTCGCATACCACATTCAGGTGCATAGGTCAAGATCACAAGGTGAAATGTTAAGGGCGGTGCTATACACTGTCTCTCATGAAACTGCTCTAGGTCACATTGATGTGTGCACTGTTTTCTAACACGTGTTAAGAAACCAGACAGAGATTGAAAACTGTTTACACTTAACATTGTACGTTATCGTTAATATAATGAGAAACGAGAAGACATATTTTGTTATAGTGCCGCGCTCATCGTGACGAGGCAATGGCGTTAGAATTAAAACATAGTATTCAACAGATGAAATGTGGCTAAAAGACGAAAATCACCAAACAGCTTTAACATTTGAACCTACAATCCTTGACCTGAAAAACCAGTAAAATTACGATAAGCAACACTATACCTACCACGGATGTAATCATCCGATGTCATTTTCAGTTTCAATTTTTTTTTTACTTAAATGTTGTAGTTCAAAGTAAATGCATTAATTAACGTTACACATTAATGATGAAAATCAGCACATTTCTTCATCATTTCATTAACCACAAGGATAAATTCTACAATAAAAACAAAAAAGAATTAATTATGGCGCAGCAAGAATTATTAGTTTCCGTAATTCACACAAACAAATGTGTAAGGCAATGTCATTTAATTATTACTGACACCGGTTTATCCATTAATTTAATCTATAAATGCTATTGTTTAATCATGTAAATGGCGACGGCTGATACTGTGGAATGCAGTAATATCACTATGATGAAGTTTTTCTTGTGAGGCATACCATCTCATTTCTAAATTAACCAAATATGATTTAATCGGTCACTTAATCCAGTGTTCATCTTGAGAACTTTGGTACCCTATATCAACTGAAATTCCAGTATCTCATTTTCGCCGCAAAAATTATTTCAATTAGCAGAAAAGAAAATCACTAAGAGTTGTCGGACTTTATTGCAGTCATTGTAGCACGGAACCTTATCATTATGTTAAAAGACGAGTGTGCAAATGTGAAATCCTGAGACCAGGATTTCCGGTTCAAATGATCAAGTCTGACAAATTAGCTGTGACAAGTTGTTTAAAACCATGAACGCCGACAACTAACATGATTCAATGTTCTTTTCATTACTAAATATAAGACTAAATATAAGTATTCCAAGTCCGTTGGCCCAGTCTTTGGTCGCTTGCCACATGCAATGCAATCATGGATTCTTAAATAATTCAAATAGGCGGATCCAAATATGCGCGAAATTTTAAATCAGAATCGTGGATTAGAAGAATGGCAGCATGTAGTACTTGAGTACTGGTCTTATATTTAAATACTAGTAATCATGGAACAATGAATTAAAACTTGAATGATTTAGCAGTTCACTGATCTGTTTAATGTTAAAGACGTCATAAGATTAAACAAAAGAACAAACTTCTAAATATTACCTGTGTTATATAACCCACGTGTTAACAAAGGTGCAACCTTTCCCAGTGTAACGGATCTCCAGGCCAGTGTGCCGCATAGGTTAACTTATGCGCAACAAAAATTTTGTGTGGGAATTCGAACACAATCAAGTTCTCGGTTCAGCAAGAGCACCAGACCGTTTATCAAACAGAGATACACTTACTTCAAATATCCCAAGTCAAACTTATACGCCACACTTTACTTACTTGCTTACATCTGAGAGGGCATTCTTTGAATTGGATCCAAAAACCAACCATGATCATGACTTCATTACGGCAGAAATAATTGTTCGAATTTAACAACGATTCTTATAGAGATATCATGGAATGATTAGGAACCTCTTGTCATAAAATAAGGCCTAATGTCTTTCAAAGATATTTAAAGGCATGCGGGTCAATGATACCGTAGTTAAGGTGTTGACTCTTAATCCAGCAGGGTCTAGGTTTCGAACTGTGGTTGAGACTTATTATTTTATCGTTACCGGTATGTAGATCTACTACTCAGTAGGCCGAATTATCTGCCTTAATGATGGTTAGCCATTTTTATGTTAGCAATATAAAAATATCTAGAACCATCGTTAAAGCAGATAATTCGGTCTATCAACAGGGAACTGATTTGTTACATGTTGTAAACGGACATAGCAGGACATATAGCCGACCTCAGTCTGTTCGTACCCGTGATTTATCACATGTAGTCTACACCGTGAGTTAGGATTAGGTATGGTTCATGACACACGAAGTGTCAGTGGTGACTTTAACGATCATCCACATGTCACGTTTTCTCTGCCTCATGAAATATAATTATTGACACATGAAGTGTAAGCTGCGATTTTGTCTACCAGCGACATCTCACGCCTTTTCTGTTTCTAGTGATGTATACTTATTGACACATGAAGTGTCAGTAGCTACTTTGACGACCAGCGACATGTTTCTTATAATATATAATTATTGACACACGAAGTGTCGGTACTGACATGAGTAATATATTATATCTTGAAGAGAGTGTGATCATAAACCCATTAATTAAAATTATCCGATTTAAATTTACAACGTAATTCAAGAAGCTACATTTAAGTACGATTGCACTATTGGAGTGAGCAGTATAATTGTCTATCTGAATTCATTCATAAAATCGCCTTGTATTTATAACTGTCTATCTGAGTTCATTCATAAAATCGTCTTGCGTTTATAATTGTATGATTGACGTTGCCATTAATCAGCTAAATGACAAAGCTAATCACATATTTATATTCACTACAGTAATTTAATTTTATACGGAGTCCGTAAGGTGACATGTGTATTTAGGGGAGTGGAAACTGATGCTTTGTACCGGTACTCAAGTTAACCACACCACTTGGTTCTGTTTAGTCATTATATTCAGTGATCTTCAAAAGTCTTTGTAGAAATCTCGAAAAAGTACCTCGTATATTCGCAATAGTTATTCATTATTTAAAATAGAATTTCTTATATTTGATTACTTATTCAAAAATACGCAAAATAGCTATTTCGAATATACGAAATACTTATTCGAATAATTCGAATACTTGAAATGCTATTTCTAAAATACAAAAATAACTATTGTGAATATATACATAATAAACGAAATGCTATTTCGAAATCACGTTTACTCATGTCACTTTAGGGACCCCGTACCTTACTGGCTCCGTAGTTTTCTGTTAGTTACGGTGAAGGTTTTGCACTGACCGTGTAATTACACAACCCATCTGTTCCATTATTATCCCATAATATACCATAATGTAATCTATAGTAAATCTTAATTTATCATAAAACAATATTATTTTCCGTCATCGTGATCACTCACGGAGACAGGGGGTATATACCCTAGCCACTTTGCATTTCTAGTCATTTTAGCACAGCGAACCTTTGCAAAAACTCAAAGTTTTGAGACTTTAGTTCGAAATTGGATAAAAATAAAAGGAAAAATGTCATCAGGCAAGTGATTCAAGTGACTAGATTGAATGAATTCTGGTTTTTTTTTAATTTGTCTTATTTCTAAAAACAAAAAAGCTATTTAACATTTTTGTTTATTTCATTCATTTCTCAATTAATGTTTATGTGTTAATGAATGCAATACTTTGTTTATCTATTTATTTATTTATTTATTTATTTATTTATTTATTTATTTATCTATTTATTTATTTATTTATTGTACGAAGTTATGGTTTTAAGAGTTGCACAAAGATGTAAAGCTGCATTTACAACATTAATAACAATTAATGTCTTCAAATTCAAATGTTCGAGTTTATCCCCATATAATTGTTTGAACCTAAGATGTTGGCGTCGAGAATAAGACCAAGTCTAGAAGGAAACGAGTTATTTAAACATTTCATAAAAAATGAAGGTTCGGGGTACAAAACACCAAGTCATTTAAACTGATTTCAAGAGATATAGAGGCTATGACTAAGGGAAAACAGACCAGAACTTTAGTTTTCTAAAAATAACCCATCACCGATTTCATTAGTGATGCAATTACTCAATCGAAGAAAGGTCTTCAATGAAGCACCAACATGAGTTTGTGCCAAAAAGAACACTCCAAATACTCTAAAAACCTGAAATCACGTGTAAGTAGTAAATCCTTCAAAAGTATCTACCCACCTGTCTTTGTTCAAGTAAACATCTAACAATATACGCAGTTTTTAACTGATTTTACTTTTGTCTTTTTATACATGAATAGAAAAACAAGAGGAACAAATTAAATACATGTAGTTTGAACTTTAACAACTGTGTATCACTCATGTTCAATATTATTGTTATCAGGAGCATTGCGTCTCCCATGACAGTCGACATAGGTTCTCGAGTGCGCAATAGATAGGGAGAAGTTACCGTTTAATACAAGAATGCGAGATAGATGCTACGGATATATATTCATCAAACTTCGACTGAACCCGTAAAGTGACGTGCAGCTGAATGAAGTTATACGAATGACAAAATATTAACTTCGCAGACCTTGTATTTATAGGATGGGTGTGATAATTGATGCGGGTCCAAAACGGTTTACAAATACATGTAACATTTTGGTTATTTTCAGAATCCTTCGAAGTACCAATGGAAGATTTGAAAACGGACTGCACGAAAACCTCAGATGAGTTGCGAAGGGGTAGGCCATACATTCACATGAATGACCCCGGCCGAAGTGAGGCATGGTTCTTCTTTACGACTCCCGAGAGGTTCCGGATAAAGGAAGCTCGGCTAAGCTTAAACCACAGGCGGACTAGAACGAATGGTTTTATCACCATACTTGTAAATGATGACCCGCTTGTTACAAAATATAGTAATGTTACATACGCTGATTTTGAACGTGAAGTTTTTGATATTCCAGCAAATTTATTAGACTGTGATGAAAACAAAATATCTATCTTACTCCACAGTTCATCTTTAGGACCGTATTATATATCAGATGCCAGAGTGGAAGTAGAATACTCAAGTTATGGAGATATATACAGGTTCCTCTAATGGAATGCCTCGGTGCCTTGTAGGAGACACGGATAAAGCGAGGGTTATGTCGTTTGGATTTTCACAACTAATCCGTCATCAGTTTTCTCAACTGCTGAATGAATTTGAAGCTGCAAAGGTTTTACCAATCACAACTTGGTCGATTCCTTGACATAATTAAAAATACCGAACCAAGTTTCTTAAAATTTGCCGTT
Source organism: Anadara kagoshimensis (assembly GCA_021292105.1). Taxonomy (NCBI): domain Eukaryota; kingdom Metazoa; phylum Mollusca; class Bivalvia; order Arcoida; family Arcidae; genus Anadara; species Anadara kagoshimensis. The sequence goes on from CM037865.1 coordinate 5,988,668, forward strand.
GCTATGCATCTTACTTTTTCAACGTCGAAGCGTCAAACATCAGCAAACATCCGTTTACTCAACACCGAAGTGTCAAACATCACTTTATTCAACATCGAAATGTCAAACATCAGTTTATTAACATCGAAGCTTTAACAAATTGATCTGTAGTTTTGTATCGTGTGGTAGTGACAGAGTAGCATTGAACTGGGCCATTGTCACCTCAAAATGGCAGCGTTAATATATAAGTCCGTGTATCAGCATAACAACTTAATTGAAAATTACTTTGATGGTGATGAGGTCCGTATAATCCCATATCAACTTCATCAAAAGACAATAATTGTATATTATTCAAACATTGGTTACATTGAAACATCGAATGTGAAAAAATACGTTTACATATTCAACGTCGAAGCGGTAAACGTTATACATGTAATTACAGCTCTGCATAGAAGTGTTGAGCATCAATTACTTATACAACACTGGAATCTTCCTAAAGAAATCGGACATGTCACGTAATAGTTGGGAACCGACCTTTGCAAAGCGAACTGACAAACTTTTTTACGCTAGGTGGAATTCGAATCTAACCGGCGAGAAGTACCGTTATCCACAAACTGTTAACGTTAAGCTCGGGTCTATGACCACTCTATCACTGAAGCTGCTGTGCTCGAATCATAAATCGCAAAAATTTTGAATCATAAGGTAGATTTTGCAAAATATATGATACACGAAGTAATTAGAGCAGATAAAGTGGCGGATCGGTAGATTGGGTCTTATTTTCTAAAGGGTAGCTGACACAGTTTTTTTTAAATCCCAAAACCGCTGGTATAGTAAACTTAGGAAGATGAATGTACCGTAGTTACAATGTGTGATTCAAGTACCCGTGCAAAAGGGTGATCTCATGTTTTATTTATTGTGGATATAGTTTTCTAGATAGCGGTCACTCCAATGTGATACTGAATCAGCTTACTTTATGATTGATGTTTCAATATCGCATTCATGTAAACTTCAATCTTTGATGATAAATGGTTCTCTCAAACTCATTTTCAGTGAATTAGTTCTGCCATGCCAAGATAGGATTTCTGCATTATTTATAAAGGAAAATGATTGTAAAATCACAAACTATGACTATATAAATAAAAAGAAAAATGAGATTTAAACAAATACCCTTCGTTCAATATTGGTTTTGTTACACAGATGATCGCTTTTTAGCATTGATAATGGATTAAGCCAGTGTATTAATAATGGTAATTAGTTATATATGTGTCTTCATCAACAATTATAATTACTTTTTAATGAGAAATTTCAAATAAAATCTGAAATAATGAAACCAATACACCAATGTTCTACTGTGCGTATCATAATGGGTTGTCATAATACCATATGATTTTTCATCATTAATCATTGTCCCCCAAAATAATAGATGTAGAAAAAAGTTACGTAGAGGGAATTTTTGGTCCGTCCTTGCAAATATATAATTATGTTCCTGCAAGATATCACAAACACTTATTGAATCCTGACTTTTGACTGACACTGTATGCAATTACTAAACGGATACTTAATGGTGTGGTTAACTTGAGTAGCGGTATCAAGCACCGATCTTCCACTTACATCCAGTGTTCCTTAATACATACATTTAACATTTTCAAGTTGATATTTTTGTCATTCCACTGACAACGTAACTTTTTTAATTGCAAGTTCATTTCTGGCCCCGGTTGTTTAAAGCTCCGTTAAATTAACAAACTGCATGGTTAGCGAAAATTCAAAGTGCTATTGAAATTAAAAAATATTTAATATTTAAAATACAGTTTTTCACAGAGCGCATGCATTGCAAAGATTGAAATACCTGTCACTTCACCTATAGTTAGTGACGTCTCGATATAAGTGAAATATTCTTGACTTGGAGTAAAACACCAAAAACGAAAAAATCGCCGACGTCATTTTATGACGTACAGGTAAGTACAAGACCCTTTTTGTCATAGACTACATAATAATGTTTTCCGCGACTTGGAGGTTTTACCATTATCAATGTTTAATCGGTATTTAAACACAAACACTTAGAGACATTACAGACAAAAAGAACGACACTCCCTGACATCTAATACGGAAAACAACCAGTACCCAGGGGCTTAATCCTGATTTATTTCGTAATGATTACTTTTATTAGATAATTTTAAACACGTAACACCCCGATATCTTTGACGCCAGATGTCGCTCGTGGCATATTTAATTTTTATATTTGTCGTAACTACTACCCCTATGGCGGTGAAATGATTACAACATTTGTGCGTTTATTGATTTAAAAATAAAAAATATACGTCATGTTTATAGATTATACATTTTGTTTTTAGTTTTAGTTTTAATGACTAGTTAGTCAAAGAGAATTTATAATACAAATTTAAATTATAAATAATATTTCATATTAAATATTCAGTTACTTTAAATTGACATGATGTACGCATTGACTTTAAACAAAATTTAATGTCATAAAACTACATCGTTTTCAGACACTGTGAAGTCCTATGCTTTAGTCTTCAAATCAAAATATTACACCAAAAATTTAAAAATAAATGGTGATGATCATCATCATCAATTAGCGAACTGAACCTTTAATTTCCAAATTGTCACAGTCTTACAAAACAGTAAATATACTGAAGATTCTTTAATATTAATCAAACTTTGGTATTTGTTAAAATAAACAAATTATGACCGCATTCGACCTGTTCAAGTTCATATATATTATGATACGTACAGTCAAACCTATCTATAAAGGCCACCCAAGGGAACCACTAAAAGTGGCCTTTATGGACAGGTGGTCTTTATATACAGGTTCAAATAATATGAATAAAAAATTGGGATATAATTCTTCTGGTTTTTAAAAGCAGGTGACCCTTATATAAAGGTGACCTTTAAGACAGTTTGCACTGTATTATAATGTTGAACCAAGCCTTTAATTTCCAAAAAAACCTTATCCATACAAAACTCTTAAGTACAAAGAAACGTCTTTTATTTTGCTTAAACTTGTACAGTACGGATCCTGTCGAAAGTTTGACATTGAACTAAACAACTAGTACCAAATCAGACGCTCATTCCGGCCCCTTGTCATCTATCACTTTTCGGCCCCTTGTCAGCTTTTCTGCCACTTGCTATCCGTATCATGACAACTTAACAGTCGATTTCGGCTCAAGTGTTAAACTTTCGACAGGTCTGTACTGTATTTGAGCTTTTTGTTTCAAAAATGTTTTTGATCTGATCAAGTACATACATACCCAGCTATACTAACAGTGTACAGTAGAGACCTGTAGAAAGTTTAACACTAAGCTTACGAATTATAGGGTCGAACGGCAGCTAATGAATCTTCGTATCTTAATATCTGTCAGCTTTTAGGCAGCTGTTCTTTATATTTCGACAGCTACCACTAGTTATCCGTGTCTTGGCCACTCGGTAACTAAGCTTCTAGTCCTTTTCGTTAACGCGTTGTTAAACTTTCGACGGGCCTGTACTTCAAACTATATATATAGTTTGTCATCAAGACACAGTTGGTTGTCATCGGATTTCATTCATACTCGAGTAACCCGGTCTCTCTTCACCAACTTCAGTAACTCAAACAGAATGCATTAAATCTTTATTAATTGAACCCCAGCGTCAGATAGCTATAGGGAAGCGTTCTGTCCAATACATTGTTTTTGGTTGGTTGGATACATATATGACAATGTTATACGGTTGTTCTTACTTTAAGTTAATTACAAAACAGGAATGCCAACGGGATGCAATACAGTAACAATAATTGGGTTTTTGTGAAACGCATATGAATTATAAATATGTTTAATTATCCATAAAAGATAAACTGGTAGGTGTTAACTTACGGGATTAAGGAATTAAACGGTACAAAGTAGCTGGCAGTCCTCACAGAGTTTACAGTGAAATGAACAACTGGAGACATTTGCAGTCCTCACAGTTTACAGTGAAATGAACAACTGGAGACATTTGCAGTCCTCACAGAGTTTACCATGAAATGAACAACCGGAGACATTTGCAGTCCTCACAGACTTTACCGTGAAAATGAACAACCGGAGACATTTAAGTTTTTGTATCTTCTACAACCAATTACAAGAAATTCCAGACATCCGGTGATTTTGACATTACAGTAATTCAGTAATAATATGTAGCTAGCAGTCTCTGGAGAGTTTCTACAATTGTCTACAGTCGATTTACAACAAAAAGCAGACGACCATTGATTTAAATACTATCTTCAGGACATATGGAATCTCATTATTAAATAAAACAAATTTATGAGACTTAGAAAAGAAATGTATGCGTCTGACAGGGTAATTTTACCCAGGGATTTAGAAATATAATACTGAGTAATATTTTAGTCATTAACTGTAACATGGGACCGCCGATGTGTTTTTATAATGAAAAGGAACCTTTATTTTGAGGTTTCCTGTAACCGAATTACTGCATTATAAAATGAGACATTAGAGTCAAGTAAGTACAAATGGATATATATTGCAGTTGGTGAACATGCATTTTTAATTGAAACCAGCATTATCATTGGTATCGTCTGCAACCTGGGCACCTAAAAACTGATTTAAATATTTCGTTGGCTTATATTTTAGTTATAAACTTTACAAACGGACATTTAAGTTTCATGTTTGTCAATACAGAACCACGAACTAACTAAAGGCATCACACGTTTTCTTGATTTAATGGGTAATGAACATCTGCATCGGACAGAAAACTAAACACAGTGTCGTCTGCAAAAGAATTGTTCAAAATTATGGACGAATGAATTTAATGTTGCTTCATTTCATATTGACTCACAAAAGATAAGACATGTTCATTAGTTTCCAGATGAATGTGATATCTGCTATTTTATATTTACCTTTTACAAGCAATGATTAAATGGCTTCAAAAGAAGAAGTTATTGATGTCCTCTGCAAATTTTCGGTCTCATGAAGTACCTCTAGACTGCAAAAAGTAGGTAACAACGTAGGTAACAACTTCGCGATTTAAAACATAAATTTATAAAGTTGGACATTCAACGATTTAAAAAAGAGAGAACCTTCAAACGATGACGGGGTCGAACAGTGATGAGAGTAAAATATACACATCTGAATGCTTTCTTTGCCACAACCAATTCAAAGACCCGAGAATTCTAGAATGCTTTCACACGTTCTGTTGCTACTGTCTGTCGGATTACATTAGAGATGGTGCATTCAGGAATAGCATGGAATGTCCACTGTGTGGATTTGAGACAGAAATACCAGAGACTGGGGCTACAGAGTTCGAACGGAATTTTTATATTGATATTAAGCCGAAATCGAATCAAAAATGCGACGTTTGTGGAGACAAGTCAAGTGCCGATACGTTTTGCTCTGAGTGTGACCAAAACTATTGTCAGTTTTGTTTGAAGTTTCATACAAAATTACAAGCAACTCAAAGTCATCGCGTGACTAGTATAGACAGCAATGGTTTGACAAAAGTCACACGGAAAGCTATGTGTCCGGATCATAAAAAAGAAGAAATGAAATATTTCTGTACAGATTGCCAAGAACTGATATGTAGCCATTGCAACATGACGTCACACAAGGCTCACGAATCACAAGCTGTCGAAGAAATAGCCGATACATTTAGGTCAAAGCTGTCGTCTGCTCTCAATCATGATGAATACAAAGATTTTATGAGAACATTAGACGAAGAAAAGTCCAAAATTCAAAGAGAGAAAAACATCCAGCAGGACAATAACGAAAGTGTAATGTCAGCCATAGACGAGAGAACGCAAAAATTGCATAAAGTTGTTGACGATGTGAAACGAGAAATCGTAAGTCAGCTTTTTCAAGAAGATGGCGGTTCTAAAAGTTTGTCGAATGATGTTAAGACCATAGATAGGAAATCGGTTTCATTTGCAGCTTTATACTACTTCAGTAAACTTCTACTTGAACAAGCAGACGATACAGAAATCATATCAAATGCAACAAAACTCGAAAAAAGATTGACTGAATTAAAGATGGAAAGTGAACCACAAAAAGTTACCATTGGAACTAGTTCGTTCGAAGAGGGAACGATAAACCAAGATGTCTTAAGAGAAATGATTGGTAGAATTATCTCAACCAATCATAATGATGAAAACACAGGAGTGTTAGCTTCGTTTCCATGCAGACATAATTATGTCATATCCGGCATTGCTCCTGTAACCAATGATATGGCATGGGTATCTTTTGGTTCGGAATGTCTCCTTGGACTTTATGATATAAAAGGAAACTGTCGTTCATCAGTGAGCATGGACAACCAGGTGGACGACATAACAGCATCAAGTAACGGTACATTGTATGCATCAACTAATTCCGACAGAAAAGTCATTAAAGTAAGAAATGAACGAACCAAAACGTATTTCCGGAGCAAGCTGTGTACACGTGGAATTCATCATGATTCAAAATCAAATAAACTGTTCTTAACCAGAACTGCAAAAGATACATTTTTCAATATGAAACATGGAGACAAGTGTGACATTACTACAATAGTGAATGAAGGGGACTCGTATCCAGAAACCATTAGCAACGAGTTGAGTTATCCAACCAGAATTGCCGTATTGCCCGATGGACGGATCATCATTTCAGATTGGATAGATTGTGAAATAATTTTCTTGAACAAAAATGGAAAAATAATTTCTTCCTATAAAGGGAGAGACGAATCAGAAGAAGACAGCTTTTGTCCACGTGGTGTCTGTTGCGATGGTAACAGGTATGTGTATGTAGTTGAGCAGGAAAGAGACTGTATACATCAATTGGATACAGAAGGAAGGTTTAAAAGGGTTCTACAGCTAGACTCGAGGGTTACCCAGGTATGGTCTGTGGCATGTGACCCGGAAGGCAAACTTTGGATCGGTACTCAAAATGGACGTGTTCATGTTGTCAAGCCGTAATGTGACCTAAATAATACGGATTAACATTATTTGTTGCATTATAGTTTGCTATTTAATTGATTTAAATATCATATTTAGGAATATTAGTTACTATTAGTCGGTCTTAGGACTGTTAATGTAATGACATACTGGTATTTGTTCGTTGGTATAAGTTTCCGACATGAAACATGTAAGAGAAAGGTTATAGAAAATTAACTTGACAGAGCGTGCCACAACAAATCAACCTAAACATTTGCATTTGATGTATCTGTTATGGTTTCAATTAAGTTTCTCGCAATAGGTTTCTTACTCGCTTCATGGAAATCTTTTACTATTTGTCTTAACCATGTTAACGAAAGCAAGTCACTTTTATTGCAACCATAAAATTTTAACTACCATCGTTAAGGCAGATAGTCGGGTCTAAAAATCACAATGTTCATGAAATATATATATGTAAAAGTAGCTACTTCTACGACTATCCATCGTTATTTTATATCACCAATCCGCTTATGACGCGACACCAAAACCTTGTGTTTTAACAACAAATATTGAAAAGTGTTATAATCATCGGACTCAAAATTTATCATAATTATCAAACAAGCATAACAGTCCATGTCCACATTGCAATACCAACAGCAAAGTAAGGTTAAACCCCTCCTGTCTAGCTAGTTACATGCACTATGTTTGCCAATATGTCATACATTTCTTAATTGCATACAGTTTGTTGCGGTGTGTTCTTAAGTATGATGTCTCTGTGCCCAGGATTGCTCTGGATATATTAGACGTTCCGTGTTCCTTTCATTCAATTTTAATTACACAGGTGGCAGGTGTAGCTGGAAAGACAGAAAGGGTTACCCTTTCAGAGCATCCATCTCACTTCCCTGGTGGAAGATTTTACATTGCTTCTGAATTTTGACTTGGACATGGATTAGTATGTTTGTTTTTTTTATTATTTCACTTGCCAAACATCAGTGGTTTTCTCTGGATATTCCAGTTTCTTCCATCCTCCTTGAACTGACTGCCTAAATATGGGACTGTGGGTTAAACATCATTACTCTGCTCATACATCAAAACCTATAACACTGGATATCATTCTCCGTCACAGATTCCACAATACCAAGATATAAAGTACTACAATATATATGTCCAATAAATAGCCACAGCACTGGCTATCGCCTTTACTAGATTGCCTGCCTGTTTGCATAATGATTTACATAAAACTACAGGTTCACATGGTGTCTTCTAACATTTTGGACCTGGTTGTTCAACGATCAGTAAGCTTAACCAACTGATTTGTGAATACTCAAAATGTTATTAAAATGACAAAAATTGATTGTATACATATAATTATGACTTGTATTTATTTAATTTGTTAATAGAAATTGTATCCATTGATGATTTTACAATTTTTTTTTAAATATTACATGTTCGTACTAAGTACACAAGATACAAAATTTCGCTAACCATCTGATTAATCTAACTGATCTTTGAACAACTGAGCCTCGTTTTGTTGACAACTATTTCTATAACCGGGATTGTTATCAGTGTGAAAAATAATGAAAACTTAAAATAATTACAGTAGAACAATTCTTCTTTTATTTAAAATGTCACTAAAAACAGACAAAATACAATGTAATTAAAAAATATCATTTTCCTTCCCTGAGTATGGATTATATATAAAAAGGTTTTTGCATATATAAAAGTTAAAAACTTTAAAAGCATTGGAACAAAAACAAAGATATATTGAGAGGTAAGCTTTGTTCCTGTACAGATAGTCCATCAAAATCTTAAACCATAGTATTTGTCCAGCAAAAACTTAACTATGTCTGCTACACGCAAAAGGTGAATTGCTACAATCTCTACTATAGTGTTAAGTAAAAACTATAACAATTATTGCAGTCAAACCTGTCTATAAAGGCCACCCAATGGAACCAGAAAAGTGGTCTTTACAGGCAGGTGACCTTTATATACAAGTTAAAATAATATGAATAAAGAACAATTGAGATACAATTCTACTGGTCTCTATAAGCAGATGACCCTTATATACAGGTGACCTTTAAGGCATGTTGGACCGTATTTCTGTAAACAAAAATCCTGAAATAGTTTGAAACTGAGAAATGTCAAACCCATGTCATTACATCAAAGGGTAAGAATTCAGTGCTGTTTCACTGTGTGACTGTATTTAAAATTACCCGTAAAAAGCTAAGGAATTACCCCTAGAACCATTATCATCTTTATATTAATTGGATATAAAAAACATTGTGCAAAACATAAAAAACATGGACAGCATTCAAATAAATACTGAGTGGCCACATTTTGGGGAGCTTTCAAATGTATGTATACATAGTATCAAGATTATCATGCTTATAGAAAACTTTCAAATGTGAACAAATATACGGGAAGCTTTTAAATATAGACACAGTAACCACATTATCATAATTATAGAAAGTTTTCAAATATAACTACACTATGGGAAGCTTTCAAATATAACTACACTATGGGAAGCTTTCAAATATAACTACACTATGGGAAGCTTTCAAATATAACTACACTATGGGAAGATTTCAAATATAACTACACTATGGGAAGCTTTCAAATATAACTACACTATGGGAAGCTTTCAAATATAACTACACTATGGGAAGATTTCAAATATAACTACACTATGGGAAGCTTTCAAATATAACTACACTATGGGAAGATTTCAAATATAACTACACTATGGGAAGCTTTCAAATATAACTACACTATGGGAAGCTTTCAAATATAACTACACTATGGGAAGATTTCAAATATAACTACACTATGGGAAGATTTCAAATATAACTACACTATGGGAAGATTTCAAATATAACTACACTATGGGAAGCTTTCAAATGTATACATAGTATACATAGAGCCAATACAAATTTTAAGATTTGTGAAATCGATGAACAAATCATGCTAAACAGAAATAGCTAGTCCTCTTAACTTCCATTTTAATTATGTATTGTAGAAATACTAAAAAAAAAATAAAATAGGGATTTAGTGGACTGTCAAAGAATATTCTTTGCTTGAATTAGTAAGTAACAATTACATAATATTTGAACACAATGTATGTTTACCTGGAAGGTAAATTTCATTAAACATTTCATAATGGATGCACACACATACAATCATATTGTTGAAATACAAATACCAATATAGGAATTCAAAATAAATATACAGGTGCTATATGTTTCTATATCGATAAAGATTTTTCCCTCATTAAAAATTTTAACTAAATAAAAAAAACCCAAACAAGAAAGATAAAGTGATTCAGTATCATTACCGTTGATAAAGTGATTCAGTATCATTACCATTGATAAAGTGATTCGGTATCATTACTGTTGATAAAGTGATTCAGTATCATTACCGTTGATAAAGTGATTCAGTATCATTACTGTTGTTAAAGTGATTCAGTATCATTACCGTTGATAAAGTGATTCAGTATCATTACTGTTGTTAAAGTAATTCAGTTTCATTATCGTTCCTATACTAATATATTATTAATATGGTAGCTTTTAACAATATTTTATGATACTACAAAATGAAAGTTTCAAAAAACTATAAATATCAATGTAATAAGGTTAAAGTGATCTTCAACATGACGAAAATGACATCTTAATTCATGGATATTTTGAAAACTAACAAAATTACTTAGATTTCAAATTTGTTAAATAAGGAAAATCTTATACAAGAAATGATTGTGAAACTAGGACTATATTCCTAAATACAGCAGTAAACAAGAGGCCCATGGGCCTGATACGCTCACCTGATAACTAATGGCTAGCTGATAGATTTAAAGAACACATAAATACTAAACCCCCAAGACTTTTTTCTTTACATCATGATAACCAGTGTATCAATACCTACAACATTCTAATATACATGCCTATACAAAAAATTTATAGTATTCGAGATAATTAACCATTTTGGTATTGTTTTGCATCTGTGACCTTGACCTTTGAACCCATGACCTTTTTCTATACATCAAAATGATTCTTGTATTGATACCTACAACATTCTAATATACATTCCTATACAAAAAGTTTATAGTTTTCAAGATAATTAACCATTTCGGTATTGTTTCACATCAGTGACCTTGACCTTTGAACCCATGACCTTTTTCTATACATCAAAATGACCTTGACCTTTGAACTCATGACCTTTTTTTATACATCAAAATGATCGTTGTATCAATACCTACAACATTCTAATATATATGCCTATACAAAAAGTTTATAGTTTTTGAGATAATTAACCATTTTGGTATTGTTTCACATCTGTGACCTTGACCTTTGAACCCATGACCTTTTTCTATACATCAAAATGATCGTTGTATCAATACCTACAACATTCTAATATACATGCCTATACAAAAAGTTTATAGTTTTTTTAGATAATTAACCATTTCAGTATTGTTTCACATCTGTGACCTTGACCTTTGAACCCATGCCCTTTTTCTATACAGCGAAATGATTGTTGTGTCCATACCTACAACATTCTAATATACATGCCTATACAAAATGTTTATAGTTTTCGAGATAATTAACCATTTCGGTATTGTTTCGCATCTGTGACCTTGACCTTTGAACCCATGACCTTTTTCTATACATCAAAATGATCGTTGTATCAATACCTACAACATTCTAATATACATGCCTATACAAAAAGTTTATAGTTTTTTAGATAATTAACCATTTCAGTATTGTTTCACATCTGTGACCTTGACCTTTGAACCCATGCCCTTTTTCTATACAGCGAAATGATTGTTGTGTCCATACCTACAACATTCTAATATACATGCCTATACAAAATGTTTATAACAGTTGACTCTCGTTATCTCGAACTCAACGGGGAAATGCAAAAAGTTCGACTTATCCGGAGTTCGAGATAACCGATGTTAAAAACGACAACAAAAGGGAAGTAACTCGTACACGCCTACCGGAAGTCGCTTCCGGTTTTATCTTGTCAAACTGTATATTGCCGTTTTCTCCTATATCGTATGTATTCAAACATGATATATAAAACTGCATTATATATTATTTGTATTTATAATTGAGAATGTAGTATATAAAAAATCGGGAGATTATCTGTTACTTGTTATTAGCCGACAAATGGTGGAGTCGGCTTTGGTCTCCATACCAGTTTCGCTTTGTGTACTTTAATCACCCCAAGCTTCCGGTTGTATTGAGTAATGTTCACATCACACGCTTTCGGAAGCCATGTTCAGCTTGGCAGTAATTATAACACCTGATAATCACCTGGATGGTTTAATTGCTTATGCAGGGGGTAATAATTAAGGGCTTAAGGAAATTGGGAGGTCAGTGCAATGTTGTAATTTTAAAATCAACACGAGGCCGACAGTCAAATATTTTATTTGTGTCGGAAAGTGTTTTTTCTACCAAAAAATCTGTAGGCGCTGACAAATTTGATTTCTCAAAATTTTTTGTTCGAGTTAACAAATTTAATTTTCCTAAATTTTTTGTTCGAGTTAACGAGTGTAATTTTCCTAGGATTTTCATTCAAGGGGACGAAAATATTGTTCGATAATTCGAGATATCCGAGTTCGAGTTAACCGGAGTTATTTTGGTTTAATAAAGAACAACTCTGTTCGGACTTTTTATAAAAGTTCGAGATATCCGGTAGTTCGAGATATCCGAGTTCGAGATAACGAGATTCAACTGTAGTTTTCGAGATAATTAACCATTTCGGTATTGTTTCGCATCTGTGACCTTGACCTTTGAACCCATGACCTTTTTCTACACATCAAAATGATCGTTGTATCAATACCTACAACATTCTAATATACATGCCTATACAAAAAGTTTATAGTTTTTTAGATAATTAACCATTTCAGTATTGTTTCACATCTGTGACCTTGACCTTTGAACCCATGCCCTTTTTCTATACATCGAAATGATTGTTGTGTCCATACCTACAACATTCTAATATACATGCCTATACAAAATGTTTATAGTTTTCGAGATAATTAACCATTTCGGTATTGTTTCGCATCTGTGACCTTGACCTTTGAACCCATGACCTTTTTCTAGACATCAAAATGATCGTTGTATCGATACCTACAACATTCTAATATACATGCCTATACAAAATGTTTATAGCTTTCGAGATAATTAACCATTTCGGTATTGTTTTGCATCTGTGACCTTGACCTTTGAACCCATGACCTTTTTCTATACATCAAAATGATCGTTGTATCAATACCTACAACATTCTAATGTACATGCCTATACAAAAAGTTTATAGTTTTCAAGAAATTTAACCATTTCAGTATTGTTTCACATCCGTGACCTTGACCTTTGAACCTATGACCTTTTTCTATACAACAAAATGATCATTGTATCAATACCTACAACATTCTAATATACATGACTATACAAAAAGTTTATAGTTTTCGAGATAATTAACCATTTAGGTATTGTTTCACATCTGTGACCTTGACCTTTGAACACATGACCTTTTTCTATACATCAGAATGATCGTTGTATCAATACCTACAACATTCTAATATACATGCCTATGCAAAATGTTTATAGTTTTCGAGATAATTAACCATTTTGGTATTGTTTCGCATCTGTGACCTTGACCTTTGAACCCATGACCTTTTTCTATACATCAAAATGATCGTTGTATAGATATCTACAACATTCTAATATACATGCCTATACAAAAAGTTTATAGTTTTCGAGATAATAATTATAATCAGAGGTAAAAAAAATTAGGTCACGACCTTCACAATCGACCTTGACCTCATTTTGAAGATACTAACAAGAAGATGTCAAAACTGAAAACCCCATGTCATTATCTGGTCAAATAGTCAAGTTATAACAATTTGAAGCTATTTTACGATTTTTTCAAAATTAAACGCAAAAACGCGTAACCTATTTTTTATCCGAATTTCACAAAATGAACAAACTATAGGCTTAAGACCCTAGAGAAGCCAAATATCACATCAGAATTTTTCTCCAATTAGTACTTTCCGAGAAGAAGATTTTTTAAGATTTTTGCACCCCTAGGTCACCTTGACCTAGTTATGGTAGCCATAGCAACGCCACGAACAAATCTGAATTGCACCGGCCCATATATACTTCTGACAAAGTTTCATCAAAAACTGTCCAGTAGTTTCAGAGGAGAAGTCGAAAATAGGTGTTAACGACGCACACACGCACACACGCACATACACACGCTGCGCTATGCCATAAGCTCACATGACCTTCGGTCAGGTGAGCTAAAAAGCAAAAGACACAAATCATGTGTGATGTATTGTGATAGAGGACATTTACAATGTACACTAATATAACACACATGATTAATACAGCATATCATGATATATATCCACGCCTACTACCGTGATATTTCTGAGAAGTATTGTCATAAAAAATTTATGTGACATTATTAATGAACCAATACACATCAATGATTTTATATCCATAATCTTTTTGTAACACCTGATTTAATAATTAGTTTAAAAAAATACATAAATTAATCAGTAAAACCTGTATAAACCACTTTATCATGTTTATATAGAAGTTCGTTTTGGTTGAAATATGAAACAAAGAGATCATAAAACAATCAATGGTTTCATTCACATAAACATGAAGATCAAACAGCATAAATTCAGAGCAGTCAACAAACTTATTTGTTCAAAATCCGCCCACAGATACTTGGGGACAGGAGTGGTTTTTAATTTAATATATCAGTAAAAGGTTTTTTTCAAACCTTTGTTTGTTTTTTTTTATATTTATTTTTTTTTTTTACTTTAATTTGTTTTGTTAGATTTTTTTGTATTCGCATGCATGAAGGTTGTTCAAAATTAATGAATAAACTAATATTGTCCCCAAGTACAAGTGAATTCAACTATAGAACTTCCATGATCTTACTAATACCATTAAATGCTTTTTAATATATGTAATACACAAAATAATTTCAAAGTCACAGTCACTCTTTAAACATACCTTACAGTTTACAGAAACTTCACACAATTTTATACATAATCAATTAAAACATTAATTTTTCAGGTTTTTGTATCAAAAACTTTGCCTTGCATTCACACACTTTCAGACTTGCACTTACTCAAAAAATCTCAAAAACTTGAAATTTACAAAATATCAAACTAAACCCTTCTTTTTCATTTTCTTGGCATACACATCAAAATCCTCCTGGGTAAGTCTGTATCCCCAGTGTTGTAATGTCTGCCTTACTACTGGGGAGATACCAACATTGTCAAAACCACACCCACTTTTTACACATTTTGAGATGAGATTATTCCTCCAGCGACCCTGGACACCAGCACAGCGTAGCCATCTTCCTATCTGTCTGTCATCATCTGCTGTACGTCTTCCCTGATAAAATCTGAAAATTTAAATGAATTGTGTTAAGTTATAACATCCTGCTATTTCAGCCATTTTGACTTCATTTCAGTTGGTTTCACAACTGTCTCTCAATCTCTTGTGAATGAGGCCAGGGCTTATGTATAATGTAATATTAGGGGCCAAAAATAGCGAAAATGAATTACCGTTATTGTATAGAAAGGTGAAAACATGTTTAATGAATTAAATGGTTTTATTTGCTTCCAGATTGATTTTTGACATAATTCTATTTCAATACATTATAACATTTTGGTAGTCTATTTTTAATACTTTTTTTGAAATTGTTAAAATCAACTTAAAAGTTTTTGACTTATGAAAAAAATTAACTGTTCCAATATCTGTCTTTAGTGCCAACTATCCATGAGAAGGTGGAAAGGATAAGGAGTGGAGGACTGGTACATAGTGTTTTACACATCTGTCAAAAGTATTTCACCTATATTGAGGTGGTCAATTCAGGGATAGTGGAGGAAACCAGAGTTATTAGAGAAAACCAATCACCTTTGGCAAGCAAACTGACAAACTTTCTCACACTAAGATCTACCCCACTAGGATCTGAAACTAGGCAGCGATTGTTTATCCATTGAGGGGATAAGAGATAGTGTGCATTACATCACAAGCAGAACCACTGGAAGCACCCACAAGTTGGGACAAACTTGGGGAGGAGATTACCCAGATTGGGGATAGTGGGGTTTACCTTACCTGCAATACCACTGGAACCATCCATAAGGATCTTGTTTATGTATCCAACCACTAGATTCCCACATCTCTAATGATCCTCCACATTTCACTTTGTATGTGTTGATCTTCTCATCATATGTAGGGGAGGAAACCTAAATCAGAATAATATAACTTGATGAAGTACTAAAAAGTCTGAAGTGTAACTATCAAAAGAAATATCCCAAATATGATAGCGTTAGTTAAGATAAAAGAGAGCGAAGACAAACTGACAAACAAAAAAGGGTAAATCAATAAGTTACCCTAACTTATGTTTGGGATGAATTAACAATCAACTGGTCAGTCAAAACTGAATTCTCGACCCACATTATTTCGAAGCATTTTAACATTGCAGTGCAGGGATTTACATTAACATTTTAACCTACTTGTCCTGATGGACAAATACCATAAAGCAGTCTTACTGCCATTTTGACTGAAACAAGATGCTTTTTCTTTCTCATGCATTTCTTTTGAAGCTTTATGTTTACTTGATGATGTGCCAATTAGTTGCAGTTGTGAAATTATTAGTTAAAAATTTTTCAAAGTTGAAAAATATATCGCTAATGAATTCACTTGTCCCGTAAGGTGGATCACCAGCATTTTCACTTGCCCGCGAGTCATGTTCATGCACTTGTCTCAGACAGTTAGACAAAAGCCAATCATAAATGTTGATCCCTGAACAGTCTTAGATAACAATATATAAAATAATTTAGTAAGTGTACCTGTTTTCCGATATTTAATCCTTCAAGCCAGTTTTTCGGTAATTCTTTCCACACTCCAGAATAACTCTTACCTATAAATAAAAGACATTAACAATGAGTCTCATGCACCGGTGCCTGTAAATCTAAATCTGAATTTATTGACAATACAATGGAAACATCTCTTGGTTTTTTTTTTTTTTTGTTTTTTTTAATAATTTCAAGCTATTCCATGATTTTATCAAAGAAATATTTAGAGAACAAGAGATTGACCTTAATTCTGTAAACATGATAACTGGGTTTTTTTTTATCATACCAAGCCTAGTGTGAAATACTGTCTTGATCCTGCAGATGATAGAGCAATGCTTAAGCTTTACAGGTTAAAAAGGTTTCTGGATTTGATTAGAGCACACATACACACATAATGATAGAGAGAGAGTAAATTTTTTTGATCCATGTGGTAAATAGGTATTGACAGTGAATATACATTTTTATGTTTAGAAAATCATAGGGACAAGTTTCCTTAATGGCAAACCTTACACTGAATTTCCCTTGATTTCACATTATAGAAAAATGTAACTTGGTCATGTGATCAGGCTAAATATGTGATTTCCTGGTACAAGAATAATTGGAACATTTATAAACTGTTAAGTGATGTCATTCATACATTTTTTTTGTGTAACTGACAACAACTTGCAACCATTGCCTGATTTAATATCAAAGTAGGGAGACCATTCTTATTTGAGTGAAAAATCAAACATTTCAAACTCAACACAGATCCTTTACTCAGCTATCAGACTTTCCATAATATATAAAACATGAACATGTAGCACAGTTGATTAGAGCATCAGACACAAGATCCAAGGGTCATGAGTTCGAAATCCCAACAGGGGAATGTTGTGTCCTTAAGCAAGTCCATTTCACATTGTTGCTGACTTACCTGGTGTCAGGATAAAGGACTGATGGTTCAGTAACTTCTGCAACTGCTGTCTCAGTAAGCTAACACTTAAAAGTTAACCAAAGTGTGTGCTAGCCTAGTGTAGTATGGCTGACACTGCAGTGTGCCCATGTAAGCATAAGGTTTACTAAAGGTGTCTAATAAAGTAAGGTACCGGGTAAAGTACGTAAATATGAGTACCAGTAATAGTATATGATATTGAATACCAACCTGTAACACCTGATTTGATTGGACGGTAGTAAGTACCACCAAAGCTCCCCGCCTGGAGGACTTCCTTTGGTGTCATATTAGGACGAAGTTCAGGGTGATCTTCAAACACTAGTTCACCTTTCTTATTCTTAGTTGGGACTTTAGCTGTAAATTTTATATGTTCAGACTGAAAAGAAAAGTAGATCATACCAATATCTGTTACAATATTACATATATCTATGTAGGATAAGGAAACCACACCCTCAACATTGAACATTTCTGTCAGCCTGGTCTCTTGGCTGAAATGTTCAACCCCAAGGCTGAGATTTCTCTATCCTACATGGATACTCATAAAGGATTCTTATAAATTTACAATATTTCAAACATATATATTAATACTGTGTAATGTTTGTACAGAAAATGTTTACAGATTTTGGTAATTACAGGAAAACGTTAATTTCTGCAATGTTATATTCCATGTAAAATTTATCATTTCCATACTTATGGAGTTTCATGTGGTATGGTCGCAGGTCATATGGATTTACCAACAAAAGATATTAACATTTTACACACTATAATTGTGATAGAAGAATGTACTTAACCATCTGATCATATTAACCTTCCATCAACATAGATACCTGTGCAGATTGTCAGCCGATGGAGAATCCTTCTTAGGGACAGCAGCTTTATACCCACTCTCAACTATGCATTTCAAAGAGTCAAGTTAAGTAATGGTGTTTAACGTCCTAGTTAAGAATTATGAACATTTCATGGTATATCGAGACATTGCCAGCTGTAGGCAAAGGTGCAAAAATTTTGCCTGTTATGTGTATATTGTGTACCGGTACATTAGGTTACATACCCAGGACCTATTTTATTGTAAGTTCCCATCTGAAAGAACTGTGACTTTGATTTCGCATTCATGCCAAGTGCTTGGCGAAAGAACAGTCAGTACCCACTTTCAAGTCTTGGGTCACACCTCACTCTTACGGAGGGAGCACTCTACCAACCGAGCTACCACAGTGGTTGTATTTCAAAGAGAATTCCAACAAAAGGTTGCCAGAAGCCAAATTTTGTTGCCAACATTTATTAGCCTTACTTGTTCAGCATTAGTATCTTCTTCTATTAGTTTTGGATATGACTTTTTAACGGTTTTACTACTAGTCTGGTCCTCTTTACTTGCTTTTGTCTTTGTAGCAGTACTACTCTTCTTAACCTTCTTCATTTTATCGCTTGATGAATCTGCTATTTTCCTTTTTGGCATGTTGATGATGTCTACAAAAAGAACTCAATAAATGAGGGTTCACCAATGTTAGTTTTCATGTGATCAATACTGATAATGATTGTGCAAAACATTATGGAAAATGTTTAAATTGCAAATTCCAAACATTAACGTAGTTATTGCAAGAAATTGCCAACTGATAAGATTCCATTGGACATTACTATTCTAACAATTTTTCAACACAAATCATTTCTGTTGGCTACGATCAAAAGCACATAATTTGATATTTTCCATGAAAATAAATTAATCTCAATTACTGATCATTTAAAGGCTTGTTGGTTGATTGAATGTTGCTTAACCTCGCATCAGCAATTTTTCAGCTATTTGCGACGAAAGCTATTTTATCAATCTCTATGGATTAATCTTGTTGTGTCCTTTCATTAACAAGACCAAATACAGTGGATTTGATTATATCCAACCACATTTATTCAACATGGCGCAACCAACTTTTACAGAATACAGCAACTGAACATGCGCAAGCATGCGCACAACAAATAATACTGAACACGTTGTTGGGGACCAGTTATTGTCAATTACATACAAGGGAGTGTTCATTGTAACGTTGTATGAAAGTCATAACACTTTTCCCCTCTTAAAAAAAATATAGTCCTTGTAAAACATACAAGCACAAAATAATATAATGTCAATGAACCTGAAATAAAACACAAACAGAATTATAATTTACATTTGTTCAATAAGTCTTTCCGGAGCCTTTCTTTGTCTATTTGGATAACGCGACACTGTTTCAGATTCAATCACAGGATCAGCGCAATTTTGTGATGCACAATTATCAGATAATGATTCCTGATCAAAAGACTTATCCAACTTGGTTCCCTCTGGGACTTCTGGAATATTTATTGTTTTGCTAGCAAGATTTTGGGTAGGAATAACAGAAGATGGTAAGTTAACATCTTTAGTAGTATCCTGGTCTAATGACACGTCAGTTCTGTTACGGCGGATTTGATCAATATGGCGTTTCCAAAACATACCGTTTACGTTTACACAATATGTAACCGGACTCAATTGTTTTACAATTTTCCCAGCGACCCATGGACTTGCATGATTGCGATAGTCACGGACCATTACTGCTTCGTCTATTAAATATGATGGAACTGCACGCGGTTTTCGAATTGCTTGCCTACCAACTTTATTCGATAAACTAGGGCGAAGTAAATCTAGGCGTGTACGCACACGTCTGCCTAAAAATAATTCGGACGGTGTACACTTTGTAACAGTATGAGGTGTCGATCTATATGACAACAGAAATGAAGATAATTTCTGACTTAAGGTACCTGGTTGATCTTTTAAGGTCTTTAAACTAGTCTTAAAAGTACGAACGGCTCGCTCTGCCTCCCCATTTGAACTTGGGTGGTACGGTGCAGACTTACAATGCTTGATACCATTTACACGCAAAAATTCGGTAAACTCTTCGGCTACGAATTGCGGACCATTATCCGAAACGATTTCCTCTGGAATGCCATATGAGGAAAACATATACCGAAGTGCATTAACTGTGCTACTAGCAGTAGTTGACGACATCCTAACCACTTCCAACCATTTAGAATGGGCATCGATAACCACAAGAACATTTCGTTCAAGAACGGACCAGCAAAATCAATATGAATTCTCTGCCAGGGCTGAGTAGGCCAGATCCACGGATTAAAACCAACCTTCGGAGGACTAGGTAGACTTTGCTGACACGACTGACAATGTTGCACACACTGCTCAATGTCAGTGTCCAACTTTGGCCACCATACATGAAGTCTAGCGAGGGACTTCATTCGCACAATACCCGGATGATTCTCATGCAAGCACGACAACACTTCAGTACGATAACATTGCGGTATAATGACACGAATACCACGCAACAAACATCCTTGTTCAGTGGTCAACTCGTCACGTATACGACTAAACGGCAAGAACTCATCAGCAAGCGAATCTTTATCGGGCCAACCGCAAACTGTAAAATGCAAAATTTTAGACAACAACGGGTCGGACTTGGTAGCACGTGACAGCTGAACAGATGTAACTGGAAGATTTTCAACCTGTAGTTGATGTAGTTCGTTGACTTCAAGTGCGAATAAACTGTTGGAAACATCTCCAGTACTCTCGATAGGTAAACGGGATAGCGCATCTGCATTGCAGTTTTTATCGGTTGCTCGGTACTTAATATCAAACTGATAACTGGCAAGTTGTACTGCCCACTGCTGAAGGCGAGATGCGGCTAAAACAGGTATGCCTTTTTTCGGTCCTAAGATCAATGTCAAAGGTTTATGATCCGTAATTAACGTGAATTTACGCGCATATAAATATTCATGGAATTTCTTAATTCCAAATACTATGGCTAATGCCTCTTTCTCAATCTGCGAGTAATTTCGTCCGCAGCACTTAATGTACGCGAAGCATAAGCTATAGGACGTCGTCGTCATCATCAAAAACGTGTGATATAACAGCTCCAAGGCCGTATGGTGAAGCATCAACAGCGAGAACTAACGGTTTATCAGGTTCGTAATGAACCAACACATCGGATGATACAAGTAATTTTTTGACTTGCTCAAACGCATAGTGACATTTAGAGTCCCACTTCCACTCAACTGATTCCGATAATAATTCAGTTAAGGGCGACACAACACTGGACATATCGGGAATAAATTTCCGATAATAATTTACAATTCCAAGCCAGGCTTGCAATTCCTTAAGATTCGTTGGCTCAGGAACTTTCAGAATGGCTTCGATCTTTCTGTCAGAAGGTTTGATGCCTTCCTTATTTACGATAAACGTGAAGTATTCGACCTCGTTCTGCATTAGTGAACATTTACTGCGTTTAAGTCTTATACCAAATTCCAATAAATCGATTCAAAGCACATTTAGATTTTCCAAATGTTCATCGTCATTCGGCCAGTGACAATAATATCATCGATTATACATCCAACGCCATCTAACCCATCCAGGATACGATCCATCAACTGTTGAAATATGGCCAGGTGCGGCTGCAACGCCAAAAGGTAATCGCAAATAACGGTATAGACCTAAATGAGTATTGATAGTAACATATCGTCGCGATTTGTTCGTCGAGAATAACCTGCTGATAGGCATGAGACAGATCCAATTTTGAAAACTTTTGTCCACCATTAAGTTTACTAAAAATATCATCCGCTTTCGGAAGAGGATATTCCGGTACGTTCAAATGCAGGATTCACTGTGACCTTATAGTCACCACAAATTCGAACTGAATTGTCCGGCTTCAGAACCGGAACTATGGTGTGCGGCCCATTCAGAAAATTGTATTCTTTTCCACGATACCCTGTTTTTCTAACCGATTTTAAGCTCGTCCTTAATACGATCACGTAGTGCATATGGCACTGGACGCGGCTTGAAAAAAACTTTTGGCTCACTCTCCGGTTTGACCTGTAAGGTAGCACTTACTACACTTTTACTGTTCCAAGACCATCGCGAAACAACGCTGCGAGTATTTTATCAAACAACTGTTCGGCATGCGAATTAACAGATGGCGAGGTGTCATTAGACCGTGCATAATTTAAGGTTTTCCAATTTAATTTAAATGTAGATAGCCAATTACGACCAAAATAAAGAAGGACCCATTTCCCTTAACAACAATTAAAGGCAATACAGCTTCCTGTGACAAATATGTGAACATTCACAGAAAATTTCCACCAATTATTGGTATTTTACAGTTTCTCCAGTATATGTTTTTAACACACTGAAGATGTTTTCAATGTCTTAATGTCAATATGCAATTTCTTAACACAAAACTCCTCAGATTGCAATGGTAACAGAAGCACCAGTGTCTAGTTCCATGGTACACGATATGGAATAATGTCCAAGTCCACATATATTTCCTTGCGATCTGTTGATTTCAATGTGAAAATTGGCCATTCCTCTGAATCATGTTTCCGTTGATTGTCTGAGAAGTTTCTGGTCACCGACATAGTGTAGTTTCGACGGCTTCTTTTTATTTTTGACTTTTCCGTTTCTGGGTTGCCAGTACTTCAGTACTCGATTCGAAATTTAGTACACTTTTTACTTAAATGTCCTGTTCATGGACACTTGTGACATCGACTTTTCTTATGAAAACAGTTCTCTGCAGTGTGATTGTTTTTCCACATCTGAAGCATTCTGGATAAGACTTAGGCCTAGTAAAACAGTTTATGTGCAGTTTCACTTTTAACCAATGTTTGTTTAAATTTATTAGCCTCTCTTTCGGCACTTTCCACACCAATTGCAACACTCAAAGCTTTTTCCAATGTTAGCTTTTCCTCAGACAACAGTTTTTCTGAGTGTTAGGCGAGTTTAGTCCACACACAAACCTATCACGAAGGGCTTCGTCCAAAAATCCTCCAAAATTGCAATACTCGGTGAGTTTTACGCAGGGCTGCCAAAAACTGACTTACGCTCTCCCCCTCACCCTGTTTCCGCTGATGAAACTTAAAACGTTCTGCAATAACTATGGTTTCGGTCGCAGGTGATTTCAATTTGCCTAATAAGTTCATCATACTTCACATCACTAGGTTTTTTCGGCGATACCAAATTACGAATCAGACTGTATGTCTTCCCTCCGCACACAGACAAACAAAATAGACAATTTCACTTTCTCATCTTTACCTTATTGGCAGTGAAATAAAATTCTAACCTCTCAGAATATTCAGTCAATCTTGCTCGTAAAGTGCGAATTCCTCAATACGACCATATACAGCCATGACAGCGGTTTGTAATCAGATCCACAATTTTGCAGGCTCATAGAAACTTATCCTCGTCGCCAATTTGTTGTGTCCTTTCATTAAACAAGACCAAAATACAGTGGATTTGATTATATCCAACCACATTTATTCAACATGGCGCAACCAACTTTTACAGAATACAGCAACTGAACATGCGCAAGCATGCGCACAACAAATAATACTGAACACGTTGGTTGGGGACCAGTTATTGTCAATTACATACAAGGGGAGTGTTCATTGTAACGTTGTATGAAAGTCATAACAAATCTATGAACAATTTCATGTATGCATGTGAAGTGCGAGTGTTGTTGTATGGTCTGCCTTGTACTAGCACACACTCAGCGTAACTTTCAGGTGCTAACTCATCGAGTCAGTATGTCGCAGACAAGAGTATCACTCCCCAGTCCATTATACTGATATCGGTAAACCAGTTAAGGCCAATGGCAAGGAAAATTCACTTTCCCACGTGTGGTCTGAGCGGGACTGGAACTCACATGTCTTATCCATTAGGCCATCACTACCTTATCACATCATCATCATTTAAAGCGAAATAACTCAAGTAACCATTTAAGCAGTCTGAAAATCAGTAGTAGCTATCATCAACTCTGTGTTTGTTATTACAGTTTATCATGCCCCAACCCATGATGTGATGGACAACAAGATACAAGATACAAGATATTTTATTAAACCAATTAAGGGCCACAGAGGGGCAATACATATTCTGAGAGGCAACTCCTCTCTAAACTGAAAACTAATTAAGATGATTAGCAAATAAGGAAGTACAATATATATACCATACATGCAAGTAATGAAATTGCCTTAATATGTGTAAGGGCCCACAGAGGGGCAATACAATGAATGAGAGGAAACTCCTCTTTAACTTAAACAACATCATATATAACATACATGCAAGTATTGAATTACCCTTAATATGTGTATACATACATTGTGATATAGGTATATTATTTAGGACCGCAGGGGGTGGGGGTGGTGTTCAGAGCCTCAGCGAAGATGCTTTACAGAGGAAATTACCTAGTTCAAGTAAGATTTCTGTAGTTTCACAGTTTAAAATCCAATAATTTATCGAATGAAGACAACAGGCTGAAAATGCTGGTTGGTTTGTCTATAATATTAAAAAAAATTTAATTCTTTCATTAGTGTAAGCACTGCAATCTATTAAGAAATGAGTTTCGTCTTCTATACAGTTACTTTCACACATCTTGCAGATTCTTTTATTCCTTTCTAATCTGTTGGCAGAATATCTGCCAGTTTCAATTTTCAGTCTATGAGCTGAAATTCTCAACCTACTATATGTCGTCTATACTGTGGATTACTAAGAATTGTCAAGTATTTTTCACATCTAAAGCTTGTTTTAATTTTACAATATGTATCCAATTTACCAACAGAATTATTATTTCGATCTTTATACCATGTATATTATGTATGCATCTTCACAGAGACTCTTTACATATCTTTTAAAGCTAGTTTCAGACAATAATAGAAGTGCATGTCTTATCAATGTCTAATATAGAACATAACTAATCAATACTACTATACCATGTATTTTTGTTTGCAAATGTGCATCTTAGATTCTTTAAGAGCATTAAAAAGCAAAGAATCATTTGGCAATTGTTCTAGACGATGCCAATATGTAAGCATAGACACAATAATGTTAACATAATAGGGAATTCTTCCAAGTTCAGAGAAAACTGCGAAATTGGTACTTTTCTTATGTACTCCTAGCAATCTCTTGCAAAACTTACTATGAAGATTTTCTTGTTCAAGTTATCATATATCTTTTCTAGTAAAATACCATTTCTAAATTTTGAACTTGAGGTGTTAAATGCACCCCACCATACTTCACTGGCATATAACATGAAGAATGTACATGTAGAGAAGGGATTAATCCAGGGATATCAATTGACTCTGCCATACCAACAATTAGGGATTAATCCAAAGTTTTTTAATTGGGTCTGCCATACAACAATTGGGAATTCATCTGACCATATTTGCAAGTGTTCATGAGAGTACATGTATAGATCTACTGCCTGTAGGTCCTGAAGTTGAAGACTATGCTCAAAACCATATCAAAGAAAGAATACTTGTATGCATATTTAAAATAGTTGGACACACTGACCTGATGTAAACAGAACAGAAGATCAGACCAAGTTATAATCGGCAAAGCCCGGCAACGGTTACATAACTTATAAAAGCAAGGAATGTAATCCAGACAAAATTATCGTGTCTAAAATTATATCTGATCATACCTTTACTACTCTGAACTGTAAAATTAAAACACGATGTGATGTTCTACAAAATCTGAATTTTGATATCATGCAAAATATGCAATGTATTGTTTTCTTCTCAAATATTGCGCTGTTCGCCGTTACATAAACCAAAACAATGATTAACGCCCTTTATACCAGTGTAATGAATAGAGGAAAGATGACTTGTGTAACGACCTCCATACTGCCTATCCTGTTTAAAAGCGATCCCAACTAAAAGAGACCAATCTTAAGCAAAACACTTGGTCTCAGTTTCGCAGGATAAGGTGAACTGTGATCTACACATGAATACCATGTACTCTGTACCATGACGAAGTCACGGAAAGCCATATATTGTGTTCATGAAGTTACATATAGTCTAGTCAATCTACAGTTTTGCCTCAAACTAATTTTAACAGAATGATATGTTCTCAAATACATGAATCTGTTAGGGAGAAAATAGTTTCTAAGGAGTTTTAATTTCTATGGCGATTTCTATATAGAAAAGGGAGATAATTCTTGTAAAACTGGTGGCGTTTTACATGTAGTCCCAATATCATATGTTTTTTGCTATTTGAACAAAATGTAAAACAAAGGCCCTGGAATTAATCAAACATATACATTCAACATTTCTGAGTTCTAAATCAGAAGCCCATTTTAATTCAGTACTCGGCATTTTATTTTCAGTCTGCCACAAGCTAATGTTTCTAGTAATGAGGAATTAATGGCAGAATACTCGGAGTAATGAAGTAGAAGTATAGAAAAATTATGTTCTTTAACCTGAGATACACTTATTTTATCAAGTTTGGGTATAATAAAATACTAGTATATCCGAGGTTAATAATTCCTTTTTCATCTCTTCAACATGCCCTCCTTATTCAGCGTTTTCGGCATAAAGTCTTCAACAAAATAATTTAATTTTTTACATTCCATTTTCATATTACATTCTAAATTGTCTTACTGTATTTCCACTAATTCAGTGCACATGGGAAATGCAAGAATAAAGTCGTATTTTCCAACAAACTTACAAAAACATTGTCAAAACTAAATACAAAATATACTGACCTAATAGGAAAAAATAGTTTTTATTCATGAAAAAGTTAACATACCTTTTTACAAAACAACAAATATGACTACGTCAAGATTAAGCCTTTTGATGTATCTTCATATGGCAAAATCATGGCCAGTTTGTTAATTTGCATAGCGGCCATATTGGATTCATGATATGGTTGAAATTTAAATGACTTAATATAGACCAGTGATGATAAATTGGTCCTGTACAAGTTTTCTCACAAGTAGGATAAAATTTGCTGATACATACTTTGACTATACACCGCCTGGCATTGTTTGGGTGGTAACAACATAAATTTACTTAATTAAAAAACCGGCCCTTTCAAATTAAAAATCCGAAGCGTGTTATAATTGAGTTCTCATTATAAAACATGTTAATTTAATTCAAAATCTACATTTTCTGCAAATTCGAAGCACAATTTCAATTCTGAAACTAAGATCTTACTCGATTTGCTGATGACGCCGGTGAGTATGGAAATTCTTCCACTAGAATATAATGTCCTTCTCCTATGGAGACTTGACATTTTTCGGCCCGGGTAAGTTAATAAATGGATAATTTGCGTGACCGGCATCATGTTTGAATGGCGGCGCGTTCAAAACTTTGCTCATGAATATTAATGAATCACGGTCACGTGATTGTTAGCTCATGAATAAATTGATCACCATTGTGCCATATGTTTTACTTGGAAAAAACTATAACCGTTATGTCAGACTATGTTATATTCATGATGATCACACCTGGAAAAACCCGAACAACAATGACCTAGCTGACCCTAAATGCCCTGATAACACTTTGAATGAGGTTGGTGTATAAACTTGATCTTTCCAACATTTTTGTATATTGTAAGGTAGATCTACCTCTTGATTACCGGCGATGGAATGTCTAATAAACAGGTACTGTAGGCTGGTAGGTTATGGATAATCTCTTAACTACCTGTATGCGAGAATCGGATGTAAATTCTACTTTTAATAAATTGAGATCAAATAAATATATCGTGAAAAAATAAAAGAGTGTTTTATAACAAGTTTTTATCAGTTGTTTCGCGGATCCCGGAATGTTTCAACCGATATTTGTATTTTATGTAATTTAAAATAACCTAAATAGAGACGATTTCTAAGCTATGTGATTTTTAATTATTTTTAAATTTTAAGTTTTAAAATTGTTTTATGACGATATCATGGAAATGTTGAAATTGGAGTTATAGCAGGATGAGAAAATGAAAAGACAGAATTGGAGATACGGAGAATGAGAATGAGAGGTACCGCTAAATTACATGCATATTTTACTGATCAGAAATCGTGACACAATAGGAAAATATATGAAATAATTATCTAAATATTAATAATGTAATACTGTAATATTTTTAAAAAATGTTACGGAACAAATTTAAATAATATTCCCCATGTTTCAAGGTTATTTTATTATACTTTATTTTTACCCGCCTGAATCGCTTATAAATTTAATATTTTTGACTTTTGAAAAATTTAAGACCCTAATCATTTATTATAGTCATTATATTTTGTGAAAAGTTTAATGTCATATAACCTTGTCAAACTTAAATTTTATTTCATTTTTTAATGTTGGTCTGTACTAATCACTATACAAATCTATAGTATCTAAGGGGTTAGCAGGTTAGTGTCACCGTATCCAAACTCCAAAGTGTCTTAAGTCGCCATCTTCAAATGTGACGTCACATGATACTATGCAGCAAGTTCAAATATTCTCATGCATAGTTTCTTTCCGCGGCTCTGTCTCGCGACGTGACCGGAGCATCTCAGAAAGGAGAAGTTGACGACAAAGACGTAGATATCTCAGTGACATGTCACTCGTTTCTGTTCTATGGTCTAACCATGTTATAAATATATTCTCGTTCTTTCTATAATAATATTAATAATAATTTTCATTTTAAAGTGAAACCCGATTATTATATTATATTACTTGTTATTAGTATAATTATTATAAACACAGCGCATAAAAGATTATCATTGGAAAAAAAAGGTTGTGTCGTTGTTGATTTGAGTAACTACTATCCAAACTTGAAATTTTAGCAGTTACAGAAAACAGATGTGTATTAAAACCAAAATAAATTGATATCGATGACATTCCTTTAAAGTTCTATCATTCTTCTTCTTCTTCAGGTTGGATAATCCCTCACTGGATTGAGGCACCACCTATAGGTGTATCACAGTTTTACTTTAATAAGTTTGCTTTCTTTAAACTAAAATAGTTAAACTAAAAAGTTCTGGTTATCTTGAACCCGAGTCTCAGTCACACTCTTAATCATTAAGAAGAAAAGTTCTGGTTGAATAAATATTAAAACACAAGCACCTGGATAAGTTTTCTAAATTGTCACACAAATCTGTATCTTCTGGTAGCAGCTGGTTATACACAAGTTTTCTACAGTCTATAATCAGTTGAACAAGTAATTCTTTACATGATGCTATCTTAGTCCATTTTGAAAGTGAAATTGAAGCAATTACAAGGTTTTTGATGGATTCAAATGTTTTTTGTCTGGCACTAAATAAAGCTGAGCAAGTTATGAGATGATGGTATATAGTTTCATCTTCTAACTGACATAACGGACAGGTAGCATTGGTTTGTTGAAATTTTGACTGATAATGGTTACTTATTTCATGGGACAAATTCAGGAGGGTGGGTTACGTCCGATCTCGTACTTGGCGTTACTCAAACGAGAATTCAACGACGACAAATAACAGGAAGGCAAAAAGTCTCAGCCGACAGTACATGATTCTTACAAATCATGGCTGGAATGCAATTTGAGTACGATGAGGAAGGAGGGACATTTTTCTATTTTCTTTTATCTTTCTGGGGATTGGTCTTAATCCCTTGCACCTACTATTTTTGGCCAAGAAAACAGGAAAGTGGTAAGTATTTTCCAAACACCGAAACAGAGGACAGCCCCCCCTCTCGAAAATCCCAAAACAATTTTTTTCTGTTTCCATTTTTTAGTGTTACATTTATTGAGAGACAGCTGAAATTTAATTTAATTTAAGTGTTTTAAAACAACAACTCTGATATATGTTAGTTGTGGGTAGTTTTATGGTATGAGGCTTTAAAAAGGTTGTAAAAGTTGGAACATATGGGACCCACATGTTCTAGAAAGCTGTCACGTAAAACAGGAAGTGATTGATTGACAGATTAAACAAGTGTGTTTTATTTCAAATCTGACATAGATTTACTAAAACAATATAGAACCTTTTTTGCCTTGTGTTTTATTTTACAAAAAGATAAAGTAAAAGCATAAATCATTTAAACATTTTCTTGTACAATATTTACTGGTATTACAACATAACCACATAATTGCTGTTTCATCATGCAAAAGATAATTTATGTTGTCTCAGTGAAGTTAATGGTTATTCCTAGGTCTCAACAAATTAAGAATATTAGCAGCCAAATTTCCAAAATTTGTAAAAATATTTCACAATTGAACTATTTTGAAATGGGAGTTCATAGTCATTATAAATGTGAAACATTTGCACGACAAACTGAATAATGGGCAAAAGTGGATTATTACTCTGAACGCCATTTTAAAACAATTCAATTGTTATATTTTCATTAAAAATATTTAAAAAATAAAACACTAAAATTGATTTTTGTTCAATTCTGGGATTATATTTCCGAGTGTTTCGCCCATGAAATTGAACATGCAAAAGTCACATAAATGTTTATTGCTTAATACATAGACTATGCGTAGTTGTGTACTACGTCACCAATATCATCTTTGATTCAGTTCATATCCACTGAATGGATGTAAATAGGGATTTATCAGGGTCTTTTGGGAAAAGGCCCTAAACTAAAAATTGGGAAAAACTATCAACTTTTTGCTCATTTTGGGAAAACTTTGACATCATGTCAAAAGTTGGTTTACTCATGACCTCGGAAGCCTTTGATATAGAAGCGGTATCTTCATCCCCCTTTGCAGATGTTGTTTTAAAATAATCTAGAATTTTTTACTTGATTTTGCTGATTTGGGGGTTTCACAAAATTTACTTTCGTTTTCGTTTAAAAACAACACAATTTTCTAATTGGGAATTTTCTTAGCTGCTTTTGGGGAAAAGACAATGTTTTGTTCATTGGGAAGGGGCAGAATTTCGGCTTTAAATAGGCCCTTGATGAATCCCTGGCAAAACCATGTACGAAGATCCTGAAAAAATTGCAACATGCATTAGAGGTTGTATCTAATTCGGTGATGAAAATTTTTGATTACATAGAACTAGGTTTCTATAAATTTAAAATAATTAGTAGCCAAATTTCCAAAATTTGTGAAAATATAGTTCTTTTTAAAGTATTTTTCCACAAATTTGCTAAAATACTTTTTGAAAGAATTCTTTAGAAATTAGTAGCCAATGGCGATTTTGGCTACCAGGAATGGAAACATAGATAGAAGCTTCATATAGACTCTGTAAAAGTTTTAGTTCCAGAATGTGTATTACGATATCGATATTCAAACACAGTTTTGCAGTCTTTTGGCATTTATAGTCCTACCTAAAGTCTCAAACTGGAAGATATAGGAAATATGCAAGGATAATGAAAATATATAATCTTTTCAACTTTGCTAAATTAGGTTGTATTTTAAAAAAAAAAATCAAAAATTAGTAGCCACTTGCAATTTTTATTGGCTACCAGGAATGGAAACATAAAAATCAAACAATACATGTACCACACATTTGAATTAAAAAAAAACTCATTTCTGTGCTGTTTGTACTGTCATTCTATTTTTAAATGAACATTGATATATGATAGAAAAATAATTAAGAAATAACATTCTATTGAGTATATTCATTCAGTATTATGAATGAGAGTCAGGAATAGCATATTCAATGAACTGTCACAAAAACTTTGTAGTATGCATAATATTTTAGGATTTGCTAGGTTAGTAGAAACATACTTTTTTAGGTGGTATACACATAATAATGGACATAAACTATCATTTGTATGAGAAAAGACAAATAAAAAACACAAATATCCTTTAATTATTTAGATATAACTTCCATCTAGTACTCTCCAGTACATGTATATATGTATTTAGAACCACCAGTTTAAACTACATTATCACCAGAGTATCATAACTTAGCTTGTATTATTTAATTACAGGTGAAGTAGACAGAACAAAAGAATGTAAATGTGATGCTTGTCGGTCAAAGAAACAGAGGCTAAAATCTGGTACAAAATGGCAGAGTACCAAACAATCATCCATGTAAGAATTTACTTTGCTCAGTGAGTCTGTCTTTACTGTTCTTTGCTCAGTGAGTCCGTCTTTACTTTTCTTTGCTCAGTGAGTCTGTCTTTACTTTTCTTTTGGGCCTCTAATTTAGAATAGAAATTAATTTTCAAATTCAGCAAATAAAAATGAATATCTACTGGTAACTCTATGCTATCGGGGTAAATCTGTGAATGAATACAGTAATTGAATTGTTGGCATCACAGTGACATAAAAAGTAAAAAAGAAACCAAAACAATAGTTTCAATGAAGCCAGCAATTGAGCAAGGTTACAAAAAGTTGGCTCCTAATTGAGTTTGTTTGATTTAAGTTTGCTACCATGCAAATATATAAAAAATTGTCTTCTAATTTAAAATTTACTGAAAAGACTTAGTTACATTTGTATAGATTAGATTTTTCATTCTTTCTTTATATTTTTTTTTACAGAAAAGTAGCTTTATTTATTGGCTGGATTATATTTATCTTGCTGGCTTACAAAGTGTCAAAGATACAACTAGAATATGTAGAGTATGATCCATATGCTGAGCTGGAAGTAGATAGAGTAAGTCGTTTTGTATTTACTTACTTCTTTACTTGAGTGAACTAATGGTACTTAGCTTTACAGTCAAGGTTCTTTCACTCAAATATTGAGGTAGTCCTTTCACAGATGGCAGAGGAAACCAGATAAAATGATGTCTTTCAGGAAGCAAACTGACAAAGTTTCTCACACTAGGAAGTGTCCAGAGCTGGGTATGAACATAGAAAGTGAAAGGCACTGTGATCCTTAGATATGCCCCCCTTGTTTACCTAGTGTTAATCCGTATTTTGTTTCTTATTACATCTGTTGTTCTTGTAGTCAACTAAAATCACACACTGACACTAGTCACATGATGAGCCTTACAGTTCCTAAGCAGTGACTAAGTCTAAACACCATTGATAGCTAGCCTACTTGTCAAATGTTACTGGTAAAAATTGATTTCATCAGTGTTCAGTTTAAAAAATGAACATTTAAAAACTGGCAATACCAATACCAAAGTTATAACACTATCAGATAATGAGATATACTGTATGTATACATTACCAAAAATATGTTCTTAACGGAAAAAGTTAATGCCCTATGCCTGTAGATGGTGTATATTTTGTAGATTTATTAAGCAGGTTCTTTCCAATCATTCTGATGATTAAGAAAGAAAATAATCAGTTACATCCATAGTTACAAAAATGTTTGATGTGAAATATATGTATGGAGTATACAGATTTAATATTTTGTTTTACAGAGTTGGTTGAAGTTGTTAATGTTATGTGTAATTTTATTTCAGGGTGCTAGTCAAAAGGAAATAAAAAAAGCATACAGACAGCAAAGTTTAAAATACCATCCTGATAAAGAAACAGGAGATCATAGAAAGTTTATGAGAATAGCAAAGGCTTATGCTGCGTAAGTGAAAAGATTTTGCATGCAACAGTCTATGGCTGTTGTCATAAAATGTGAATTGTGGTGTGGTTGGTCTTCAAAGGCAAATGCTCAGACTTTTCTGACTTTGTAGCTCTTCAGACTGCACAGTAGTGCTATAGTATATGTGTATATCATTGCCCCAAGGGTGGTTTGATAATTTTCTAGGGAATTCTACATCTACATGTTTCATGTTGTCCATAAAGGTATGACTGCAGCTTCAAAGTTTTCTTTTTTAAAATGTTTTGTAAGTCTCCACCAATTTACATGTACTGAAACAAAAAGTGTGATCTTTACCACAGCAAATACATGTACCAGTAGTTGGACTTAACTTAATTATTTTGTTGTTAATTTAGGTTGACTGATGAAGAAACAAAGAAGAATTGGGAAGAATATGGAAACCCAGATGGACCTGGTGGTATGATATCTTACATATTTATAAAATGACATGTGCAGTTAAAAAGTTGATGTGATTATTTCCTTCTTTTTCGATGATTCACTTGTTTATACTGAAGTTGTAAAAGGGAGTGGAGTGCTAGACCAAGAGACGATATTTAGAATAATTATTTTACTCTAAATAAATAAAAATGTTGGAAATTATGTAAGTTAAAGTAAAACAGACTGGTCATGTCTAGATATTGTGGTAGCCAAATACAACTGAATGAAAGCTTTTGTTCATTATGAACTATATATGGGTGGCACAGTATGCGTGAGGAATGTTTTTAAGTGGATAAAATAGAGAAACAGGATTTTAGAAATTAAAAAAAAGAGAAAAAGTTATTGCATTGCAGTTTAAAATTATTTTACTATGGTGATAATGGAGGTGGTCAAGTTATAGGGAGCATTATAACAAGGTTTTTCTGTATTCATAAATATATTTAATTATTATATATGTATATTTTATTTTCAGTGACTAAATTTGGTATTGCTTTACCAAAATGGATTATAGAACAAGAGAATTCAGCATGGGTAGGTGATACAACAAACAAACAAAAATGTAACAAAAACATTTAATTATGAAGATTTACAGTTGATACCAAGTCATTATGATTACAAGATGAAATTCAGTGAATAGTAACCTTTAATAATTACCACAGTGTTCAAAAACTTTTGATACCCATTGATTTATTTAGCTTGGTGAACTTGAACTAAAATATCTAGCTTAAGGACATACAGCCTTCAAACCCATAACCCTTGTTAAGTAAATTTAAGATACTTGGTCACATGTCTATTGGTTTCATCCAAACTTTGGCATGTTTTTTGAGATATTAATCTGATTTTTCGAAATTGAAATATACCACAAGATTCATGTGTTGAATTGACTGTATTATTAAGAAAAAATATGTATTATATTTGACAGGTTTTGGCAGCATATGGTCTGGTATTCATGGTAATAATGCCTGTAGCTGTGGTATGTATCATTTTATAACAGATTTTGGGAAAAATAAGTTTAAATGTTAGCATTTGGATATCCTTCTTTATATTTTCCAACGCTCCTTTTTCAGAAGAAAGTTTTCTGTTAAAACCAATACTATTTAAGAAATCTTCCTAAAGAACTAACCACAGTGGTTTTAAGTTAAAGAATTTTGTTCTTTGGATTGCATTAATGTATACTTGAATACCCCAAGATAAAAATAAACTGGATGGTTTAGATTTCGTGTTTAGTAATGATCACAAACATTAATTTTTCACCCTGCAGGTGAAATGAAATGATATTAAAATTAAGATAATTTTTCAACCATAAATTAAATTGTGATATGGTTAAGCATTTATGGTGACAGCATTTTAACAGTTATTGCTCTATAAAATATTGTATTTTGTTACAGGGAATATGGTGGTATAGATCTATAAAATACAGTAAAGATGAAGTGTTGTTGGACACAACCAGACTGTATTATTATTTCTTCCAGAAAGTACCTAATATGATGTTAAAACGTAAGTTTATAATATTGTATAAGAGTGGAGTGGAGTAATGATGTTTGATTCACTAGTCAGCATTCTTTCACTTATATTAAGGTGATCAGTTCAGAAATGGTGGAGAAAACCAGAGCACCTGGATAAAACCACAATCCTTCAGCAAGTAAACTGACAAACTTCCTCGCACTAAGATTTGTCCCTAGTTGGATTGGATAAGCATACACTTTAACTACAGCACTCTACCATTGTGGACTATTGTATATACATGTTTGAGAGATACACAAGTTTCTGTTCACATGTAACAAGGCATATTACACAGTATGTTTGAATAAAGATTGTCCTTTTTCACACTTTTCAAACTTAAGTTTTCACACACTTGTACATTTAAAAGTGTTTTTTTTTTTGTTCAGGTTGAATCTCAAGTCTTATCAATCTAATATTAATTAATTGTATTGCAACTATTTGAAACTGACGAAGGCTTTTAATTTCAATGTTTTTGTTACCCCCCCCCCCTCCCTAAAGAAAAGGTTCATAATTATTATAAACAGGAAAAGGATAGGTGAATGAAGACATTTTTTATTTTATATAAGGGTTTTCTTGCATAGATTTGTTGTCAATACTTCACAGCATAGTTTGGTAACATTATTGTCCCATGAGATGGTCTATGTTTCTGTATGACCTTATTTATTATTTACTTGTAGGAGTGATAATGGTCCTTGGAGCTTCATTTGAATTTGACCGGTTCCATAATCAGGAAATCTCGGAACGTCCGAGCGACAATGAAGAGGTTCCACAGGTACGTTAAAATCTGTTTGATGTTACAAAAGTAAGGAAATAAGACAATTACCTCTCATTACTGACATAATAGTAAATATGACCTATATAACATTAAAGATGGTGGAAGAGACAAAAAAAAAGAAGAATAAACAACGAACAAGTGTATGGCAATGTATCAGTTGAAGCTCAGGCTATTTTACAAAAATTTTCAAAATTTAACAAAACTGGTTTTTAAGAAAATTTCTCAAAATGCACAAACTACATTGTTTGTATATGGTTAAGAACCCCACAAATCCAAATATTACACACAAATCTTGTTAAAGATTTTTAAAAGAACTACCTACATGTACATTTACATGTATGTAAACATTTTTTATAGAATTGGCTTTACTTTGTCATTAGCCTTTTCACTATTTCAACTATGGACCTCGGTGACTGAGTGATTTTAAGTGCTGGTTTATGTGTCACAGCGGCTCTGGTTGAATAGATTTGAATCCCACTTTTGCAGATTTTAATTTGAGAAGGTTTGTCAGTTTGCGCATGGAAGATCAGATTAGTGGTTATCTTTGGGAACTCCAGTTTTCTCCACCACGCTAAAACTGACTGCCTTCATTTAAGTTTAAGTGAAAGAGTTTTAATAAGGCCACCTGTTTCCATTCTGCTTCACTATTTCAATCAATAATATGTTTGCTCTAATACATTTTGTAATTTTATTTCTATATACATGTATGTAGTTGATGAAGCGTTTACCAAACTTAGAAGAAAAGAATAAAGAGAAACCACTATGTTTTCCTTACAGTGTAAAAGCTAGGGCACTTCTTCATGCTCACTTCATGAGGCTTGATCTTCCCCCTAACACACTGGAAATAGGTAAGAGAAAAAAACTGAAAACAGTGTAAATGTTGAAGTTAATTTATAATAATTTATACTAAAGGAGTGGCTGTCAGAAGATGAACTGGAAATTTACATTTGTATAAGATGTTTTAATGCTCATTTGTTAGTTGTAAATTTTATAAAGCTTTTAAAAGTAAAATATGATTATTCTATACTGTAGTCTGTTTGGAATTTTCTGATTTTAACCATTACAAAGTATATGTGTATTTTATAGATAAACAGTATGTATTGAAGAAGACACCATACCTGTTAAATGAGATGGTCAACATTACAGCACAACTTGTAGCTGGAGCAGCCAGAAATGGTATGTTATTATATATAACAATTATTTATTAGTTTCAAAGATTTACTTTTGTTCTCTTAAATTTAGCAAGTTTTAATGACACTCGGAATACTGTCCAAGTCACACGGATTACTTATGGTGTTCTATACTTCAGTCAAGATATTATTGTGAAAAGCTGCATGTGTGGGTGAAGATAAACAGTGGTATATAAACACAAGTGGAGGTGATGTAGGAAGATGGAAAAATTTAGGCATAAAATAAAATACTAGTACTTAACTCTCTCTCTCTCTCTCTCTCTCTCTCTCTCTCTCTCTCTCTCTCTCTCTACATTTAAATTTTACTGGTAAGATTAGTAATATTTACATTGTAATTAGAAATAACTCTTGTTTTATATACTTTCAGCAATCCGTTACATGCCGAGATTGGAGACAGTAGAAAATTGTATGAAGGTTTCTCAGATGGTTTTCCAAGCTCTGGACCAGAAATCTAGTCCACTTTTACAACTTCCACATATAACACCTGACATGTTGAAACATTTCGTTACCAGAAAGGTGAGGCCATTTACTTTTTGACACAAAACACCTAGTTTGTCATGGCATTTTATTACCATATTGAAAGCTGCTAGTTTTTCAACAAAATAAAAAAAATAGCAATAAACAGTAACATTGCTCTTTGTACGGTACTTCTGATGAGAAATTTTATTCCGAAGCGACCGGCTAGCGCTGCAAAATCAAAACAGGTTTATTAATAATTACAAGTCTGGTATCTACTGCAAAACATTTCCCTGAATGTGTGGGGAAAATATCTGAAGAACTGTTACGCCTCCTTAGCTTTTAGGATGTAAAGTTAAAACTAGAAATTTACTATG
The DNA here is from genome assembly GCA_021292105.1 of Anadara kagoshimensis. Classification (NCBI taxonomy): domain Eukaryota; kingdom Metazoa; phylum Mollusca; class Bivalvia; order Arcoida; family Arcidae; genus Anadara; species Anadara kagoshimensis. The sequence continues at coordinate 6,027,291 of CM037865.1, forward strand.
AATACTTTCCATATCTCTAGCAAGATTTTTTGTACACAAATCTTGATTGATTTGAATTGTTAAAGTATTTATATAATTGCTTTAGTTGTTACACACTAACAACTTGTGGTTTTTACATGCCAATTTATTTCCATATAATGTTAAACTTTTTGTTTTACAACAGAGAAATATTCAGAGAATCCGAGATTTCATTCAGATGAAGGAAGATGATAGGAGAGCGTTGTTACGTAACTTGCCTGATGAAGAGTATTTGGATATCCTTAATGTATGTGCATCTTTACCCAATGTCAAGATGGTCATCAAATCAGAAGGTAGGTTGTATTAAATATTGTCCCAAGTTATAGGCTTATAAATCTGGCCCCGGCTTCACAACATTCCTTATCTAAGAATTTTCCTTAACCTAATTCTCTAAACATTATGGAGTATTTTACAGTACTTCAAATAAAAAGAATCGTTATCAATGGGAGTCTGATTTTACCATTTTAATTTGTCTTGTTTAACATTTCCAGTATTGGATGATGAAGATTCCTCAATAACAGCTGGATCAATAGTAACAGTCACAGTCGAGCTGGAGAGAAAGAGTATGGACAAATTTATTGATAAAGAGAGCACCGGCACTTTCATTCACGGAGATGATGATGATGATAGAATACAAGATGATGATCAGGAAGAGATGGAAGCTGATGAGGTTTGTTTATGGTTATTTCCCCTGAAAATAAAATTTGTAGGTGTATTCAAGATCAATGGAATAGAGGGGCTGCAACATGAAAATGTCTTTCACCAGTCTTTTACTGAATATTCCTTTCTTGGGTACAAGAAATACTGTACATGTGATTATTTTTTGTCTGGTTTGCTTGTTTCCTTCAAACTGTAACATACCCATCTTTGTGTTGACTATTGCCAAATATTTTAATTTGTTTCCTTTTTCTTCTTCTTAAAAAACAACAGATTGATATATTTTCACCTAATAAATTTAGTATGAAAGCATGTTGTGATTGATGGATAGTTCTGACTGTGAAACATGTATTATATGCATGCCTATAATTTTGACAAAAATATAAAACTAGGTATCTACAGTACCTAGAGTTATTTCCCTTGTAATGATATTTATCTTCATTGTTCATTGTTACTGTATTAGACTGTATTACAGAATGCATCTGACTCACCTGCTAAGAATACTGGTAACAAAACAAAAGTATGGGAAAAACAACAGAAGAAAAAAGTTGTCAAAAAGGGAGCTAAAGGCAAGAAAAAGAAACATGCATACAACTGGAAAGGAGCAGGAACAGGCACGGAAAAGGAAAAAACAACCAAGGAAAAAACTAAAGAGGTTTGTTGATATATAAATCATCATAATTTACTATCAAAGTTTGATAATTCAGAGCGTTATTGATATCAATTTAGTCTTTCTGGACTTTCTATTGGTCAAATGATTGATCAAAGAGTAACCTTTTGGACCAAATAATAACAGAGATCTCAATGGTTTATAAGAGGATAATGTTTGAATTACTAAATTTCAGTTGTATGTACATGTAGGTTAAGAAATATGCAAAGTTATATGCTCTTTATTTACACAAATTTATTTCAAGTAAATTATTGTGGGTGAGATTTTATTCATAAATGGGAATAAACAGTAATATTTGTCAATTCTGCAGGGTTTTCCTCGGCACAAAGAAACCTGTGTTTTGATGCAATTGTTCCTTAAGTGTCTTGTAAAAAAACCATAAGCTGCACCCCTGATGGCATAATCTTCGTTTAATAGGAGATAATGAAATATTTATTCCTATGCTTCCTGTTCCTCTGTATACTAAATGGAAATATTGAATTATTTAAAGTGAGGTGTTGCTTGTGGTCTTATAAAATGAATAAAACCACACCTGCAATAAAGAGCACAAGCAACACTGAATGAGGTCACCACCAAGTACACTGGAGAGGGGGGGTCAAAAGACCTTTTACCAGTCAATCAAGTAGAAGAAGTTACTGTAACATATTTATCTAAAATGTTCATTTTCCAATATCACAAAATGGCTGCTTAGAATAATCTGTTATAGTCCGGACAGCTTTTCTTGACATTTCCACTCAGTTGCTATTAAAATTACACAATGATTGGGTATTGTAAATTTATATTTAAATTTAACAGGACCAAATTACAACAGGAACCGAAAGTTCCGAGCAGAAAGTGGAGGAGGAAAATGAAGGTTCCGGATTAGAAAGTGAGGAAGAACCAGTCAACCATTCGGATGCAGAGGAGACAGAAGCCAGTTCAAAGGGAGATAAAAATGACTCTCATCATGAAGACGATGAAGAGCAATGGAAAAAATATCAGGAAGAGGCCAAGAAAGAACAATCATTAGAAACAAAAGCTAAAGAAAGTCACCCAGTTCACTGTCCGCACTTCCCAGAGGTACGCATTGAATTATATACTGTAGTATTTACCATTATAAAGTCACCCAGTTCACTGTCCACACTTCCCAGAGGTACGCATCAAATTATCTAGTATTTACAATTATAAAGTCACCCAGTTCACTGTCTGCACTTCCCAGAGGTACACATTAAATATCTAGTACATGTATTTACAACTATTAAGTCACCCAGTTCACTGTTCACACTTCCCAGAGGTACGCATCAAATTATCTAGTATTTACAATTATAAAGTCACCCAGTTCACTGTCCACACATCCCAGAGGTACACATTAAATATCTAGTACATGTATTTACAATTATAAAGTCACCCAGTTCACTGTCCGCACTTCCCAGAGGTACGCATCAAATTATCTAGTATTTACAATTATAAAGTCACCCAGTTCACTGTCCACACATCCCAGAGGTACACATTAAATATCTAGTACATGTATTTACAACTATTAAGTCACCCAGTTCACTGTCCACACTTCCCAGAGGTACACATTAAATATCTTGTACATGTATTAACAACTATTAAGTCACCCAGTTCACTGTCCGCACTTCCCAGAGGTACACATTAAATATCTAGTACATGTATTTACAATTATAAAGTCACCCAGTTCACTGTCCACACATCCCAGAGGTACACATTAAATATCTAGTGCATGTATTTACAACTATTAAGTCACCCAGTTCACTGTCCGCACTTCCCAGAGGTACACATTAAATATCTTGTACATGTATTTACAACTATTAAGTCACCCAGTTCACTGTCCACACTTCCCAGAGGTACACATTAAATATCTTGTACATGTATTAACAACTATTAAGTCACCCAGTTCACTGTCCGCACTTCCCAGAGGTACACATTAAATATCTAGTACATGTATTTACAATTATAAAGTCACCCAGTTCACTGTCCACACATCCCAGAGGTACACATTAAATATCTAGTACATGTATTTACAACTATTAAGTCACCCAGTTCACTGTCCGCACTTCCCAGAGGTACACATTAAATATCTTGTACATGTATTTACAACTATTAAGTCACCCAGTTCACTGTCCGCACTTCCCAGAGGTACACATTAAATATCTAGTACATGTATTTACAACTATTAAGTCACCCAGTTCACTGTCTGCACTTCCCAGAGGTACACATTAAATATCTAGTGCATGTATTTACAATTATAAAGTCACCCGAGTTCACTGTCCACACTTCCCAGAGGTACACATTAAATATCTAGTACATGTATTTACAATTATAAAAGTCACCCAGTTCACTGTCTGCACTTCCCAGAGGTACACATTAAATATCTAGTGCATGTATTTACAATTATAAAGTCACCCAGTTCACTGTCCGCACTTCCCAGAGGTACACATTAAATATCTAGTACATGTATTTACAATTATAAAGTCACCCAGTTCACTGTCCGCACTTCCCAGAGGTACACATTAAATATCTAGTGCATGTATTTACATTTATAAAGTCACCCAGTTCACTGTCCGCACTTCCCAGAGGTACGCATTAAATTAAAAAGGTGAACATTATATCAAGGTTTAACTACTTTTGGAACTAATTACAATGCTGTAAAATTGATTTTAGGAAAACAAGAAGGATGGTGGTTATATGTGTCAGATAAGAAGAAATCATATGTTAATCACAGCTCCTGTACAGATATATACACTGAAGAAGACAGAGGAGGTGAGTTATCTGGTTGTCCCCTAATTCTTCATAGAGGCCACCCTTACCTCCAGATTTGTTCATTTTTCTTGGTGGCCAAATGGTTTAAAAATGCCTCTAACTGCCCAGGTTGCAAATCATGCCTCTGATAGATCCTAGTGTAACAGGAAAGGGAAAAAAAATGCAGCAGCCAAAACAGGACTCGAACCTGGGACCTTCCAAATACTAGAGGGACACTCTAGTGGTTGAGCTAATTAGCCACCTGTCCAGTCTGGCCCACCACATTAGAATGAAAAAAATACTTGGCAAACGTGGTAAAGCTGTGTGGTTTTTCTTTGAATACTCAGATTTCCTCTATCTCTCCAGAATTGGTAATGACATGTATGAACTTCAATCGTGCAATTTTTAAAAAGAAATTCCTGTTTAAATGAATATCTTGATGTGTTCCTGTGTCTGCTTATGCTTTATCTACATATGTAACAATAACATTTATATTTTATAGATATAAATATTTTTTTTTTCTGTATTTTAGATTCAGCTTAAGTTTTCCGCTCCAGCACGACCAGGTTTATATACATACACAGTGTGTCTTCGGTCGGATTGCTACTTTGATTTTGATCAGGCACAAAACATTAAGGTAAGTCAAGTCTAGATAATAACATAATTTATAGGAACCTATATTGTCTATTGTTATTCATAGTGACTCTCACTGACTAGGATCCCACTTAGGCATAGCCTAGTGCAAGAATTTCTGTCAGATCACTTGTTGGAGATTTGCTTGAATTTTTTTTTTTGATTTTGGTGTCCTCCACCATTCAAGAAATGACATATAAATAAATCTTTATCCCCCCCCCCTTTTTTTTTTTTTTGGAAAAGGAGTGGTATATTAAATTTCAATTTCCATCTGTCTTTCCAGACAAGAAGTCCAGACAAGAAGTCCAGAGTGTCTTTAAAACAATGAAACACAATTTCACGAATTTTGGTGCAAAGCAATGAAAGCAGATGGGCATATAATTAACCCCAATTGGTATCAGCATTTTCTTAGGAATTATGGCCCCTGACTCAAAACCTGGCGGGGAATCATAATTCACTGGCTTTGCTTGTTTATTATATCCTGTTCTTACAATAAGTTAAGTAGTAAAGGTATGTACCGGTAATGGCATAGTTGAGGGGTATTATAATGAGGTTTTACTGTATTGGGGCTGTAAGATATTAAGGGGGATTATAATTAGATTTTATTGTATTGTGGCAATGAGTGAAGTGGCAAAGATATTGAGGTGAATTATGAGGTTTTACTGTACTGTATTTCATTATGTGTTGTTTATTTCAGTTGGATGTTAAGGAGGCTAAAGTGATAGAAGCAGAAGATCACTGGGAGATATCTGATGATGAGGAGGATAAAGACAAAGAAGAGGATAGTGATTCTGATTACTCAACGGACGCTGATGATTCTGATGATTACTAAGTTCTAAATATACATTCTGATTACTCGACAGACACCGACGATTTTGACGATTACTACGTTCTAAATATACATTCTGATTACTGGACGGACACTGAAGTTTCCGGTGATTACTAAGTTCTAAATATAAATTTTGATTACTCGAAAGAGGCGGACCATTCCGACGATTATAGTCTTCAACAAATAAAGATTCTGATGATTATAAACACAAGTACAGCAGACAGAACTTACTGTTGATCACAAATGTCTCAAATAGAAACTCTTTTTGTAACAAAAAACTTTCATCACATCTTAGAAAAAATTGCAACAAAAGATTGAGCAAATTTGTGCATCAGATTTTAGGAGGGTAGCAGTTAAGTAAATGTAAAAATTTAGGGCGGTGATGTTGACGATTATGATAGTTTTAATCAATATGTGCAATGTTGTCATGTACATTACATACACTCGTTAGCTTAACAGCTAATTCAATGTGTTCCTGTACAGTGAAATAGTTCATCAGACATTGGTGCTGTAATTGATAGTCATACTGTATGTAGAATGAAAAAATATTTTAACAGTGATGCCATATGTTCTTTCAAATATTTTTGTTTATTGCTAAAACGTGGATGATAATCTTTGGATGGATACTTGTTTCTAGAATATGATTGCAACATAAATTATATGTATGTTTATTTATGATAAATATGTGACATTGATGTAGATAATACATGTTATACTATATCCTTGATTTTAGTTTTAAGGATAACAATCACTGTAGAGGGAATTAATTTTTCATTGGTAATCATTATGCATATATGACGCCAATAAACATTTCTCATGAACATTTTAGAAGGGTTTATAAATTTCATAAGAATGCAATATGTATCTATTACTATTGGGTTCATTCACAAAGCATAATAGTTCTTGTTTATACATAGGCTGATCAATGTTAAATTTTTGTTTCCCAGTATTCAAGAAACCAAAGGACCAAACTTTGAGCAGAAACTTTTACATTAAGTAGGTCACATATTTCCATTAAGTAGGTCACTTTCTAAATGGATAACATGCTTGAAATGAAACCCTTTCCATCAAGTCAATAATCACTGCATATAAGGTATTGGTAGAGATTATTGTATTTAAAATTTCAATTTGTATACTGTTCAGTCTGTTGTTAAAAATTTTCCGTTACCTATTCTCAACAATTATTACATTGATGGATCAAACAATTTGACACATATATGTATATGTACTGTAACAGATTCATTTATACTTTTATGCAAGATATATCACCATTAGTAGATTTTTCTGTGACGGAAAATTAATAAAATTGATGTTTTCTTTCCAAATATATGAATTAATAGAAAGTTTCTGATTCATAACATTAAAATTTGAGAGGGGGGGGGGGGGGGGGGGTGGGGGTTGCTGTGACTACATTGGGGCACTGTTGCCACCTTGTTATCTGTGCCAATGTTAAGGTCTGTGACCAAAAATTTGTTGTGCTAAAAAAGTTTTCACATATCTATTAAATGTATTTTGTACATACATCAGGATTCCTTAGTATAGGCTAACAACATTGACTTGTTTGGTTGACCTTTAATTGAAATATTTATAATGGACGGATGCATTTATGTATAGGGGTCCCACTTGTTAATATTGTGTCATAATGATAACATAAATCATATTTGACGTCTCATAGTTCCTTTTAGGTTATTTGTCATTACACACATGGCAGGTGTAGCTAGCTAAACAGGAGGGGTTTACCCTTCCGAAACACCCGGACTCACTTCTCTGGTGGAAGTTCACGTGTCTAACCTAAGTAAGTGTCATATGTATATATCAAAATTAATTGCAAATCCTAACACTACCTATGTACTGGCTTGATCCTTCTATATGAATATTCCTGATGAAAGGTCAAGCAGATAGGTCAATGTTGTTTGTTTATCGGTATATCATGATATTTAAGTTGTTTGTTTCATATAATCATTTGGTTTCAAGCCATGTAAGCATTTTATATAATGTAGAGCAAAATGATTCATATACGGTAGTAGTTAATATATATATCATATGTAAATAGCATTATTTAAATAGATACGTTTAGATATTATATTGGCCTTTTAAAAAGGTATACAAATGTACTGGTTATACTTATATGTCTATATATAAACAGGGTAAATATTGACCTGTTTAAGATTGTAGAATATTTAAAATGACCAAATATGGTCATTCCTGAATAATGAATTCTGTGCATGAGTCTTCAATCAGAAAATGTAATTAATATTTGCATAAAATTTCCATTTAAAATTTATCAACTAACTCAAGAATTTTGAACTTGTTATAATCTGGTTATAAATTTTATAATTTACCACGTGGTACCCTCTAAAGTTTCCATTTCCATTGGATATTTATATCCATGATGTTAACGGGAAAATAATGTTATTCCTGGAATTTGTGACGTTAACATTTTCCAAAATGTTCAGCACAAACGTTAAGACAATATTGATTTTATGGTAAAGCGACAGACTCCATTTAACCTGACTGGTCCTGTCATTTTCGTTACTACTCTATAATGAACATATACTGATCCCTCCTTCACTGGTACTACACATTTACTAGGAGGTCTGTCATCTGTTGGGTAACTTTTGTTTTAAATTGCTTGTTTATATATATGAAGAGTGGAGGGAAGTAATGGTGTTTTACATCCCAGTTAAGATTCTTTCTCTTATATTAAGGTTGTCATTTCAGAGATGGATGGAGAATACTGAGTGTCCGAGAGAAAACTATAGTCCTTTGGCAAAAGAACTGATAAACTCTCTCACATGAGTATCTGCCTGAGTTGGGTTGAAAACTATTTACATGTATATTGAAGTCTCTAACCATATTTGACTAGTGAGACAAAGTTAAAAAGTGACTCTTCTGTTATACCAATATTTAACTTAATGTACAGTTTATTATATTGCTCTTGAGGGCGCCACTGTGAAAGTGGTCTGAATTGATGGATCACATCACCTCTCACAACTCTTGGTACGAATCCTGCTATGGAAAATCCCAGTGTAAGGAAGTTTATGTAAGGTGGGTTTTCTTTGGATACTCTAGCAAGTTTATATAAGGTAGGTTTTTCTCTGGATAGTCTGGTTTCTTTCACCATCCCAGGATTAATGGACCAATCATAAGTGAAAGAATGGTGATGGGGATATGAAACACAGTTACTCCCCTTTACCTGTTATATTAACTTGGATTCTTATTTACATGATTTATTTAACCATGGTTGGTTTAATTTATTCATAGCTGTATATTATGGTACAATGATTTTATTAACAATGCAAACATTATTATATAACCAAGTATAACTCATCATTTATGACATTTATTTCAATTATACATACTGTAAAATCACTAATATTCGTGGGGTTAAAATTTCGTGATTTTGTAATTTAAAAATATTTTGTTTGGAGAAAATTTCATGGAGTTGTGTTTTGTGAAAATGAATCCCATTGTGGGCCTTAGTTACTAAAAATTTTATTGACATTAAATTCCATGGTATTCACTTACCTGTGAAATTGCGAAATTTGATCCCCAAACTAACATTTGTGATTTTGCAGTTTTCATTTTACATATAATGATAAACAAGGTTGTTTATGTATATAGATATATATTTAAATGTTTACATTGCATTATTATCTCCTAATGTTTAGTTGTAATCTGTATTCTCAGTTTGTTTAGGCAAACAACATTGACCTGTCCGCTTGACTTTTAATTTAAATATTTATTATGATCAGGCACATTTACATATAAAGAACACATGCTGCACTTATTTCATCAAAATCATTAGAAACATTCTTTGTTTATCTATTTACTTGGAATCCTATCACTACCCATGTATTGTAGTGGATTGTACATCATACAGAAATGTTTATAATGAAGTCAAGCAAACAGGTACTTGTTACTTGCCTATGCCGCATATATATGATGACAAACAAGAATTTTTTAAGTTATAAAACTAGTCAACTATCAGTAACTGTAGGTCATTCACAATGTGATGGTTATGCATACAATACCTCTGTTTAATATTAGAGTTGACGTAACAACATAATGCGTAGAAAGGGGTGATTATATCCTAATGCTATATTACCAGTTTAGGTGGTATAGGTTCACCCTTGTTTATAAATGTTAAGATATCAGACTGTAAATGACCTATTACTACTATATTTATATTGTTACATTTTGTCTTCAAATCTGTGTTCTATAAGTATGATATACCAGTGGAAAGTATCAGATTTGTGATTCAAGAGTCATGGGTTTGGGACCCAACTGGACCATGTGAAATGTCCTTGAGCAAAATATGCTGCTGGCTGATAAATAAGTGGGAAACAGCAGAACTTCAAACTTGATGCAGTGCTAGAAACACAACATGGTTAAACTTTTAAAAATTTGTCAAGATAACAAATTAAGAAAGTTGAATCTTATGAAGTTTTCCTTGATATAGAGTTTTACATGTATAAGGCTATTTTAGTTTACAAGTGCTATATGTTCAGTTGAGTTATTGTGTTAATTTGTTGTGTTACATTTTGTTTGTATTTATAATTTTGATTTTAACAAACAGTATGTTGGTTTTGCTATTTCCTTCTTCCACTCATGCTCTTTCCATTCAACCTTTGTCCTGAACATGTTTTGAAGTTGAGTTGTCAGAAACTTTAAAACTTCATGGGAATTATAGAGTTTTGTACCTTTTGTAATTCTTTTTTGGATTTTGAAATATTTGATCCATTTTGTTTGGGCTATTTTGGACTCATATGGTTTCTTTGTAATTAGCAAGATCAATACCCATAAACTGTATCATTTTCTTCATCTGCATGCTAAATTGAATTAATTTTCAAAATATATTGAAAGTAAAGAATTTTATTTGCTTCGGTTGGGATACATCGTCATGACAACCAATTATAATTCCCACTTCATTTGGGTTACATCGTCATGACAACCAATTATAATTCCCACTTGTTTGCGTTTCAAATTCATCAAATGTTTTTCAGCACAATTATAATACTAGTATCAACGTGATATTTACAGATCCAATGGACCTACTGACTCTATGTGGAATAAAGATATATTGAGACAAATTAAATGAAAAAAAATTTCATAATTCAAAATACGAGTTATTAAAACAATATAATTGACAGATCGCAGGGCACGCCCACAATGTTCCGGCAAAGGGCAGGCATGATTGATTTTCACGCAAAAGAATAAAAACTTGGTTTAATGGTGTCACTAACACTAGTACGTCATTAGTTGCCGTGACGCTGCTTTGGTACCGTGATGGCGGCCAGTGTCGGAACATAGAAGGCATGACCAGCAATACGTCAATTGATTGGGTACAAAATCCTACCATTTTATGCCACCATATCTCTGTACCATATCTACATTTTCAGCTAAAATTGTTACTTATTTTGGACTTAAATATTAATTAATTATCGCTACAAAAGATTTTCTTATTTAAAAACAAAGGGAATACTAGTCAGCAATATATAGCTAGGTACCTAGATGTGAAATATTTTTGGAAATTGCTGAGTTGGGAGGGAATGGAATAGAATGAGTTAGGGTTAGTTCTATGGTCAGCTGTGTCCACAAAAGCAGCTTGAATACAAATCTTTTGTTTATGTGAAAAAATTATAAAAGAATAGTTTATGTGAAAAAATTATAAAAGAGTAAGGTTATTTAAAGGGATTCAATATTTGTTTATCACAGTGTCAGGTGTTTGTTATGATGTCAGCCAGAGATAGCTGTTTATTGTGTCGCCAGTCGGAGATAGACAGCTGTATTACAGCATACTTTGACATTTATCTTGACCATTTGACCCAATGGAAAAAAAACATTTTAATTATTGTCAACAACAACAACAACCTTGATGATTTTTATCTTTTATGGTTTATGTTTATTTTTCATATATCTTATGTACCCTAATCAGCAAGGCATTTAGGCATATAATTCTTCTGGTTATGTGCAGTACAGAATTATCACAACAATGCATTAAGAAGTGTTCAGTGGTATGATACCATTGTGTGTATGTATTTATATAATATTAGAATTGTTATTTTAACAGGTCTCATTCCCTCTGTCATACTGATAGATACGATGATTTATTGTGTAAATTTATTTATATATTTGTGGTTAAATGGATGTGTTTTTTGAATAAAATCAATTTTAATATATTTTCAAATTACTTATTTGTATGAAATAGACAGAACTGTGTTTGTAGATGAGAACTTGAAAACTGACACCCTTTATAAGGATAGCGAGAACTTGAAAACTGACATCCCTTGTTAGGGTAGCAAGACCTTTGAAAACTGACACCCTTTATAAGGATAGCGAGAACTTGAAAACTGACATCCCTTGTTAGGGTAGCAAGACCTTTGAAAACGAACACCCTTTATAAGGATAGCGAGAACTTGAAAACTGACATCCCTTGTTAGGGTAGCAAGACCTTTGAAAACGGACACCCTTTATAAGGATAGCGAGAACTTGAAAACTAACATCCCTTGTTAGGGTAGCAAGACCTTTGAAAACGGACACCCGTTATAAGGATAGCGAGAACTTAAAAACTGACACCCCTTGTAAGGACAGTGAGTCCTTTGAAAACTGACACCTTTTATAAGGATAGTGAGAACTTGAAAACTGACACCCCTTGTAAGGACAGTGAGACCTTTGAAAACTGACGTACTTTATAAGGATAGCGAGAACTTGAAAACTGACATCCCTTGTTAGGGTAGCAAGACCTTTGAAAACGGACACCCTTTATAAGGATAGCGAGAACTTAAAAACTGACACCCCTTGTAAGGACAGTGAGTCCTTTGAAAACTGACACCTTTTATAAGGATAGTGAGAACTTGAAAACTGACACCCTTTGTAAGGACAGTGAGACCTTTGAAAACTGACACCTTTTATAAGGATAATGAGAATTTGAAAATTGACACGCTTTGTAAGGACAGCGAGACCCTTGAAAACCGACACCCTTTATAAGGATAGCGAAAACCTAAAAACTGACACCCTTTATAAGGACAGTGAGAACTTGAAAACTGACACCCCTTGTAAGGACAGTGCGTACTTTGAAAACTGACACCCCTTGTAAGGACAGTGCGTCCTTTGAAAACTGACACCCTTTATAAGGACAGTGAGAACTTGAAAACTGACACCCCTTGTTAGGGTAATAAGAACTTTGAAAACTGACACCCTTTATAAGATTATTGAAGCCTTTGAAAACTAAAACCCCTTGTGATGGTAGTGAGATCTTTAAAACTAACACCCCTATTAAGGGTAGTGAGAACTTGAAAACTGACACCCGTTATAAGGGTAGTGAGAACTTGAAAACTGACACCCCTTGCTAGGGTAGTAAGAACTTTGAAAACTGACACCCTTGATAAGGGTAGCGAGAGCTTGAAAACTGACACCCTTTATAAGGGTAGTAAGGCCTTTGAAAACTAACATCCTTTATAAGATCATTGAGACCTTTGAAAACTAAAACCCCTTGTGATTGTAGTGACAATTTGAAAACTGACACCCGTTATAACGGTAGTGAGAACTTGAAAACTGATGTCCTTTGTATGAGTAGTGAGAATTTGAAAAAATGAAGCCCCTTGTAATGAAAACTTGAAAACTAATGTCCCTTGTAAGGGTAGTGAGAACTTGAAAACTGATTCCCTTGTAAGGGTAGTGAGAACTTGAAAACTGATTCCCTTGTATGAGTAGTGAGAACTTGAAAAATGAAGCCGCCTGTCGGGAGAGTAAGACCTTGAAAACAATGTCCCTTATAATGGTAGTGAGACCTTAAAACTGATGTGCCTTGTAAGGGTAGTGTGATCTTGAAAACTGATTAACCTTGTGCTTGAAAACTGGTGTTCCTTGTAAGGGTAGTGAGAACTTGAAAACTGATGTTCCTTGTAAGGGTAGTGAAAACCTGAAAAATAAATCCGTCTGTCGGGAAAGTGAGACCTTGAAACCTTATGACCCCTGTAAGGGTAGCGAGGCCTTGAAAACTGATGAGCATTGTAAGAGTGGCGAGACCTTGAAAACTAATGTCCCTTGTAAGCTGGGGTAGTGAGACCTTGAAAACTAAAGTCCCTTGTAAGCTGGGGTAGTGAGACCTTGAAAACTAAAGTCCCTTGTAAGCTGGGGTAGTGAGACCTTGAAAACTTATGTCCCTTGTAAGCTGGGGTAGTGAGACCTTGAAAACTTATGTCCCTTGTAAGCTGGGGTAGTGAGACCTTGAAAACTAAAGTCCCTTGTAAGCTGGGGTAGTGTAACCTTGAAAACTAATGTCCCTTGTAAGCTGGGGTAGTGTAACCTTGAAAACTGATCAGCATTGTACGTAACAGTAGTAGACACGTTATTGGAATGGACGACAGGGTGATTCCTATATATACGTTTATGAAGCATAATAAGATGTATACAAGGAATTTTTAGAACTATTCATTTAACATATGTCCATCTAAATAAATACGTATATTGAAACGTTCTTAAAATCCTAGGAGCAACGTATTTCAACTTGATATCATGTATATAAAACATGTTTCACCGTACTTAATGCTGTAATTTAACTTCTATAAAACCAGAACTTGTCTTGTTAAATCCTTGGAAAGCCGCGAGTTAATACTTGTGTTTCCTATACGTAAATTACTCGTCCATAATAAATATATAAATAAAAGGTCAATCGGGCAGATCAATGTTGTTTAAATTTAAAAAATGAAAGACATTTATACAACCAATGTCATGGAACAGTGCAAAGGGGCCAGAGTTTGTTAAAGAAATACCAGGTTTTTGAAAACTCGACAATTTACGGTTGAGGTTATCTACGATTTATTTTCCTTTTAAAATGCGTGTAACAGGCGTGGTATTTATATTCTAAGGCCACTAATAATCCAAAATACAAAATTTAATTAAACATGCACGGTCACACAATACTGTTCTATTTCAATTGAGGTGAATATTATTTGGTTTGAACAATGTTGAACTATATATACATCCGAATATGCCTCAACAATAATCAAATAATATTCAAACTTGGCTTTTTATAATCTTACTTTGGATCGTTGGTAGCCTTAGAATATGATCTATCACGCCTGGTACACGCATTTGTAAAAGGAAAACAAGTCATAGAAAACCTCCACCGTAAACTGTCGAGTTTTCAAAAATCTGGTATTTCTTTAACAAACTCTGGCCCCTTTGCACTGCTCTATGACATTGGATATACCAATATCTTTTCATTTTTAAAATTAATTCATTACACAAGGCGAAAATCATTTTCCCTAACACGTGTATTTTTGCACAATTCCATAAAAAATGCAACAAATATTAAAAAAATCTTAAATGATCAATTCCTACTTTTTTAAATTATAAATCTTCACACTTGTGTAGGTAATTTCATAATTGTACCTCACTTTCACGTTTTTCAACCAAATGGGGTTGACTTGAATTTTCCTACTTAGATGACCCTTCAAGAAAGATGAATCCTTATCCTAATCTAATGATCTAAAATGCAGTTTATTGACAATGCACTATTAATTTTAATCATTCGTGACTAAATGAAATATTGACACATAATCAATACCTATATGAAAAAATAGGTATATTGGCCATCCACGATCTGATGGCAAAGTATACAGGGAGTCTTTATTAATATTAGGGTAATTGTAACCAATAAAGCGTGAATCAGCGTGATTTTACACGAACGGCGATACGCTTCTTACGATTGCGTTATTTAAACCCGTGACGTCCTAGTTTGACGAATCAGACCACTAAACCCCCATTTTAATTTTTTATTTGTTGTTCACAACGCCAAACAAATTAAAAATTAAAAATTAAAATTGGGGTTAAGTAGTCGGACTAGTGATGTCCGTGTTTATGGACACTTTGCCACCAGATCGTGGACGACCTTTATACTGAATATGCATGGTCGAACAACGTCGACGTGTTCGTTTAACCTCTTATTATGAAATTTCATATACGATGGTCTAATACATGGGTAGTATTTGGATTCGCTGTTACTTCATAAATAATCCGCGTTCCCCGTCATGTAGACGAAATTAACTTGTGTTCCAAATCCATAAATGTGTTGGTAGTCTGGGAGCAGCTTGCAAAACCCAAAAATATAGTCCGCACAATGTTTCTTTGTTGATAATACATGTTTAGGATGTGCGTAATCATAATCCGAGTGATGCCACCTTGGCACAGGTGGGGAAACTGAAAAATCCAAGATGGCGGCCAATATGGCTGACAAAACTATAATATCTCGTATATATAGTTATAATAGCCGCATAAAGTTAATCAAAGAGCCTTTTATATGTTTTAGTGGTCAACAAAGTTGTTTTTGGTGTTTATATTTACACAAAATGTATATTTGAGCCAGTTTTGATGTATTGTAGATAATGTATTGTCAAAATTGGGACTTTCCACAAAAACCGTTCTTCTTAATGACATACATAATTTATACATTTTCATGATGGTTGAAAAATCGATTAAAACAGGTCTATTTCATCTATCTGAAATATTTGTTTGTGCATATTCCGGGAAAGAAATGACTAGTGATGAATCAAGTAAGCGAAGGTTGGGACCATTCATGCCGACTTTGGAGAGTAAACTTGTAAATGATGCACATTAATCGTCATTTAAAACGCATTGAAGCAGGGAATACTTTCAGTGAACCTAACCAACAAAGTATAAAAGAGCAGTTTAATGTTCGTGTACATTGTTAGTTCTGTGGAGGGAAATGTATCATGGATTTAGATTCTACTTATTCAAGTCTATGGTTGTACAAATGTCAAACTGCTGAACGTTTAGGTAGATAGACATATACAGGACAATGTTTTAGAGACATGTGAAATGGATATAAGTGAAAACTCTATCTATAGAGGCCGTTGCTTAGAATATCATCACAGAATGTAAAGATATAATAGAAAGAGGGTGTAGAGATAGTCAACATCTCTTCAGATTGCAAGTCAAAAGCACAAAATTTAAGCTTTCCAATGACTTCAGCGTGGCATGTTTATATACTGTTGTTTCATTAATTTAATATGATGAATTAAACTTGTTTAACTTGTCTGCTGCAGTAACTGCATGGAAATCTGCTATAACTGGTTCTGATGGTAGACTGATACAGGCTGTGGCAGATAACCTTGATGCCAACATTTCGTCACAAAATGGACTGAAATCTACGCATGCTCTTGCACTTCTTCTTACCCAACAATTAATTTCCTTACGATACTGATAACCAATCTTGCAAAGCGGTAATAATGAAGAAAACTGTAGGTGAAAGAAAACGGACAATGTTGCCTCTGGAGGTACTTAAGAACATGCAAGTATGGTGCCAAGGCGGTGTGAATTAGATTTTGATTTCTTAAGTATTGCATGTGTGGCAAAAACTCCAGAATTCTGTGCCTGTTATAAACATGGTGCTATGTGTGAAGTTCAGATGTTAAATGAATGCAGACAAACTTATACAAACATTCCGGATGGAGCTAGATAAATACATATTATATACACAGTGTGTATGTACAACCTTCAGTATCAGATCGAGTCCCTTTTTCGTAGTCGTATCACTACGAGTCGCGCTTGCGTGACGAGTAGTGACACAGCTACGAAAAAAGGAGGAGACATTTCCAATTAGGTTATTTAAAATAATAAAACAAACAATACTTTATGTGAAAAAATACATTTTACCACAGAAAACCACTGAACTATGTTATGACTTGTTCTGTCGTAATGACGTTATTGTTTACATTTGACAAATCGGAGATTTCCCAATGACGTCGCAATGAGAAGTGCACGTGTTCTTTACCGCCAATGTTTTATCTAA
The DNA here is from genome assembly GCA_021292105.1 of Anadara kagoshimensis. Taxonomy (NCBI): domain Eukaryota; kingdom Metazoa; phylum Mollusca; class Bivalvia; order Arcoida; family Arcidae; genus Anadara; species Anadara kagoshimensis. The sequence goes on from CM037865.1 coordinate 6,044,658, forward strand.
CATAAGACTAGTTTTTCTGTCTGTATTTCACGGGGGTAATCCTGATACACCGTATTTCATTTACGTCGGAGTATTCCGTCGGTTTTAATTTACGTCCGAGTAAAATGACACATTTTTGGTCGTTACGCTTTACGTTAAAGAGAAGAGATGACTATTTTTAATATAACTTTATAAAAACGAAACTTTAACTGAAAACAAACAGTTAGTCGCATTATATTTGATGGTATTTAACTTCCTCATTTAAAAACTTAAAAGAAAAAGTCATATTTTTCACGTACCTTTAACATTTTCCATTTTTGGAAGGTGCTTTTGTTTAGCAGCTGATTTTAATAAAACGGACTTGGATTCAAATGATGTTTCTACTCAAAATTCTCAAGAAATGTGTTTACTTTTATAAAGTCACAAAAACAGAAGCTTTACTCGGCTTATAAGTGAAATTTTATGTTTTGTTTAAGCGGAGTGGCATAAATGTTACGCTTTCCGACCAGCTGTGTTATGCTTTACGTGACGATATGTTACGCTTTCCGTTTAATATGATTCGCAATTGACAGAGCTCAATCTTCATTATAACTTTAGATCGAATGTCTTTCTCGATTAAATCTTCACAATTTGTTTCAGAAGTGATTCTGAAAGCATTGCAGGATAGGATTCAGTTTTTGAAAGAGAACAGAACCATACACATAACAATACATAACTTCCAAAACTAAACACTTACGAAAGACTAAACCGACTGAAAGATAGTTATACCAAGTGCAAAAACAAATTAAACACGTGTGAAATAGCATTTTAAAGATTAAATGTGGATCATATTTTTACCATTTTCTGCTAAGAATGTAGTTGAGTTGGACATTGTCTTTCACGCCCCAATAAAGAATCATTCACATATATATCGAGGCGGTGAATTCATAGATGGTGAATGAAACCAGTGTACTCAGAGAATTCACCACCTTTGGCATCGAACTGACAACGGCTCCGGCTACGTTTATCACTCTTCCTGCATAAGGTCATGCTTGTGACATACCAGGAGATTCAGCTTTCACCGCCATCGTGTTATGTGGTGTATTTTGACTGTGGTGGCTTACAGCTATTATCTCACCATTATCACCACCCCTTTTCTATTTTTTCAGATCATAAGCAACAAGCGATTCGTAATTTTTTTCATAAAACCTTATCGCCCCGTTTCTTCGTTTAACTTGAGGACTTGTAACGCCACACATACATCTTCATGTACCTCAAATAAATGTTAAATGATTCATTGGTGGACGACCAGTATCGACATCTGTACGTGGCCCTTGATGTTTCAGACATCATTAATTCATGACTGAAATTTCAAATGCATGATTGTATTTTACTAGTTGGTTTCATAAGTGAAAAGAAGTCATCTGTGGCCGAGTGATCTAAAGGACGGGCTTATGGATTAAGATGCCTCTCATCGCCTTGGAACGAGTCCCACTTAGCGAAAATCGGCGGCTTCTCTGGGTACACTGGTTTCATTCACCACCTCGATATATGTGGAAGAATCTTGACTACGGCGTAAACAACATTACACTTAACTGGGGCGTATAACATCATTACCCAACTCAACTATATTCTTAGATTAAAAAGTTAAAAATTAACAGAAGAGACTAATGGGCCTCAACGCTCACCTTATTATATACAATGGATCAATGGTTGTCCCAACACAATAACACGCGTGAGCTTAAAGATTAGGTGAGATGTAAATGTGAAAACTCATGTATCTGTTTATATAGTCAAGTTATCACAATTGTATAATTTCAGTATTCTTTTTATATCTGTTACCTTGATCCAGAACCCATGACCTTGATCTATATGATCACCATGTCAATACCTACAACATTCTAACTTGTATGCCTATACAAAAAGTTAACCGTCTTGCAGATAATTAACCATTTAGGTTTACTTGTGCATCTGTGACCTTGACTTTTGAACCCATGGCTTGATCTATGTATAAAAATGATCACACTGTCAATACCTACACTATTCGTAAATACATACCTATTTAATAAGGTAATAGTTTTGCAAATAATTAGCCATTTTGGTGTACTTGTGCATCTATGACCTTGACTTTTGAACCCATGACCTCGTCTGAAAAATTAGTATTTTTTATGAAAGTTCAAAAACTGGGACATGACCTTGAGCTTTGATCTTTACATCAATTCGAAGAAAATAACGAGACAAGATCCAGACGGTGGCACAACCGGCCTGTGCCCCTAAAATTTTCGGGTATTCACAATAAAAAATATTTTACCAGTCCATAAATGCACCCTAGAAGAATGTTTTTTTAAATCCTTTGAGTGAAACTGACAATTAAAATTTGAAGACCACTAATTTCCCACCAAACGATGTCGCAGCTTCTTCACCACACTATAACATGAGGTAAGGACTGCTCTATATAGCTTTTGTCCCCAAACACAAATTAAAAATTTGTCAGTGTGCCCAACCCCACCCCCACCCACCCCCAACAGAGAATCCTGGATCCGCCACTGAATACTGCATACATTTATCTTCAGTGTTTGTTGAGTTATAAAAATAAATGTCTCGTTTTACAAATTACGAACTTTACGCAAAACACGCGTTACCAATTTTTCGTTCAATTTTCATGTTCCCGGAATGTATCCTGAATCCAAATATCTAATCAAAATTTGCCTGCACGTTTTAGTTTCAGAGTTTTTTGCCTTTTTTGCTATTTTAGTAACGGCAGCCCCGAACACAATTCTGAAAGCCTGTTACCCAAGCCTGATAATCACCAAGTTTCATCATTTACCGAAGTAGTTTTGAAGATGATTAAAATGTAAAGTTTACGAACGACGCATGACAAACGACTGACGATGATAGATGACAATAAACCCTATATATGAACTACATTTGATCCTTTTCAAAATGGTATTTAACACGTACAGTCGAACCTGCCTTAAAGACCACCTCTATTATAAGGGTCACTTGTCAATAAAGGTCACTTTTACTAGTTCCCTTGGGTGGCTTTTATAAGCAAGTTTGACTGTAGTTTATTTTGTGCAATTGGTATACTAAGTAACTATCTTTAAGTCTTTCGTAAGTGTTTACTTTTGGAAGCAATGTATTGCTATATAAGCATGCATGACCGTATTTTGGTTTTGTTTCTTATTGGTTCATGCAAGTTACGTAACTGTGTATGGTTCTGTTCTCTTTTAAAAATTGAATCCTATTCTGCAATTCATTTTGAATCACTTTTGAAACAAATTGTAAAGATTTAATCGAGAAAGACATTCGATCTAAAGTTATAATGAAGATTGAGCTCTGTCAATTGCGAATCATATTAAACGGAAAGCGTAACATATCGTCACGTAAAGCATAACACAGCTGGTCGGAAAGCGTAACATTTATGCCACTCCGCTTAAACAAAACATAAAATTTCACTTATAAGCCGAGTAAAGCTTCTGTTTTTGTGACTTTATAAAAGTAAACACATTTCTTGAGAATTTTGAGTAGAAACATCATTTGAATCCAAGTCCGTTTTATTAAAATCAGCTGCTAAACAAAAGCACCTTCCAAAAATGGAAAATGTTAAAGGTACGTGAAAAATATGACTTTTTCTTGCAAGTTTTTAAATGAGGAAGTTAAATACCATCAAATATAATGCGACTAACTGTTTTCTTTCAATTAAAGTTTCGTTTTTATAAAGTTATATTAAAAATAGTCATCTCTTCTCTTTAACGTAAAGCGTAACGACCAAAAATGTATCATTTTACTCGGACGTAAATTAAAACCGACGGAATACTCCGACGTAAATGAAATACGGTGTATCAGGATTACCCCCGTGAAATACAAGTTTTATCGAACACGAATGATACAGAATCTTGTATCACCACAGTGTTGTGATACAACATTGGCGGTAAAGTACACATGCACTTCTCATTTTGAAAAAGTGGTGGAAAAATCCTGCATTCTGGTGCAATCTGAGCTGAACAATATGTATTATTAGCGACATAAAGGGGGGGGGGGGGTATGCCCCCTACGCCCCCGCTGAATCCGTCACTGGATATGGGGGTACCCCGGAAAATTTTGACGCCCTTTTACAAGTATAATGATGAAATTAATAATTGATCGGTTACCAGATGGACGTTTCCTGTTAAAGCTCTTGGTTTTTTTCTTTCTTTTTTTAGCACTTACACTATAAACGTAAACTATGATACAAAATTTCACACAATATATTGCGGGGGCCTGGCCCCCCCTTCCCCCGCTGCCCCCCCTGCTCCTACGCCTATGCAGTGTACAAATATATTATTTTAATGAATATTTTTAAGCATTGATTTTCTTCGATTCATAATGAATGGTTCTAGCTTTGACTCTTTAATAAATAGAATCTTACATGGGTGTTTATGTAATATTGAGTTGATTTAAATCGTTGAGTAATTTATTTATGGAACTCGCTAAGGCTGGTTGCATAAAAATTATTCAACTCATTTAATAAATCCAATATTTACATGAACACTCATGTAAGATTCTCTATATATATTTCCAGTATAATTTTGGCAATAATAAGCAATACATTGTATCTATCATGTCCTAATTTTTGAATACTTTATTGTCTATCTGGTAACTATTCTTCTAGTTTACTGTGTGTTGACATGACAATAATTTCTTTTGACTTTTTTCCTGTGGTTTTTTCAGTAACAGACATTGCGTAGTCGGCATGGTAACGCGTCTTCTATGATTACAAGATTTTGTGTAGGTTTGTTTGACGTAATCTTGGCATGTGGCTTAAAGGTTTCTTCAAATCCGTCAAGCAGTAACTAACAATGACAGTTGGTGTTTATAACATCGATGTAGTTGTTTATTACTCTTTACATATGTCTAACAGTTACATGTAAAAGTACACACGGGTCTCATCGGGGCCTCGGTGGTCTAATGGTTTAAGCAACGCCTTACGGGTCACATTTCGTCTTTGGGGTTCGAATCCTGGCCGCATGGTACCTTCGCAGTTCATTATACTAGTATTTGCTAGTTTTAAAATCTGGGTCATCACTTGATGTCCCGGAATAAAAACAAGTCAATTCTTAATTGACCTATGCACTTGACATTTATTTAAACATTTATTATAGACCATAGTCCGGATGACAAATGGTATTTTTTCACATAACCTAAAAAAATAGTCCGCACAAAATGTTTTTACATAAAGTTGTTCTGCAACATGTCCTAAATCAGAAACTGCATGATGCCACCTTGGCAGCCTTGGGGAATTCAAGATATCCAAGATGGCGGACAAGATGGCTACCAGAATCGTTTTTATTTTATATCTGTTGATGTTTAAGGTTTTTCCGTACGTTATTGTGTTTTTGCAGTATATCAATGATAGTTTAACAATACTGTTTCACTATAATGATAAAAAATCAATAAAATGATAAATATAGAAGCTATTCTAGCGAAAATGGTCTTAGTTTAGCCATTTCTGAGAGTGTAAAGCTAGATAAGTAACAAAATATGCTTTTTCTCACTTTTTCTTTAATTACATTGCAAAGCCCATTCAACTTTCCTATATGATCCATTGAATAACACCATAATCAGCACTGGTGTGATAAAACAGTATAGCCGTCCTGCTTTGACCTGCCCTAAGACAGTACAGCCACAGGTTTACCGTCCTGCTTTGACCTGCCCTCAGACGGTACAGCCACAGCTTTACTGTCCTACTTTGACCTGTCATCAAACAGTAAAGCCACGGCTTTACCGTCCTGCTTTGACCTGCCCTCAGACGGTACAGCCACAGCTTTACTGTCCTGCTTTGACCTGTCATCAAACAGTAAAGCCATGGCTTTACCGCCCTGGTTTGACCTGCCATCAGACAGTACAGTCACAGCTTTACTGTCCTGCTTTGACCTGCCCTCAGACAGTACAGCCACAGCTTTACTCTCCTGCTTTGACCTGCCATCAGACAGTACATCAACAACTTTACTCTCCTGATTTGCCCTGCCCTCAGACAGTACAGCCACAGCTTTACTCTCCCGCTTTGACCTGCCCTCAGACAGTACAGCCACAGCTTTACTCTCCTGCTTTGAACTGTCCTCTGACATTACAGCCACAACTTTACTTTCCTGCTTCGACCTTCTCTCTGACAGTAGTCACAGTTTTTCTGTCCTGTTTTGACCTGCCTTCATCACTAATGTCTGCAATCAAGTTACTATAGTCTTAACATCATCTACTATTTCACACAACACTTACGTTTTTACGTTCTGTGGAATGTTTTTGCTAATGGGCTACCTCTTAAAATGTCACTTTTAGTAGCACTTCTAGATGAGAGTTCCCTTTATCACACCTATGCATCCAACAAAACTCATCAGCTTTCGGCTCTCACATTATACCCCCCCCCCCCCCCCCCCCCCGTTTTGAAATGCTGGATCGGTCTCTGATATCCATCTCCAATGAGTGGGGGGATTATGGAACTTGTGTCATACGGTTATTTCATATAACCTTGCCTTGATATAACAGTATTTTAACATATCTAAACGATGCACAATACATTGAAAATGCGTATAGACAGGACTTAGTTTTGAAAATTTTTCGGGGGAGGTCCCCCGGACCCCCACCTATGCGAGGGGTTTAGCACCCCTCTCATACTCTCCCCGCCTCGTGCCATAGCCACGAGGTCGTACCTGCGGCACGACATAGACATAGCTTCGGTTTGGCCCCCCCCCCCCCCCCCAATATTAAAAACCCTCCTACGCCTATGCACTATGTATGAAAAATATATAATGTGTTCACGGCGGTGAAATATTAGCTCTAGAGGACTAGCTTGCCCTTCCAGAGCATCCGGTCTTACTTCCTTGGTCAAGTTCACGTGTTTAATTCAATTTACAAGTTTTTAAGATTTTATTTTGTATTTTGGGATTATAATTTGGACATGAATTTGTATGTTTGTTTTTTATAAATATATATGTCCATAAAAATAAATACAAATTATATTTGCTTGGGGTGGTCCAGCTCTGCTTGTATTCTAAAATTTGATTGGACAGAGGGAAACGTACTCCCGCTTCCTCACCTAGTTGCTATGCTATGTTGTTTGTCCATACAATATTCAGATAATCATTATCAATGGCCGATCATGTCACTCTGGTTTTTGAAGAAGAATAACACTGATGGGAATTAAGTATACCAGCGTTCTTATAAAGGATAAGCTAATTCTTCTGGTATACATATGTATTTATTACCGAATATTTACAATTGCAATATCTTTGACATCGACTATAATTTGCAACTTCATAGAGACATTGCTCCACGCGCTGACCTAATGACGTCAGATGTCAAATGCTCTCGTTGACTGACAGGAGACGACCCATTTTTTTTTTTTTTTTTTTTTTTAAAGTGCACCAACAGCGCATTTCAAAGTTGTTTACAACTTAACATGGAAAATGTGAGGCGGCAATAAAATTAATTTTTATAAATATTGTAAATATAAAAAATAAGGTAATTTTCCAATGTCTTTATGAACTTATGCAAAGTAAAATGGGATGTATCTTTTTGCACAAATGGCTTCGCCTTTTCTGCAACTTGAGACAGCCCATTATACGTTGCAAGTTCATAAAGACATTGGAAATAAATCAAACGGATTGAAGTTGGGGGTTGATAATGAGGAAGAAAATTAAGAAGCATATGACGCAAACGGACTGCAGATATGTGGTCAGGGGTTCGATTCCCTTCCGGGACACAGGTTGGGACCCAAGCTCCGAAACAGCGTCTACTTTCTGACTCCGTGTGTTGCGAGGTAGAAAAGAGATACGAATGTTGACCGGTGTTCGGAGCTTGGTTGTGGGCCTTAGGTATGTCATGTGATGACTCATCCAATATTGGACTTCAACATCAGCAAATGATGTCTCGACGACCTAACAGCTAAAATAAGCACTTGCAGCAACATTAATAGGAGATGAGCATATCATTAACCCAAGTTGGTTTGCTAATATTTGTGCGAAGTATGACCCTTTGAACAAACGACGGTGCAAATTATAAAACGTAGCTAATGGCGGTGAAATCACGTGCGTTATTTTTGCTTTCAATATTAATTACGAGTGACTGTCACGTGATTTGTTTGATTTAATTACATGAAGTTTTCATAGATCTAATAAACTTAAATATTTTGATATTTTGTTTGATATTGTTAACTTTCTTGAGTCTAATGTTGGTAACTGAAAATCTCTAAAGGCATCCAAGATTACCATAAATATTTCTGTAGAAAAGGAAAATGCTGCCTCTATGACAAAAATGAAGACGATCACACCAGAAGCGACGTCCTTGGTGACATATAACGTCGTATGCGCAAGTACCCGCCAACTGCGGCAACGTTTTACTGTGTAGAGATATTCTATGGTTATTGTAAGTTAGGAAACGCATTGCAATTTCCTATTACGTCTAGTTCAAATAAGTGAAAAACACCGAACTTTCATCATTTTCATTGGGTGTTCTATGAAAACTAAGCATAATACACTGTCACCAATAACACATTGAAAGGCGCTTTTGTGTCAAATAGGTTCAATGGTTGGAACCATTCTGATAGTGCTACAATACCGTCACTGCTATTTATCCCAACTTGACTAAAGGCAAGAGTTTTATATAATAAGTGGCCAATTTGTGTTCGTTTTTGTCTTTTTGACTGTTTCTATCGTTACCTTGTAATATGTTTGCGTTGCTGTTGTAAGGTACGCGTTTTACTAAATTTGCCAGTTTCTCAGTTTTTCACTTCGCTTTGATTTTGCCAGTTTCTCAGTTTTTCACTTCGCTTTGATTTTGCCAGTCTCTCAGTTTTTCACTTCGCTTTAATTTTGCCAGTTTCTCAGTTTTTCACTTCGCTTTGATTTTGCCAGTTTCTCAGTTTTTCACTTCGCTTTAATTTTGCCAGTTTCTCAGTTTTTTTACTTCGCTTTGATTTTGCCAGTTTCTCAGTTTTTCACTTCGCTTTAATTTTGCCAGTTTCTCAGTTTTTTTTTACTTCGCTTTGATTTTGCCAGTTTCTCAGTTTTTCACTTCGCTTTAATTTTGCCAGTTTCTCAGTTTTTCACTTCGCTTTAATTTTGCCAGTCTCTCAGTTTTTTACTTCGCTTTGATTTTGCCAGTTTCTCAGTTTTTCACTTCGCTTTGATTTTGCCAGTCTCTCAGTTTTTTACTTTGCTTTGCCAGTTTCTCAGTTTTTCACTTCGCTTTGACATTGTGATTTGGACATGGATTTGTATGTATGTGTTTGGTTCTTCTTTTTTTTGAAAAAGGATAAGTTCAACTCTCTTAAACAACAAAATTTAATAGTAGAACATTCAACAGGTAAAACATTGATGTTAAATGAAAAAACCAAATACCCCTGTATACCAGCATTATATAGTCATGACCTTGAAAATACCGTGATCACCATACCATCTTAATTCTCAGAGCATTTCACTATCTGAAGCATTAGAGAAACAATCTAAATTGCAAACTTTTCTGAATGATGTCACCTCATAAATTTGTAGGGAACGTAGGTAGGTCATACACTCATAATGTCGCTTATAATATATATTTGTACAGTTATTTATGATTCAGCTAGGTACTCCGGATGAAATTTTTCTATAATGCAGCCCAGATTGTACACAACGTCAGACCAAGCGTAAAACATTGGTCATTCAAAAGCAATCTGAAATCAGTGACAGAGCGTCAATGTCGGAATCTGTACATGGCGTAAAACTGACTCTTTTCAAAAGCAATCTGAAATCAGTGACAGAGCGTCAATGTCGGAATCTGAACGTTTTGTAAAACTGACTCTTTTCAAAAGCAATCTGAAATCATTGACAGAGCATCAATGTCGGAATCTGTACGTGTTGTAAAACTGACTCTTTTCAAAAGCAATCTGAAATCAGTGACAGAGCGTCAATGTCGGAATCTGTACATGGCGTAAAACTGACTCTTTTCAAAAGCAATCTGAAATCATTGACAGAGCATCAATGTCGGAATCTGTACGTGTTGTAAAACTGACTCTTTTCAAAAGCAATCTGAAATCAGTGACAGAGCGTCAATGTCGGAATCTGAACGTTTTGTAAAACTGACTCTTTTCAAAAGCAATCTGAAATCATTGACAGAGCATCAATGTCGGAATCTGTACGTGTTGTAAAACTGACTCTTTTCAAAAGCTATCTGAAATCAGTGACAGAGCGTCAATGTCGGAATCTGTATGTGTTGTAAAACTGACTCTTTTTAAAAGCAATCTGAAATCAGTGACAGAGCGTCAATGTCGGAATCTGTACGTGTTGTAAAACTGACTCTTTTTCAAAAGCAATCTGAAATCAGTGACAGAGCGTCAATGTCGGCATCTGTACGTGTTGTAAAACTGACTCTTTTCAAAAGCAATCTGAAATCAGTGACAGAGCATCAATGTCGGAATCTGTACGTGTTGTAAAACTGACTCTTTTCAAAAGCAATCTGAAATCAGTGACAGAGCGTCAATGTCGGAATCTGTACGTGTTGTAAAACTGACCCTTTTCAGACTTTCTGGAATAGAAGACGACTTAGAACATCGGGACATTTGTTTCCGACAGCTCATACCACTAGATGTCTCACTTAAAATACTTTTAATACTTCGATTACTGAGCTTCCGTTGTCTGGTACAACGCCGACAATTACATGGCATACTGTTATGAGATGTCATTGAAAATGCTGAAAAATTATCATGATCCGAGAGCGAGGACAGATTTCTGCTGACGATTACACTCGATGACGACGTCGAGAGTAGACGTAAAGGTTCTGATGTCTGGGAACACCTTATATTGGTATGATTCCCATCTTCGTGTTTCGTGTGTTGTATTATTATATTAGGCCATACTGAGCTCTCTGTTGTATTCGGCAATGTATTTGGTGACAAATAGCCTTTATAGTTACTGATACACGGTAACTTTATGGAATCACTTTCCGAGGAGGAAGAAAAATGATGATCAACTCGAACAACAACTTCAGAAACCTTAGGATTCTTTTCTTTAACATTCTCTTTGGTAACCTCGACTGGGGTATCCCCAGACTTACTTTCACTTTCCATTTCATAAAAATTTAACATGGACATATTATTGCTGTCTCTCACCGAATGACTATTAACCTTTATATCAGCATCTTCCTTAAACGAATCTTCTTCAACAACCGTTTGAAGTACCCTTTGTGAGACGCATCCTGCGACTTCCTTGTCGGTGGTTGAGAATGCCGCAACCTCTGTGCTCTTCTCGACCCCTCTTGGCTGCAGACCTATCTTGTTCTTTTTCATCAAACGGTTCCAGGCTAGACGTAGTTTTATTCTTCTGTGTTTAAGACAAATTCCCTCAGCGAATGGATGACAAAAACAAACAAATATAATGTTATAAACATACAGCGTCGGTAAATCCACTCTTGGAAAAGGATTATAATCTACCAAAAAGATGGTATTTTTTAATCCAACGTAAGGTATCCACGTTAGGACTAGAATGATCAAAAATGACAGTAATGACTTCTCAATGTCTTTTAGAATCGACCTCGTCATGGCGGTTGTTCTTCCTCTTCCGCTAGATTGGATACTGTCACTGTTTGCCCTTCTTTTAATCTCGCGGTGAAGTTTCCAATAAATGGATACGGTCATAACGACCGGGATGATATCCACAAATACGACTGTCGTAATTCCAAGAGCTTTAAAAGAATGGCCGATGCATTTACTGAATGTGATATTATGTTCTAGTTCATCTTTCTGGAGACTTATCGACAGAATCAGGGACGTCGCCGCCATTGTTACAGGCACAATGTAACATAACATTAAGATCGTGTAGGCAGACTTGTTTTTCATAATGGCGGATGCTATTCCTATACACTTCCAAACTTTAAATCTCAAAATAGCCAGAGCCAAGTATCCAGAGGGAATCAATCCCATTAGCAGTTTTTCAAGAAAATCTGAAATATGAAAAATAAATACATGTATATGTACTAGTCTATACGTATAAACTACCAATCTTTAGATTATGTCATACAACAAATGACCACATCTGTAAACAATTGACGACATCTGTTAGCAAATGACCACATCTGTCAGCAAATGACATCTGTCAACAATTGACCACATCTGTCAACAATTGACCAGATCTGTCAACAAATGACTACATCTGTCAGCAAATGACATCTGTCAACAATTGACTACATCTGTCAACAATTGACGACATCTGTTAGCAAATGACCACATCTGTCAGCAAATGACATCTGTCAACAATGGACTACATCTGTCAACAATTAACCAGATCTGTCAACAAATGACCACACCTTTAACCTCTTTTATGTTTTTTCAGTGTCGATTAAAATGACGGGTGTTGAACCATGAAGTTTGAAACATCAAAACACAACCAAGACAGCGATAAATTAACCAAGTAAGAAAAAGTGACGAAACATAAACACTGGTTTGATTGGGATGTTCATCTAATCATTCAGGATTTCAATATGACAATTAAGTTTCCCTCAGAGGTCTCCTACTGCTACAGAATATAAACACTGAAATGGCTAGAAATGACGTTTATAGTGCTATAACTTCTATTGCCAAGCAAAGCAAACTGTATTACATGCATGCGCTAGCGAGTTATAATTAGTTTGCTTTGCATGGCATATAAGTTATACCACTATACAATAAAACAGTTTCTGACTTTTCCGTACACTGCCGTATTACTCGGGTCAACTTTTCTCATCTTTATGTCTTGTTCACACATTGCGATCGAGAGAATTTTCTTGTTTGGGGTCGATTTTCTCCTGTCATAGACAGGTTTCACATGCATGTTCGCGAGCATGAAATAACGTATTTGATGCATCAGATAAAGAAGAAATCAAAATAATATTAAGTGAATTTATTTTAAAAAAAACAATATAAATATTGACCTGTCTAAATATCTACGAAAAATCAGTCGTTAATGCATTTCATTTGCGATCGCTTTGTTCGTTGCTCCGTTTTCGTGTATGTCCAAAGGACGTATACGGAAAATATAAGGAAATGACCCATAGGAATATTTCACGCATGTCAAAATTTACATTAATACAATATTGGTTAAAATTACTTTCTATCCATAGAATAAAGTATGTTCTAAAGTGTCATGTCAGTAAAAACATCTCCGGTAACGAAAAAGTATTACTAGATGTACATAAAAATGGTGATTCAATCCAAAACTGGCTATTTGTGTGTCATATTTGTAGGTTTGGATGGAATTGGAAATGCTGCTTGGGCATCCGTAAATCGCCACAAATAATTCACTTTCGATTTAAAGTATTTACTCATTGTACAGCCACTTTTTCATTACGGATTTAAACTGAAATATTATCACCGATTAATTGACAGAAAACACTATTTATGTAACAGTGGCCTCATACAGGTAAATCTTAAAGCTATACCAGGAATATTCCTGTGGGTCGATCGCTCGAAAAAACCGTAGACATCCTTTCAATTTTTACACTATCTGTATTTTTCTATTTATTTAACGCCGTCAACAATAAGGGTATTAAGTGTTAGTGAAAGGAAGTTACGTATATTACTTTAGTTGGTAGAGCAATCGACCACAGTGCGGGAGGCCCCTATGTTATTATACTTACACTTACTGTGTGGCTACCAGTGTGACATCCGGAAGTGGTGACCTGCAAAGGAAACTTGGGTGAGGTTGCCCACGTGCAGAACTGTGTGATACTCAAGAATATCACAATGTAGTGGTCTGGGTAACTCAGTTTGTAGAGCACTTTCTTATACAGTTTTTAATGGCTCTTTTTTTCAAATCTTACAAAGGCCAACTTAAGTATAAATGCATGATACAAATTACTGTCAGAGCCGGTTTGTTTGTGACAGCGAAGTTACGTTTTTTCTATAGAAAATCAAATTAATATAAATAAAAATTTATTTTATTCACTTACGTGTGCTTGGCCGTAATTGAAAATATGTATGAGCATCTGCGATTGTCATAAAGTATTTTTGCAGAAAGGAAAATGTTGGTACTATGGGGATTTTACAAAGCAAAAATGGCTATGTCTTCACCGGAAATAGTGTCCATGGTGACGTTTTACGTCATATGCACAACAGGGTCCGCCATGTGCCTGGTTTTTCATCATATTAAATACCCATAGCGCCAACGTTTTTGCTCTGTGCAGTAATATTCTACGCTAATCGCGGATGCGTATACAGATTTCCTGTTATGAGTGAATATTATCAATTCGTATTCAGATTTATATGGTTTTCTACGAAAAAAGCGTTACTTCACTGTCACAAACAGAACGGCTCTGACATTAGGCATAACAATTCAAATAGGTAACACTATAGTTATGGTACAGTTGCAAATTAATTTTCACATCACTGATCTCAAAATCTACATGTGTACAATTTTTTATGTTAATGAATAGAATACAGGAGAGCATTTATTATTGAACTCATTAAAATTGTCTTTACAGCAGAAAAAATATTTAATACATTGTATCCTCTTCTTTAACAAATGTTGAGAAAAGTCTTGGATGTTTGAGTAATGCATAAAATACTTTGCTAACAGTGTGCAATAATGTTAAAGTTTTTACATTTGATATAATAAAACATTACATTTCCTTGAGATATCTTGTCAATGTACAAAATATTTAAACTGTTCCACCATTTTTTTTAAACCAAAACCTTTGTAATTCTCACAGGTATAAAATCTATGTTCAATTGTGTCTTCGTGAATTTTACAATAAAAGCAGAATGGATCAAATTGCATAACATTTTATTATGAGAAATAAATCTATGTAAAATGTTATATTGAAAAGATTGTAACTTGTTTTTATGCAACAAAGATAAGGTAAAAAAAATACATCTTATTTGAAGTTGTCTTCATCATTAAATATTTGTGACCATTTGTAGAGACACGAAAGGATTTCCTGAAACTGTTCAGTTAAGATCCATTAGAAGTCTGTACTTGTTAAATTCAACAGCGATATGTTGTTTCTCTTTAAACAAAATAAAACGCTATTTCTTTCCATATGTGCTTTTTGTTTTTTATTAACTTTTGAGCGCCAGGAGTAGGGTATTGTATTTATTATACATGTATTATAATAATCAAGGAAAGAACATTCCAGGTTGTATTTTGAAAATAGTGCAATTAAATGAAGAAATTATCCATTTTCATTCAGTAAATCACTGATATACATTTGTCATGCCAATCTTTATAAAAAAACATAATCTCACTGTTGAACCAGAGGCATTTTTTGTAAATGAAAGGTTCTGAGTTTACATTTTTAATATTCCTAAATTCTTTCCAATAATTTAACATATCTTTATAAAAGTCTGACAAATTGGCTGGTAATGATATGAAATGGCCGTAAGTTTAAAAAATATCTTTAATAGCTATATCATTAAAATATGTTTAAACCATTGTCCATTTCCCAACATCTTCCGAATTTAATATTCTTTTTATCCCTTTTATTCCACTATTACATTGTTTTTTATTGTAACATTTTTTTTTTACTTTTGATCTATTAATTATTTCATATAAAATTATCAATTTCATTTTGAACATCTTTGATAAAACTTTCAGGAACAAATAATACAGAAGAAGGATGAATTAAATTGGATATGGTCAATGTTTTAGTTATTAAAATTTTACCAATAAAAGTAAAGTATCTCATTTTCCGAAGGTTGGGTTAGTTTTTACATAATAAAGTTTAGAATTTAGATTTTTCAGATTGGTTTCAGATTCATTATTATGTACACTAGACCAAATACCTAATGTTAAAAAGGAACCATCTGACCATTGTACTTGCAGTGTTCCAGGTCTAAAATGGTTACTTGAACCAATCCATATTGCTTCGGTTTTGTCTGAGTTGGGTTTCAGTCCAGAACATACTTTGAAATCATCAAAAACATTTAGTGTTTCAATACCTGACTTTCCATCTTTTAGGAAGCGTGTAGTATCATTAGCTTAAAGACTAATTTTAAACTCAATAGCATGTATTCTTATACCATTTATATTTCCATTATTTCTAATGGATATCGCTAGTACCTCTACAAATTCCAACATTAAAGATTATTTATTAAGACACGCTAGATTTCTATCTTTTTACTTCTCGGTTTATCGAATTATAAGGATAATTTACACGTCAGAACGACTCTTAAATCGAACACAATTTTTACAGTCAAAGGGTCAATTTTGACAAGAGTCATATTTTAATTGTTAAAATAATATATCACCCTATACTTTATTTCCGAGTTCAAAGAAAATATTTAACACTAGGTTCATATCAATTATATACCTTTAAGACAACTTTCTTAATATTTAAATTTTCTAAATTTTCATTAAAACTATAACTAATTAGAATCTAAAGTTTTTCTTTTAATATCTAATATTTAACCAATATTAATTTTATATAAAAACACCTAATTTTACACCATTACATAACAGTCAAATATAAAAAGTCACTAACCTCTTACTAAGCACTGTACTGTGGTTAAAGTACCTTGACTGTATAATACATACACCTCTATAGGAACGAAGAGTATTATACAAATGATGACCTGTATGGTCTTACATCTCTGAAGTACCTCAGTTGCAACCAACAGGTTCTGCTTGTTACCTCGCGTTGATACAACAAACAATGCATTCAGCAATACTGCTGAAAGAAGTAAAGTTATTTGACAAAACAAATTGACATCTGCAAAAGTATCCATTATATGGCTTAATTCTTTGTTATAAGCTAATGTTTGTTTACATCGGCTTTTATAGGAGCAGGAGAACAGTTGCTAGGTAACCGATGCTAAAATGTATACGACATCAATGCCATACAAGGTGAATCTTACCTCACACGATGTTACATTATATATAACGGCAATGTGCTAGAATTTTAAGAGACCTTTAAATATCTATTTGTGACTGTTCCTGTGAATAAGCAAACACTCAAACAACATATTTTATTTTTGATTTTAGTTTTGTAACTCATATTTTGACTCGACCAGAATATTTGCTTCATTTAACAACCCTGTGCAAAATGGAAAATGGTTATTTTGTTATTTTACAACTCTGAGACAAAGCACAATTGTCAGTACCAGTGTCAGGTTGGCTGTCAGTGTCAGCGCTGAAGTTAAGCATCATTGCTAGCGTCAGTACAAAGGTCAGCTTGTCAGCATCATTATAGTCAATGGAATGTCCTGTACTGGTAGCACTGGTTGACCTTAGAAAAGTACGACAAAAATGATCACTTCATTTTTCTATTGTCAACTTAGCTTTTTATGTTGTTATATTATGAATTATTTCGCATTTCATTCAGAAAATTCAACTTTTTAATATGACAATATACCTGGCCCCCTGCTAATAGTATATTTGTTTCACAGTTAATAGGATATGGCAGGGCTTCTTCTCACGAACGGAAACTACAACAAAGCAAGCTGCTTGAAAATAAATTGCTGACACAGTGATATTGTAAGCCTAGGGGAATACAATTTATGATCGCCATCACAATTTTGTTGATAAGTATGATGTCTCTGTATCTTAAATCCTAGATAAAATGGTACATTTGACGTCGCGTATTCCCATGTTCTGTTCATTCTTAGTTTGATTACACACGTGGCGGTTGTAGCTAGCTAAACAGGATGTGCTTACCTTTCCAGAGCACCTGATCTCATTTTACTGGTGAAAGTTCGCGAGATTAATACAATTTGCCAAGTTTCAAAGTTTTTACCTTGTTTTCTATTGTGATTTGGACACAGGTTTGTGTGTTTGTGTTTGATTATGAAGTATTTGTATCGTATAAATATATGAAAAACACGTGAACATTACACGTCATTGTGATGTATAGCTAATTACGTACAATTGTCTGCATTTAACATCAGCATTTGTCTGACTAATTGACTATTGGTCCATGCATTTAAGATTTCAACTCACTTACTGCCAAACGGACATATGTGTCGTCTGTCACAGGGGCACCTGTATGTCCTTTCAATTGAACTGGCAACAATAGGTTACAAGTAAAACTAAAACCAAATTAACCAATGACGTCATATGACTAAACGTATGTGACGTCATAACATTTTGTTGACGTAATATTAATTTGCACTGAAATTCAACTGGGCAACATAAGATAATAACTAAAAGTTACAAAATAATAACTCAGTGACTCATAATTTGCTTCTAATAATAAAATCAAGTTTTTAATTTCCAATCTTTGGTCAAAATTTACAAACCAAACAATAAATACAACGTAAAATGCCATATACAAATGATGTTAGGTAAATTTACATCTAAAAACAAAAGTTTGTCATGATAAACTTGTAACAATAATAATCGTTCAATGAACAGTGTATATACCGTACAAACGTACTTGGAAAAACAATACGACATCTAAATTACCCGTAGGTAGAGTAACAATGTGGCGGTACAGATTTAAAGAAGGGTGGCGTAACGGTTGTTTACGCATCGGTCAAGATTTTGTATTCACGTCCAAGCGGTTATCTCTGAGGTGATGACGGAAACCGGGGAAAACAACCTATCTTCGGCAAGCGGACTGACAAATTTTCTCACACTAGAGTCAGTCCAAGTGCGATTCAAACCTAGGAGTTGAAAGACAGTGTGATCTGTTAGACGGCGATTTTGATCACGCCAGGGCCGCAATTAAAAAAAAAACTTAGCAAAATATGATAGAGTAGTCAAGAGAGATATTCGTCTTCGTAAATAATTATTCACGTTGTTTTGAAATGTATCGGAATCCATCGATTCGGTTATTCATCATTTTCACCATAAATAACTATATGGATACTACTGGCATTCTTCCCCACACAAATAACATTTTTCTTCAGAATTTTTTTCAATGGAGTAGATATATATTATAATGCAAGCTACTCCCGACATAAATTCTTATAATTAGTTAAAGGTCAAAGTAATTAGTTAAAGGTCAATGTTCACGTGATAATGTCTTATCATAATTGGTATTCATGTACCAAATATAAAAAAACTTTACTTTAATTAAAACAAATGGAGAAGTATTGGTGGTAGGCAGATAGATATGTAGATAGATAGATAAATAGATAGATAGACGAAACAGAACATATAGAGACAAGTTTACGTGGCAGAGAGGCTAGCCAGCGTATAGAAATACATGTACATGTGGCAGATAGAAAAATGGACATGTCACTGACATACAGAAATGAACACTTTTCAATATGAGCCTCTGATTTACCAATCCAAGAATACAAAAGCTAGATTTTCTTATATAAGTGCTGACAGAACTATAGTTGTCAGAAGACAAAAATATTACGCTTTCATCTGGAATATGCATCTTCCGAATAAACGCAATTCTACAATGTTCGGGATTTAAGCTAGAAAAGTATGCGTTATCTGCTGATGAATCATATTTTGTAAAATGTTAAATGTCCTGCAAAACTTAAAAAGACTTTTTATGAAATTTATTAAGTTTTTCAGTTTTAGAAATTGCCATGATGGCATTTGAGCCGGAAATGGAATTGCACTTTAAAGATATTATTTGCTTCTTGTCAAGTTTACTGTTTAACGGGAAATTATATGACAGGAATCACGGGACGGAAAAATATGAATGAAGAATTGATAGCTCATAAGAGTTGCTAGTTTACCAAAAATGAGTATTAACATGCGGTAGGAATGTGGGAATCGATACATTATTAATGGGACAATAAAACTATATGCAAGAAAACCTCGCAGCGATAAAACACAGTTTAACAAAATATCAACCCGTATGTCTGATCCGATTACTGTCTGAATCACTATTTCTGTAACCGTGAATTATGCATTATTTCAATAGAAAATCCAATAAACTTGAATAACGAATGATTGTGCCTAGTTGTTACTGAAAATTTATGCCATTGTCGTAAACTATTTTTATAAAGAACTAAATTTTGGCAATTATAGAGATTTTACATGTCAATACTGGCAATTTTTACAGATGGGACATTTTACGTCTATCGGACTTATTTTTCAACATGTTTAATTGTTTTACTCCATGCAGAGATATTCTGTTAGTCGCAGATGCGCATGGCAATGTCATAATAAGATTTGGCGTAAGTAAGTAAAAAAATATCAATCTTTATTTATGTTTAATGCATTTTCTATGGAGAAAAAGCATAATTCATTGTCACAAAATAGTAATTCGGACAGTAGTTCTATAAAGATTTTAACAAACAAATCTTCCTGAATCTCTTTGTGTCTGCAAACATGATATTTGCATTACTGTATGGTTGTAAATGGTTATCATAGGAACGGAAAACATGTATCATGTAATATGACAAATCTAATGACGTATTTCACATAAATGTCAACGTCAGCACAAATACTCTCCTAAATATCACTTTCTGAGTGTTAACGGAGGTAGATTAGTTGTGAACGAAAACTGCAATATGCAGATTACCCTTGATTTTTTACTCGAGGTTAAAATCAGCTCCAAAATAGTTAGTGTAACGAATCTCGCAAATTATTCTCAAATGCATCACTTTAAATGAGCTAATTTTGCCTAAAATATTATATACATGCTGTATCGCTCAGGAAAAATTGGGACTACCCGTTTCTGTAATATGTCGGTACACTCGACATCAAGCCAACGATATGTAATTCTAAAATCCCATTGGTCCATCCACCCAAGTGATCATAGGTACATTCACCCTCATATATATCCTATGATGCACTTCTTCTCACTGTGAATTACGAGGTCGAAATCGTTTGAGAAGTAAATCTGATATAGTGTTTACGTCCAAGCCCCGGGCTGTTGATACATCAATGTTTAGTAGATCAGCAATATTTGATCTGTCAATACCAGACAGGGCAAATAGTTTGAAGAAGTCAATTTCTTCTCCATTGAATCGATTCCTGAAAGCTGGGCAAAATCCATTGCACCATTGAGGTAGGGGACATAACTCAATAAGATGATGGTTGCAATTACGAACATGTTTTGCTGAGCGTTGAGATCGTCTCTTCCCTCTGTCTCCTGCAAAATATCAAACAAGAAATTCTTTTTACTTTTCAAAAGTAATGCAAATAAAACAGCATTTTCTATGCTACTCTGGAACGTTTATTTACTTCGTCAGTAAGGAGTTATATTTAGGTTAAATGGCTGTAATAACAATATTGTTGATACATGTGATATCTCCATTTCCAAAATAACTTGCATACATTTGACTTCCCATAGTTTCATGTTTCTTTCATTCTCAATTTTGAATACACATGTGTTGGTTGAAGCTAGCCAACCAAAATGTGCTTAGTCTTTCATGGCACCTGGGCTAACTTCCCTGGTTAAAATTTACGTGCTAAACTTAAATTTCCAGTTTTTTTTAAATTTTTAATTTACAGTGATATTTTGATTTGGAAATGAATTTTGTGTTTTTATTTGCATAATATTCACTTAACGACGGTGTCAGTATTAATCTACTTAAAATCTGACAAAACTGACATTCAAAAAGAGCGATTTGATTAAAAAACCATGTATATAATTATTCTGAAACTGGTGAACTTTATTTGTCATTATAATAATATGAATAATAGATTAAATTACTTTTGTTCTTATTTTTTCCCTTTCCCTTCTTTCTTCTTCTTCGTCGTTTTTTCTCTTTCCTTCGTCGATTTCTTTTTCTGTTTTTCCTTCTTTGTTTTCTTTTTCTCTTTCTCCTCAACCTTTCTTCCTCTGTTGGGGCATCTCCAAGTGGTTTGTCTAACGGCCGTATGAGCTTTACGCTGGAGTAAATAAATCGGGAACATCGTAATAAACAATATAAAAAACTTAAATCCTATTAACCACAAAATTTCCCGAAATATTAAACACTATCATTATTTAAAAAATACCGTTTATAATTCAATATTCCTTTCATTCTCAATTTTGACTACAATCGTGACCGATGCTACTGGCTAAAAAGCATACCCTTCTGAAGCACCCGACCTCACTTTCTTAGTAAAAGTTCTACCAGAGAAGTCGAGCCTGGTGATCGCCTGAAGGGTAAGTACTCCAGTTTAGCTAGTCACTCTCGCTGTCACATCATGCCTCATATTTATACTTAAGAATTAGACTATGACGCTAACTAAAGGCTACATTTGAAGCTGTGTGACAAACATGATTACTGCAATCTTCGTTTGTGAACTTTCCTTATCTCTGCTTCTCCTGTTCATGGCGTAATTGTTTCGTAATAAATACGCTATGGTATAGCTTGTTCCCACTACGAGAATTTTATACAACGAAGCAAGCTGCTAACAAATAAATTGTTGACCCAGGGATATTGCAAACCTAGGCTTATCTAGGCCTTCAAAAAGTTTAATGCCATCATCGCAATAGATATGATGTCACATTATCCAAAATTACCCTGGATATATTAGATGTCCCATAGTCCGATGTTCATTTTCAATTTTGAAAACAAGAGGTGCTTACCATTCCGGAGTACCCGGCCTCACTTCCCTGGTGGAAGGTCACATGTTTAACCTAATTGCCAGGATCAAAGTTTTTTACTTTGCTTGGGGATTGTGATTTTGACATGTAGTAGTGTGTCTGTTTTTTTTATTTCGTATAGAAATGAAATTAATTTTTCTTTTTGTTATGGAAGTACAAAAAAATTGGACAATTTGCAAACATAACATAATTATGTGAATTATCTTACGTGTACAAATTGTCCAAGTCTTTCATACTTTCATGAC